>JACCHW010000079.1:0-600000 GCA_018907185.1 Platyscapa corneri
CCGACATCGAATTTTTAAGCAAATTCATACCCTTACCGCCATGCATTTACACGCGTATAGCAATGAAAAGACTCAAAAGTGACTTAGAATATACGGAAACAGTGGTTACAGAACTTAATTTATATCGCAAAACAAAGTGCCAGTTGAGCATAAAAGAATGCATAAATCGGAGACGTCGAGTTTTATAAGCAAATTCATACCCTTACCGCATGCATTTACACGCGTATAGAGCATGAAAAATAATCAAAAAGTGACTTTCAATATACGGAAAAAAGGTTTTCGAAATTATTTATAGCGCAAATAAGTGCATTTGAGAAGAGGAGAAATTAAAATCGGAGACATCGAGTTTTTAAGCAAATCATACCCTTACCGCATGCAGTCTACACGCGTAATAGCAAATGAAACAATCTCAAAAAGTGAGTTTCAAATATACGGAAAAAAGGTTACAGAACTTATTTATATCGCAAATAAGTGCATTTGAGCATAAAAGAATTAAAATCGGAGACATCGAATTTTTAAGCAAATTCATACCCTTACCGCATGCATTTACACGCGTATAGCGTTGAAAAATACTCAAAAAGTGACTTTCAAATATACGGAAAAAAGGTTTACAGAACTTATTTATATCGCAAATAAGTGCATTTGAGCATAAAAGAATTAAAATCGGAGACATCGAATTTTTAAGCAAATTCATACCCTTACCGCATGCATTTACACGCGTATAGCATTGAAAAATACTCAAAAAGTGACTTTCAAATATACGGAAAAAAGGTTTACAGAACTTATTTATATCGCAAATAAGTGCATTTGAGTATAAAAGAATTAAAATCGGAGACTTCGAGTTTTTAAGCAAATTCACATCCTAGCGCATGAATTGCGTAATGCGTAATGCATTGAAAAAGACTCAAAAAGTGACTTTCAAATATACGGAAAAAAGGTTTACAGAACTTATTTATATCGCAAATAAGTGCATTTGAGCATAAAAGAATTAAAATCGGAGACATCGAGTTTTTAAGCAAATTCATACCCTTACCGCATGCATTTACACGCGTATAGCATTGAAAAATACTCAAAAAGTGACTTTCAAATATACGGAAAAAAGGTTTACAGAACTTATTTATATCGCAAATAAGTGCATTTGAGCATTAAAAGAATTAAAATCGGAGACATCGAGTTTTAAGCAAATTCATACCTTACCGCATGGATTTACGAATGCGTAATAGCATTGAAAAATACTCAAAAAGTGACTTTCAAATATACGGAAAAAGGTTTACAGAACTTATTTATATCGCAAATAAGTGCATTTGAGCATAAAAGAATTAAAATCGGAGACATCGAGTTTTTAAGCAAATTCATACCCTTACCGCATGCATTTACACGCGTATAGCGTTGAAAAATACTCAAAAAGTGACTTTCAAATATACGGAAAAAAGGTTTACAGAACTTATTTATATCGCAAATAAGTGCATTTGAGCATAAAGAATTAAAATCGGAGACATCGAGTTTTTTAAGCAAATTCATACCCTTACCGCATGCATTTTACACGCTTATAGCGTTGAAAAATACTCAAAAAGTGACTTTCAAATATACGGAAAAAGGTTTACAGAACTTATTTATATCGCAACTAAGTGCATTTGAGCATAAAAAGAATTAAAATCGGAGACATCGAGTTTTTAAGCAAATTCATTCCCTTACCGCATGCATTTACACGCGTATAGCGTTGAAAAATACTCAAAAGTGACTTTCAAATATACGGAAAAAGGTTTACAGAACTTATTTATATCGCAAATAAGTGCATTTGAGCATAAAAGAATTAAATCGGAGACATCGAGTTTTTAAGCAAATTCATACCCTTACCGCATGCATTTACACGCGTATAGCGTTGAAAAAATACTCAAAAAGTGACTTTCAAATATACGGAAAAAAGGTTTACAGAACTTATTTATATCGCAAATAAGTGCATTTGAGCATAAAAGAATTAAAATCGGAGACATCGAGTTTTTAAGCAAATTCATACCCTTACCGCATGCATTTACACGCGTATAGCGCTTGAAAATACTCAAAAAGTGACTTTCAAATATACGGAAAAAAGGTTTACAGAACTTATGTATATCGCAAATAGGCATTTGAGCATAAAAGAATTAAAATCGGAGACATCGAGTTTTTAAGCAAATTCTCATCCTAGCGCATGGATTGCGTAATGCGTAATGCATTGAAAATATACTCAAAAAGTGACTTTCAAATATACGGAAAAAAGGTTTCCAGACTTATTTATATCGCAAATAAGTGCATTTGAGCATAAAAGAATTAAAATCGGAGACTCGAGGTTTTTAAGCAAATTCTACCTTAGCGCAGATGCAGTTACACGCGTATAGCATTGAAAATACTCAAAAAGTGACTTTTAAATATACGGAAAAAAGGTTTCCAGAACTTATTTATATCGCAAATAAGTGCATTTGAGCATAAAAGAATTAAAATCGGAGACATCGATTTTTTAAGCAAATTCATACCCTTACCGCATGCATTTACACGCGTATAGCGTTGAAAAATACTCAAAAAGTGACTTTCAAATATACGGAAAAAAGGTTTACAGAACTTATTTATATCGCAAATAAGTGCATTTGAGCATAAAAGAATTAAAATCGGAGACATCGAGTTTTTAAGCAAATTCATACCCTTACCGCATGCATTTACACGCGTATAGCGTTGAAAAATACTCAAAAAGTGACTTTCAAATATACGGAAAAAAGGTTTACAGAACTTATTTATATCGCAAATAAGTGCATTTGAGCATAAAAGAATTAAAATCGGAGACATCGAGTTTTTAAGCAAATTCTCATCCTAGCGCATGGATTAGCGTATGCGTAATGCATTGAAATATACTCAAAAAGTGACTTTCAAATATACGGAAAAAGGTTTACAGAACTTATTTATATCGCAAAATAAGTGCATTTGAGCATAAAAGAATTAAAATCGGAGACATCGAGTTTTTAAGCAAATTCATACCCTTACCGCATGCATTTACACGCGTATAGCGTTGAAAAATACTCAAAAAGTGACTTTCAAATATACGGAAAAAAGGTTTACAGAACTTATTTATATCGCAAATAAGTGCATTTGAGCATAAAAGAATTAAAATCGGAGACATCGAGTTTTTAAGCAAATTCATACCCTTACCGCATGCATTTACACGCGTATAGCGTTGAAAAATACTCAAAAAGTGACTTTCAAATATACGGAAAAAAGGTTTACAGAACTTATTTATATCGCAAATAAGTGCATTTGAGCATAAAAGAATCAAAATCGGAGACATCGAGTTTTTAAGCAAATTCATACCCTTACCGCATGCATTTACACGCGTATAGCGTTGAAAAATACTCAAAAAGTGACTTTCAAATATACGGAAAAAAGGTTTACAGAACTTATTTATATCGCAAATAAGTGCATTTGAGCATAAAAGAATTAAAATCGGAGACATCGAGTTTTTAAGCAAATTCATACCCTTACCGCATGCATTTACACGCGTATAGCGTTGAAAAATACTCAAAAAGTTACTTTCAAATATACGGAAAAAAGGTTTACAGAACTTATTTATATCGCAAATAAGTGCATTTGAGCATAAAAGAATTAAAATCAATTACGCGCGCTGGTTGAATTTACGAGTAAATATACTCGCCATGATCGTCGCTCTTTCGTTCCGCTCACGACATATTTTGTTGTTTCTGCTTCCCTGGGCCAATAAACAAGGCCCTTCCAAATTATCGTGTGGCGAACGGAACGTCGTCGCATTCTCCTTAAGCGGTCGGTGTTCTTTTTTTTTTTTTTTTGATCCTTCATATCTCGGCGGACCGCCCTCGGCACTCCTGGCTGCATTCATTAGGGCCGTGTTATCAGTGCGGTAATCTATTGTAGGAGGGGTAGCACCTAGCCAATCCTGACGGACCCCTGGCACATGATGCCTTCGCACTGCTCAACCCCATCTTAGGCCCTATCATGCGAGCGGGTTTAGGGGTGGCAAGGATGAGTATGCTAGACGGAGAGCTCCTAGAGAGAGAAGGAGAGACAGAGAGCGGCGCGTAAGAGTGAAAGAGAGAGGGCGCGTACGCTAGGCAGAGGGCTCCTAGCGCGTACGTATACGAGGGCGAGTAGAGTGGCGCAAGAGGGTGAAAGAGAGGGAGGGGAAGTGGCGGGTGTCAGGAGGGTGTAACGCTGCAGCTTGCTCGCACTCAAGTGCTGTGACTACCCAACCGGGGCCTGTCTCGTGCTGGTTTGTAAATATTCTGTTGAATATTTTTATAATTGTTGTTATTCTCTACCGATTTTTTCGGCTCACCTTCTCGAAAAGTGTCTTTTTCGCTTGCCTACCTGCCTCCCACACGTAACCTTTTGCGCTTACGTCATTGTGGTGTTCTACAACAGCACACTACGGATCGTATTGCTTCCCAGGCAGGCGGGCGTCTGGTTTATGATCATTTTATTTACCTTATCGCTTCACACCGATCACTTTACAATATTTCTAATATTACCACGGTATTACTCATATCAACATTAATTACTTTTATCGATTGTCGTACCGGTCTTACTTAACTTATAACCGCATATAATATGCTATATATGCCAGAAATCGACAGTTACGCGCTTTACGCATTTCTGATTTGACGCGTATAATGTAAATTCAAAGATATAAAAGTAATCTCTGGGCTGTATGGTTTACAATATATCAAGCGGTACAATTGAGCGGCGTACGAACTCGAAGCGAACGAGTTTACCGGTAATCGTAAATTCGCGCAATAAAATTATTCCGAAAGATACGACGGTTGCCTTTTCACGAATAGACCGAATTTCTGAGTGCAAAGACTTATAGATTTTACGAAAACAAAATTTTGCCGAAAGAAGCTAGCTGTAAAATAGAGCTGCGCTAGACGACTCGGGATCCGTTCGGCAAGATCCGTTGAGCTGGAACCTTCTAACATAAATAAATATTCATTTATTGAGCTTAAATTATAAAAAAAAAATTATTTTTTTTATTATCTCATCACAAATAACGAGTGTCACTGCTACATGCCACGATCGCGTACAAACTGCTAACGTGAGGGCGATGTTCTCCACCGCGCGAAACACGGGCGTATTGATGAACGCACTCGAAATCACAAATCACAAAAATTACAAATATCCACATAAATTCCGAATATCCGTCATCGCACAGTAGAAATCACGAATGACTAGATGACATAGTATTTTTAAAGATACTACCTGTTAAAATCTGCGGGATTAAAGGCGCAATCAACACCTACGCGCTACTCGACGAAAGGTCGACAATTACTCTAGTCGATCGAGATACGGCGAGTGTTGCGGGCGTATACGGGGTAACAACGTGACTTAGTATCCAGGGAATTTCAGGAACTATCGTCGACGCGTGGGCACAGCGGGCAGACGTAAAAATAACGGGAACGGGGAAGTCAGAAATATTAGAAGTGCTATAATAATTAAAAATTTTAAATTGCACGCGGCCGTTAAAGAAATAATAAATCGATACCAGTAAAAACAAAATTACACTAATACCGAAATCATGGTTAATGAAATTCGCCAAAAATATTGGGTAGTAGGTCTGATAAGCGCATTGATCACAATATCCGCCAGGTCCGAAGAATAGCCACATTCTTCGGGATTGCTTCCGAGTACCGAAAATGCTACCGAAAATCGATAGCATTTTGTAGATGGTGGGTGTAGACAATGCACTCTTTTTCCTGCCGAAATAAATGCAAATAAAGGAAACAAATAATTAGGCGCAAACCAACAGGCAAGTAAATGTGCAAGGAAAGTTGCAAGGTGGGGGGGACGCATCGAGCTGATAAATTATCGAGCTCAAAATTTGGCAAATTTCCGTCGAAAATATTTACTATTCGAAAATAATACAGCACGGGTGCGACAAGACAGACCAATGACGTTTGAGATAAACACGATACTCAAGTACGAGACAACCGCACCGCCTCTTCTTCCATCCTCTCTCTCTCTCTCTCTCTCTCTCTCACTCTTGCACGTTTCGTTCGCTAGGCTCTCTCCACCTAGCCTACTCTTTCTCTCTCGCACTAACGCGCTCACGCGCCCTACCATCCTACCTTTCTCCCTCACTTAATACTGATACTGATGGCATTTGATAAGCGAAAATAAAACAAAATATAGAAATAATTATATAATAATATTTTATTCCTCAAAATATTGTTTATCAAATATTTATTGTAATTCTGCTTATAATCAACAATTTTTACGATTTTTAATTTTTTAGATACATAATAACATTTACCGTTTCTCCATCTATGGATTGGGAGTTGAATCATTTTAAAAAGTAATCGGTAATAGTGAAAATCTACCTTGTCGATACGTCTTTCTATTACATTAAAAAACATTAATATTTTACAACTACAATTAATATTGATTACGTTACTTCTTCTATTTTAACGCTTTTTAAAAAAATATTTTTAAAATATTTTTAAAAAAATGATGTAATCATCAGTTTTTAAATATTGATATTACCGACGTATATTAAACTTAATCTTCAACACAGTTCTGAGAAGTCGGCGCTGCATTAGCATTTGGTATACGATGTTTTTGCTTATCATTTTACAGCATACACTATTTATTATATAAATTAGTTTATCATTATAAAATACAACGAACGAAAATCAATAATAAACAAAAATAAATTATAATAATGAACTAATAATTTATATTTGCAAACAAATTAATTTTAATCACATAAATTATCATTAATCATAATTAGGATTCGTATTTTTCATATTTTACATATAAAATGATTTTACGTATATACATTATCATATTTATTACAAATAAAATTAAGTTATATATTATTAATAAAATATTTCAAGATAATAGTCTTAGTATTTTTTCTAATTTTCAAGTTTAGCAAATTCGTTATTTATTAAAGAAAACTAAAAGAATAAATATAGATTTATTTTATTTTATGATATATAAACTATATATGACTTTAAATAATGTTGAATAAAACACTTTGTCATAATAAGTAATTTTAGTATATTTCTTTAAATATTCTTGTTCAAAATTTAAAAAATATTTGTTATAATCGGTTTTTAATAAATTTTCTAAATAGTTATTTCTCATCAAATAAATTTTCTAAGTAATCAAAAATATTTAATCAGAGTTTTAGTATCTAATAATTTCCAATATTGTTAATTATATTGACTATTTTCATCATTGAAATATAATTCATACAAAAATCCTAAATTTCTTTTTAAATAATTATTTTTAGATCAAGAAATTTATAGATGTCAATATTCTGTTATAAATTAAAGTATTTGGTATTCATGAATTTATGAACAAATAATTAAGCATATACATATACACAACCAGACATAGTTTTTTTTAATTGACTTTATTGAAAGTAACAGTAAACTAATATTAACTGGTTTTATAATGAATTTATGATAACTTATTCAAATATCGATTAATTGTAGCTATGTTATAGTTTTTTTATTATCCTTCTGTTTATTTTGTTGAAAATCCACATTCTACAATCATTGAAATCATCTTTTTTTTTATCTGAAAATAAATAAACCAAATTATAACAGAATAAAATAGTTCTACTGATTAGCTAATTACAACCTCGAAATTACACTTGTAATAACTAAATAAATTTTACTCTATTATAATAACATTATATTTTATTTTAAAATTCAATTCTATTTATATCTTTATTCTGTGCAATATAGATTTATCTCCTGAAGAATCGATAATTAATTACTTATTTGATACATTGAATTTCAAATATATATCATAAATAGTGAACATTTTTAATTTAACTTCGATAAACAGTCGATTACAGTCAATGAAGTCATAAAAATAGTCCGTTCAATTAATGAAGTCAGTGAATTCATCGATGACAACAGAACATTTAATAAAACGACCATAAGTCGATCTAAGGATATCTTTCGATACATGAAATATTTTAAATCTCTTGTCAGAATATAAATGTAATAGGTTTTGATATTTAAATCTGCTTAAATTATACTATGGTACAAATTTTACCATTGTGCGTATCAGATAAATGAGGTGCAGGCCTGAATACATAGTTGGGTAATGCTGGGATCAACTTGTAGATGCAAAGAATTGTAGCAGTATCCATCAATATCGCATAATTCGTCTGATAGGAGATCTATAATTTCATATGTAATAGATATCGACGGTAACAAAATACAAATAACTTTTTTCAGGAGGTTCCGAATGCTCTCTGGACTTTTCGATGGAAAATATTGCCTACTTCCTCGGTCATGTTCACGCTCACCTTCTTCCATTCTTTCTCACACTCGTCATTTGATCGTATCTGTACTTTATCTTCCATTCGGACCTTCCTTACAAAACTGTAGGTTACATTTTCAATGTAATGATCAATCGCACGATCCATATCGGTATATTGTACTGTAGGTGTTTTCTGGAATTCGTTTTTCACTCCAGTAACTTTGCCTGGCACATTTATTGGCTGATTTCGTTTTGTCTCATTCTTCTTGATTATGCAGGCGCACGCGCACACGTAAACTCTCTCTCTCTCTCTCTCTCTCTCTCTGTTTTTGTTTATCTTTCGTTATTCTATCTTGGGAATATGTCGTGTAATCGTTGGCACTACCTCCTTCGCTTTTATTTTACAGAATACGCTTTTTATTAATGGCAAGACATCTTCTAGCGTCGTCGCCAACTCAGATCATATTTATATAGTGATAACACCAAGATTTATGTATGCCTTGAATATTAAAAACTCGACAAATATAGGTTATTATTTAAACGTGTATTATTTAGAAACTAATCTGTTTTAGTTGCAATACTATTTTATTCGTGATAATATCCAAGGCGACCGGATAGACCAGTCATGTTTGCGCTAATCTCGAGACTCATTACAAAGTTTTATTATTTTAGTGAAAGACTATTATTTTTCACATGTTTATTTCTGGATAAAAAATACTTTTAAATGTTACTCTAGTTATAAAGTAATTTACAGAAGCAATGCTAGAAATTATGAATAATTTCACAAAATTTCATAAAATCCAGAAAATTTTTCTTAAATAGTTTCATTAATTGTAAATTGTACTAATTTTTAAATTGTTATTTAATATAATTGTAACTTTGTAAGTATGTGTACTTTAAAATATTCTAAAGTACGCACGTATTATAGTCAAGAACATAAAAATAACGATATAAAATTTATTTATAAAAAGTTTATCCAGGTTGTATCCATTTATTTAAGTTTTTATCGTTTAATGAAATTAAGAATAATTTTATGCTTGATGAATAAAATACTATTAAAATTCTAATATATTAAAAAAAATAGCTAAACGATATATTTAAAGCTCTTTCTATTGTTTGTCATAAAAACTTTCTTTTATTAATATTTAATATATTCCGTCATAAATTTATTAAATACATAAAAATATACGATGTATTTGAAACTGAAGAAAGTGATACAATATTTATTAATTTTTTTGTACGTACAATAACCGAAATTAGATTAATCTTTTGTTTTTTTGACTTCGATGATGTAAACTGAAAATATTAAGTAAAAAGAGATTTTTTAATAAATAATTTTCTAATTGTCAATAAATAAAATAAATAATTTTTGCATTATAAATCAAATTATTCATTTTAATTTATTTAATATATAATGATACTAAAATAAAAAAATATACCATGTATTATAAAATGCCAAAAAATTAAAAAAAATTTTTAATTTTGCATGATAAATATTAAAAAAATAACCAAGTGATTGAAATACAGATTTGAAAAACTTATAAACATTAGAAAAAAATTTTAAATATTTATTTGTTGAAGGATTTCACATTTATTTTAAAATCTCCGCAATATTTAGAAAATTATATAGAATAAATAATGTTTCTACGTAATTTTTTATATAATGGTATTTTGTTATTGCATGCACTTATCTATTGCTTTATTCTTTGATTGATTTCTTGGGCTGTACAGACTGAGTACAAAAATATATATTATAAATATTAAAAATCACTGCCACATGTCGTCTGCAGAAATATAATTGGAAATTTTTTGCTGATTTCTTGCGTTTAGGTTCTAATCAAGATCGAAATTCAAGATGAAAAAGCGGAAAACTTAATTATCTTTATTGATTTAGTATATGTTGGATAAGTGATATGAAAGTAATTATATACAATAATTAATTTATATAGAGACTTTTTCGAAATTGTTTTTACGTTTGTATATACGAAGATTATTCATTTATTGTGATTATTATTTACCTTAATTTCTAACCAAAATATAAACATTTTTTTATTCAAAATGTTTCGAAAAAATTTTTTTTTTTAAACATATTACCAATTATTTATAAGGACCCGACGCACGTGCAATATTTTATTAATAACAACTTAGCGATTTTATGTGTAAGGTAAAAATTAAATTTTATTATATATGTTTTATTACTCGACGATATTACCCAAAATATTCCGTATGAATAAAATATTAACTAATAAGTTTTCATAATACCCCAAAAATTAAAAAATTCTTCAATTCTTATGCAATTATTCCATTAATTCACTTATGATTTTACTTTTTCAGAAGAAAAGTATTCAATTGCAAATAATGATAAAACGTAATTTATTAAAAGCTTAGAATTAAAGAAATAACCTAAATTTATAATTATTTTCATAAGTGTGGTAAGAAAATTTAACGGTTTGATCGATTATAATTCTGAAATTCGACAACAATTTCTTCCGCGTAGACTTGAGAGGTTAATTATTTAAATCTATAAAAGAAACGAGGGAGACCAATTATAATTATAATGTAATAAATTTCATTTCTCCAATAAATTAAGGAGTACATTAATCCATATAATTATAATTCTCCTATAAACGTAAGTAACGTCACGTATATTTAGAAAAATTTAAATTGTCAGTTTTTAATTTTTCTTCCAAAAATATAGATCAATACAATTTTAAACGACCGTGATCAATGTAATTAGTATTTAGCAATATTTATTTCCAGATATGTACAACTTTTAAAATTTTCTATACTAAATTTTTCTCACAACTTTCAATGTCAACACTGTGTCGTTTTAGAAAAATTCCTATTTCCTTCCTTCTTTAGTGTATGTAATTAAGTAGGCTGCACTCGTATCGTTATTCATAGATGACGACACATTTTTCAATTGTAACGGGGATTCAAGTGTCAGCGAAAGCTTATAGTACAGATAAGCAAGGGTAAAGGTCCGACTCTTTCATTCTGCGAAGAATTCAAAAGGTAAAAACAAGCACGCATTAATTCAACGACAGAACGTGCAGTGATCGTTTTTCCCCGCTTCTGAAGATTGCAGACGCTTAATCTCGAGAAGGATCACGTTAATCCTTTTCGCACGGGCTATCGCTTCGTATCGGGGATCCAGTGCGTATTGTTATTGTCATTAAAAGGATTCACGCGATAACGGGGTCGCGTACCCTCTCTGCTGCGTAATATTTATGCACATGTCCGCGTAATATGCATAACCACCCACACGCTGGATAAATACACGCATCTACTGGAGAAAACAAAGGTGAATGACTTTTTGGGTTGAGAATTCGAAAGGTTACCTTTCAGCGTAAATTTCACAGCACCTTTGTTGATAAGATATTGCGATCGATAATCCTTACTCTAGAAAATTTTGAAAATAACTAATACTGTATTTTTACAGTCTCGGTAAATGTGAAATACTGTGTTAAAACGATTATTAATTTAATAAACAAAGTTTTAGTATCTGTAATCAGAGCATTCTTCGGTTAATTAATTTATAAGCAACTTCACAATTCTACTGAATATTAATATACTACAATTTTAAGTCTTTTTTTCAACATGAAATTTAATAAATAATAAATGCAGTCCCATCAAAAAGCAATTTATTTCTATTTATAGAAGAAATGCTTTGACATGGAGATTTGTTTTTTAAATTAGTTGAATTCGATGAATATGTAGTAGTTTTTTTTATTTCGTGTTTATCACTTTCTTTTTGACTCTGAGTCTTTAAAAATTTATTTCATTCTTCAATAATAACAGATTCGTTTATTTTCAAATTATTATATTTTTCGTTTTTCGTATTCTAATTTATTGCAATAAAATTGTGCGCGTAAATAAATATCATTTTAATTAGATACTATAATTGAAATCAACAATAGATACTATATATAACATTATGAATTTTAATGTATGATTAAATTATTTATGTATCCGTTTGGAAATCAATACCTTATTTATAGAATTATAAACGATGTACTAACAAGTAATTTACTCTGATCTATAATACGAACCAATTATAATAAATAAATATGAACCCCCTATATGCAATAATAAGCACTACAAATAATATTCTTAAATAAAGTAAAACCATGTATTATTTGACTATTTGAAAATATTACGATAATGAAACATTCACCAGAAAATAGTGAGCATCTATAACAATAATAGAATATTTTAAAATTATTTTATATTATATGCGACGATTTTGATTGATATTGTGACATGATTTTTACATTATTATTATTCATTTGAATTATAAATTTCTTTTCACGTATTATTATTAAAAAGACATTTGAATACATTGCTAATAATAATTATTGATTAATGGATTTATAAAGTTGCGTGCAATAATATCGCTTTGATTAAAAAAATATTGTTAGTAACTTAATGATGATCGAGGATATTTACAATATTTTCACGAAGGACAGCAATTCTTTCATTTTGTTTACTTAATCAAATTTAATTGGCGATACTTTTACGAAGGGACTGGGTCGTTGAAGGTTGTGTAAACTTGGAATGGTTCCAATGAACTTGCAAAGGACCACCTCGATACTAACATTTCGGAATGTACTAGGGTGGCTCTTTCACCGTCTCCAAGACGCCGGCTAATACTGGTTCTGCCTTTTTTATATCCCTGCTATGAGAAATTTAAGAACGGACACGCCGTTCCTCAGCCATTCTCTTCACTTTACTAGGAGGGATTCACAACCCACGTACGGCTCGCTCCGACTCTTTTAAGTCTGACTTTTTCTATCCTCTTAATGTGGAGATTTAGATGTACATCTGCACGACGTTGTTATTCTAATAATTGATGGACAGCTGTAGCTTAATTTCTTTTTGAGTTTATGATAAGATACCGCTTCTGAAACAGTATCGATCTTCTACCGAATTGTTTCGAGGTTAAGCATTACTCGGACAGATTATCTGCCAAAGTGTGTCAAATTTTCCAAAGGATTTTGTCTTTAATCTTTTGAATTATAAACTACAGTCTTCTATATTTACAATAAGCACGCTTTATATTACAATATTATCTACTGTATCTGAAAGAGATAGGAGAAACGGGTGTTAGTCATCGTAAATAAATTTTTAAAAATTATAATTATTTTTTAGTTAAAAATTATTTATAAATAAGTGTATTTTTTTAAATAACAAGATAAACATAAAAATTAACTATGGTACTACTGCTACTTGGGATTTAAAGGCACTCACTAGATTTAAACATAAATTTGCTTTTAAATCTAATCTTATATAAAATTAAAACAAAATTTTTTAAATTTTTTAATATAATAAGTTGATATTTTTAATCGACGATATTTTAATATTTTTTTTGGTAATAATATATATTAACTGGGTGTTCGAGTAATTTCTGTGCATAAATTGTGTGTTAAACATTTAAGATTCCTGGTAATTCAGATTTTACGCACGATTTTAATCATATATTTCTTAGAAGTATAGTTTTAAAAATTTATAGTTATTCAAAATTAAACAACGAAAAATATGATGATGAATGGTTTGACGCACATAAATCATTTATTCGTAAACTCTTTAAGAATGCGTATAAAATACATATGTTTATACCGCGAAATTTTGCATGAAATCGTATTTTCATTGCATTAGATGTAAATGCCTTTAACAGGCATACAAATTTTTATGAGATATAATAATGCATTTTGTTTGTAAATTATTCAGATAGTTTAATTGGAGAAGATCCAACTTGGTAAAACTTTAATTTATGTTATCGAATAAAATTTGTTTAAATAATTAACAACGTATGCTCTCTAATATATTTAACTGTTAATTTATGATTGAGAAAATAATGAAAGGGAGAATAAAATGCCTATTCACAACGCGAAATACATATAAAATATTGACAGGAAGAAAATTAAAATAATAGAAGTCGTAATTCATGCGGTTATGTGCAATCGATATAATATAGAATGGGAATTTTTTAAAAGAACGGCATCGCGGGATAAGGGCATTTTTGCAGTGCAGCCAGTTTTTGAAATAAAATTCGTAATCTTAACATCGGCACAGGATTGCAAAAGGAGAGCGACGGAGAGCAACAGATCTGTCAAACAAATCGCAATAGGAGTCCAAGGAGAGTAAACGGGCAGAAGCCGTCTGCAACTCTGGGTGGCATAAAGTCATGCCTACCTCTACCAGACCCGCTTATATACACGCGCGTTCACACACGCGCACACACATATATATGTGGATGCATATATTGTTAACTGTGGGGGTATTCGCGTTAATAAATTCGGTGTACCGACGGGTGCTGGCTGACAAGGAGAATGATGAATTGAGATTCGGTTGTACTCTGTGACTGCAACATCATGTGTGGCAAACGGGATTAGAAAACCGAAATGAACACAATGGACATTTGTTTGTTGTTGTTTTTTTGGTCCATTTTTACGAAGGTATTAAATTGCTTATACATTTATATTTCAGGGGTACGAAGAATAATGTTTCATAGAGATTGCAAGTTAATAATTATAGTATTTATCATAATTATTCTATGACGATGTCATTTTTCGTTTGGAGTAAATCAAATTTTTTAACTGATAATTTTACTCCCATTATTTTAAAATCTTCAGCATTTACAAAAGAGAATAATATGAGAATGAGGTTTTTTTCGAATTTGTTGTAAATCAATTTAATTTGATTGTAAATATTTGGACGTCTGATTATTTTAGTATTTTTATCTACGCTAAAAGAACTGATCTTTATTAAAACTTTATAAAATGCAAGTTTTAAAATCAAAATGTCAAAATACAATAAATAATAAGTTGTAGTATTCTTTTAACATTAAAACACGCATTTTAATTGCTATAATCAGATTAAAAACGCTAATTAAATTATGGTCTTGATATGCTTTTTAATTATCGTTTTTATTATAATCTTATTAAGCTTTATATATTATTTAAAATTTTCTTTGTTAAGAAGTTATAAGGTCTTTGTTGAAATGTTCATGAATCTTAATAGGAGAAATTATCTTTTATAGTTTGTGACAAAATTTTTTTAATTATAGTGCAGTAATTTATAAACTAAAAATATATTTATATTTATGTATCAGATTATGATAAAGTGATGAAACGAATTTGAAAAATTTTGAACTATATTCAATTTTATCTATCACAGAAATGTAAACTATATTTGTTCTATTTTATTACTTTTTATCGAATGAAATGATTAACATCTTACAATGCAAGTCGAATTGTAGGTATTAAAATGTTGAAGAAGGAAATCGTGAGAGGACATCTTAATAACATTAAAAGGGTGGAGTCAACGACGGTAACGGCGAATTTTACTATTATGCTAGTACTTTTAGTCGACTTGTTTCGTATTTGTGTCGAATTGACTTTCCGTATCTAGTTTGCAGTTCTTTATCCTACCTCCTTCCCGCTCTCGTTCTATCTCTCTCAAGTAAGAGGTAAGGACCGGAAGTGTTACGCCTCCTACTTTATGTGGGTGGCAAACTTCCTGACTCCTCACTCGTTTACATACATAATCGTTTTGAAAGTCGACATAAACGTATGCCAGGCATAAAAGTAAAACATGTGTGTGACCTTTACTTTTACATAAATTGTAATTGTTCGTGCATGCTACATTCACTCAGAGGTCTTTAAAAAAACGAACCTTTGTGGATAAAAACATGAGCTCAAATGATAAATAACTGAATTTTCATAAGCATAGTTACATTATAAATCATCTACAACTTTAAAAAAAGAAATATAAAATGATAAAATTTAAGTATTGCCAGATAATAAAATTATATTTATTTTCATTGAAACGTAGCTCAGTACTTTCGGTGCACTTAATGCAGCACAATAATCGGTTTTCGTATTTAAACGGATATTACGAACAACAATACCAAAATCAGAATAAACTGAACTTCTTTGTGCTTGATAAATGTGCAGTGGTATGCATACCTTTATAATCATATCGTTTTCTTTAACATTAATTATAAGTTCGATAAATAAATTACTTACAACGCTGTCCCAGGAAATAAAAAACTTTTTAAGTTTCCTATAATATCATTTTGTTTCTTATCAGATAATAAAATTTTTGGAATTTTCTATCACTATCAACTTATGCATTTCATATTTGCACGTGCCATTTGTAAAGAGAATTTCATAGTCATTGTTTAAAAAATTAATTTCCACATAAAATGAAATATGGGTTAAACTGAAGATTTTAATTTTTGTATCGCGAGAAAAATTGAAAAAGGAATTTTTTTTATATATACAATCTATAAATAGATTCTTTCAACTTTTCTTATAATTATCAATAAATATTATACGACTTAAAGGTCGAATTTAATACTAAAAAATTATTTTCATTTATTATCGTTAAATTTAAGATTACGATAGAAAACTTACTAGTAAAGTAATATATTTTTCGTTTTTCCTAATTCTTTAATTTTTAAATTTAAGTGCACTCACATTATATATGATACAGAATTTATAAATGTAATTTAAAAACCTGACCGTGAATTATAATTAACTGATGAATTCCGTAAATATTAAATGATCAAATACTATAGACTGCACAATATTAGTAAAAGACAATGGACGAGTCTATATAATTGATAAATAAATAAAGACAAGTGGCCTGGAAATTAACCAATAATAGAGGATTGAAAAGACCGTAAGGGTAATGCGCTATTATATATCCTGGGTTCATTCATGATTATGTGTCCCCGTTCCTCCTCCTTAGATTCTATTGATGTAAGTAAACTTTCAATAAAATTAGAATTTATATTTATCGAATTCATTTAATTACTATTCAATTTTCATTAAATTATTAACTCAACAATGTTTATATTTTTTTACTGATAGAAGATATTTTGAGAAATTTAATTTGGATAAAAATTATTCAACCTTTAATACTTTATTATAGATGACTATAAATTATAAAAAGTTTGTAACAAATAATTTAATTTATTTTATGCGATTAAATTGTCAAAATAATGAAGTTTACAATTTTAATATTGGAATATTTGGCTTAATGAATTGCTACCAATTCTTTTATTCTTTGACTATGGATGGAGTTCGTTTAAACAATAAATGTAAATATGCCTTTGGTTTCGACTTAATAATAATAAAAATTAGTATAAATAGATTAGCAAGCATGAGATATTTTATTATTTATTCAGAAATTTTCTATGCTAATAAAGATTAAAAGTAAAATTAAAATTTTAGATTATCTATTTGTAATATTTATTTTCCATTCAGAAGCTTCTGAAAAAATAGTACATGAATGTAAATACATGATCTTCAAATTTATTGGCTGAAAAATGTATCTTAGAATAAAACTTTCAGAATCAATTTTTGTTATAAACATAATAATGACATTAAGAATCATAAAAGTTAGACTTATAATGAACTTAGTTATTTTTTATTAATATATCAGTATATTATATAAAATTATTTTGTACGTTTAATTACTTAGGAAATATATTTAAAATAATTCGAAGAAATATAAAATATTAAACCCAAAAAACATTATTAGCAAATCTAAATAAGCCGAAAAATTTGTTGAAAAATAAGCCACTCAATTGGATAAAAAACACACATAAATAGTAAGAATTATCTATTTAAATTCAAGTATTAATATTAAAATACTGTAGATCGACATAAAAAAAAAACGAAGCGAGTAATAATAACGAATATAAAATTCATGTAATGTATAAAGTAACTATTATAATTATTTTTCTCTAACCTTTATCAACATCGGCAATTGAGGCTTTATAAGCGAGTTAAAATTCACAAGGGTAGCAATTGCTCATGAACATCTAAACAATGGGCAGAGGTGCTCGGCGAAGCAATAGTAGCTTTGTGGATAACAACAGCAGGAGTTCGGCAATGGGCAGGAGTCCTAAGCGAGCAGAAGAAACATCGTGACGGGCAGTGGCCTTTAGTGCGAAAGAACGGTGGCTCCCCAACAGCGTGATGGTGATAAAAGCCCGCCGACGAGCTGTAGCCTCGCCGCAGCAATAGGGATCATCTCCGGAAACAGCCAACGCGACGCAACCTATACTATGCCACATAAAAAGAATCTGCCTATCTTTGTTTTGAATTTATCCCATTAGTACGCATCATTTTTAGACAGCGGTTCATGGAGGAGCCAACGTTATCAAAGACGTTTTCGAGTAAAAAACATTTGTTTTTAATTTTTAGTATCATAAACGTACCACGTACAAGAGCATTATGTAATAAACAATCTTAATTGTCTGTAGAATATTCTATAGTAATATTTTATTTTATGCCATATAATTTCAATCACCTATTTTGAATATAAACTGATTGTTGTAGTGTTAAGAATAAGACTTTACGTTCTCTATAATTTGGTGCTTACAAATTACAAACACATGGAGTGTATTCACGAACATATATTTAAATACAAATTTATTCTCTAGTTTTCAAGAGAATTGTTCCCTTTCTTGTTGTTGCTAATTAAAAAAAAAAATTAAATATTTTAATGAGTTTGTAAACAATTCATCCTTCAACGAGACACTGTAAGTCTGCATGCATATGCATGCATCAGCAGGTTAGGATTAGATCCTCAACTGATTGGCCTCGCTTGACTCCCTACTAGTAATCGAATAAAAGTGTGACACAGACGAGTTAAACAGCAATTTCAGTTAACTGTATTAAATTAGCGGATTCTTTTAAGAAAAAATAATAATAACACGAGTCTTATTTACTTTTTGATTTATTTTTATTTATTATTTTTATTGATATATCTATTTAGTAATGATTTTTTTTAAAGACAAAATGTTAAATTAAGCTCAAGTAACATAAATCGAACATCATGAAAATTACAAAACTAGGTGAATACTTATGTGACTATCGTATTAAAAATGTTTAAAGTAATTAGTTGTTATAATTATTCTATGATTCTAACAATGCACGTATTCGGATAGTTTTTTTTTAATGTTATTGAATTCTAAATGATGAATTAATGATCTTTTTTGCTAATTACTGGATAAAATTTTTTATTTCTTATAAACTATTCCATTCTTTTTACTTTTATTTTTCAAAAATACATTTCAAACTTCGGAGAATAGTGGGCTGGTATTGATTAAACGTGGCTTCTTTTCGATGAATTCACAAACGAGTGCATCAAAGAGACACAATTCGTCGTAAAAACTTTTACTATTATTACTTTTTCTGCAATTAATATTTTTCATATAAAGTCTATTTCTCACGTTTCAGTTGAAGAACAGACATTTTTCAATGTGTTCTATTACTGAGTTAACTAGCTATTCTCAATACTATGTTATGTCGTTATAACTCCTTCGCAATTCAATCTCGTAAACGAATCATTTCAAATAATGAAAAAAACATTTGTTCGATGATGGTTTTGGAAAATTTTATTTCTTGCATAAATTAATAGCTTTATAAGGGCAGCTACGATTTCGAGATGTTGAATACAATTAAGTAAATTTAAATCTAACGCATTAAACGTAAATATTACATTTCGATTATTTAAGTCGCAACTCGTGGAATGTTGATTAATTGAGTTCAATTTGATATCAATTGATGAAAGAAAAGTTATAATTTATTTAAAATTAATAAATTATCGAATATTATAGTACACAATGAATGTATTCTACACTTAAAAAAGAAAAAGTAGTATTACCGATACAACATCAGTACAGGATAATGTATAATTTTTTCATGTGAGAATTTCTCTTTTCAAATAAGAAATAAACGTCAATTTATGAAATTATAACTATAGGAGGATAAATAAAAGAGTTGTGAGAAATTCAAAACTTAAGTTACTTTATTAGGAGCTATATCCAGAGCAATGCGTCTGCTCTGAAGAATATAAGGAGTACTCGTCTTTTTCAAAATTAGGTGATCAACGTGTTGCGAACGTTTTTCAATAGTTCTTTAAAATACATCTGCACTCCATTTCACAGTCAGTGAGTAAAAAGAAATAATGAAACCTTTTCCGTCTATCGATTAATTTTCATTTAAACAATTACGAATGCAACGTGAAGTATCGCAATGGTATCAAAATCAATAGTAGCTTATTACAAGCTAAGTAAAGATTTTCTATGTATTTAAGTTCTCGACCTTGGATCACGAGCTTTTTGCGTGACTCATCTGAACCGAAATAGTATTGCGATGTGCTATCATGAATCTGAGTTAAATATCATGAGATTGATTATACGGTTGGGTTTGAATCAAAGACCGTTCTGTTTCCCTCGTAAGTTTGCTAAAAATTTAGTAAACTTACGAAGATCATGAGTTTTTACTTTTCGTTTTGATCCATTATTTCCTATTTCTGACTTAATGATGAATAAAACATTCGGCATTAATGTACAGGATACGATGAAAGTATTTTTACGGTGAATTTAAATTATCTTCTAAACCACGACTCTTAGTGAATTCACCTTTTTACTTATCATTATTTTCATTAGCGATAATAAAATTTGAAGTAGCTTTAAGACTCTACATTGATTGTATACTGGAGTTGATAGATTTTCACTTATTCGTAACTTGATCGATTGTTGTCTTTACACCAAGAGCTATATGATATATGATAAATAAAATATTTATGAATATTTATTATTAGCAAAGAATTACGGGTGTAGATTATCGAAAACAAATATTTTCTTACTCGTAAAAATTTTATAAATAGAATAAAGAATTTCACAAAATAGAGTACCGTAACTAAATGATTACTGCAGAAACTAAAATTGAATTTATTTAAAATTAATTCGCCGACAGAAATCTGATTTTATCTCATTTTGATCTGTAAAAATTTATAAAAAAAAGCATACTCATAAAGCTCCGATGTAGTTGTAGATTTAAGTCTGGGTAGGCGCGATAAGAATTATTAAGTTTTTGTATTATTTAATTGCAATTTATTGGTATAATAAAAAGTCTACATTAACTTAGATTAAGTGTTATGTAACTTATTAGGGTAACGATTCGTTCTATATTCGTAATGAAAAAATCAAAGTTCGCAGAAACCTCAGCAGCATTTAAAAAATGTATTTCAGAACTTTTAAAAGAATTTCGTCGCTTACAGCTTGCAGCGCACGACATTAAAAAAGAGGATAAAACGGAAATGAATAATTAGAAGAGCGACGCGTGAAACGGTCATTTGCTTTCGTTTCTAATCTGATCAGCAGCGCGCGACTGCAAGTACGTGGAGCGTTTCTAATTCGAAAGCGGCAACCGTAAAATCAATTTTTAATCCACTCCTGAGATGGCCAGCTCCACCGTACTTCCAGTGGAGGCCGTAAATATTTTATTTTTCTCAGATTATCACAGCTAGTAGTTTCAATTCAGTTTCTTCAAAAGTAATTTAGCGGATCTCGATCGATATAATTGCTACATGTACGAGCAAGTGTAATGTCAAAAATTATACTATTTTAGAAAATTTTAGCACACCGTGTATTAGTCATTAAGATCATTACTTAATATATAACTTTAGTAGTGCACAAATAATTCATCGCAGCGAAAGCTAATTATACGATATCTTTGTCAAGAGAGTTAATTTTGTCGAAAGTATCTGAAAAAATGATTTTCATCGTTAATAAAAAAATTTGTAATTTCCCATTTTTATCAAAGTCATATCAGTTGAATACCCAATGTATCAACTGAATCAATCAGCTGAATGAAACTATAATGTAAATTATCATTCGTTTACTAAAAACTCAAATAATTTTCAACCTCTAATGAAACTATATAAAAAAAAAAAATTATTTTCATTATTGTCAATGGGCTGATGAAATTAATATTATATTCGTCATAATTTTTATCCGAGAAGTATCCCACTAAAATTTTATTGATCTCAGTAACATATATTTTATGAAACGAGTAAACAGTAAATTTATTTTAGATGTGTTTAAAAAACAATGTCATTATTTTGGGTGTGGTTCTCTTATAGTTAACTATGATAATTCTTATGCTTTAATTGAAAATAAATCCATTATTATTACAGACATTTGTATCAAAAGGTAAGTAGCGTTTGAATGTATATCTAATACTTATTAGCAAGCGTAAACCATACACTTAAATTCGAAATTATAAAATAAACGTAAATCCAAAAATCATAAAAAAATATTCGGTGTATAGTGCAATTACGAATCTCATTATTCTTTACATAATAGTTTCATTTATAACGTAATATAATAACAATAAAAAACCAAATGTAAAATAATTAAATATTAACTATCGCAAATTGAAGCAGGGATCTTCCTAATTCGAGGTATTTACTGTTGATAGAGTATAATAAATAAGTTAAAGGTCATATTTGAAATTTGTTTCGCATCTCTTGAACTAGTTATACATATTGGGTAAACACATGTACAGATAAACATCTGAATATATAGAAACATAATGCAAGCGTGCAGATAGAAAATAAGCCCTGGAACTATATTTTCTTGTCATGTCATGCAGACAGAAAAAGAATATCGTATATCGTACAGGATTTTTTTTTTACATAACAAGTTGATAAAAGTTCACCGTTTCTTTTTCTTTATTTCCCTTTCTCTTTCTTTCAAATGCTGCATTTAATACAGTTGCCGGTCAACAGACGCTAATTGTGGTTTATGATACACGCAATGTAGGAAGTCTCGATTCCTTTTTCCTAATATCGGTTATTGCTGTCATACGCAATAAACTTGTTTTTCGCGGCAAAAATTCCTCAAAGGTTGAATATATTATACCGTCTATAAAATCATTTTACCAATCAAAATAAGAACGATTAAAACACAAACTCTGGTCACCTACTGTTTTTTTTTTATTCTGAATGAAAAATCTTGATCAATAAGAAGATAAATAGTGATCTACAGAGATGACAATATAGGATCAATTAAGCATTGTTACCTGTGAATCAGCGTTGAAGGTTTAAAAAAATAAATGAATCAATAGATCATCAAAAATTTTAAAAAGTCTAATTTTTATAATTATTTTAAAAATAAAGGTTACACAGTGAAAATATTACCTTTGTGTTTTCTAAAAATGGTTGTTTTGAAAAGTTAAATTCAATATATAACACCTTCACATTGATCTACATATCCATACGCTGAATTTTCTAATGATGAATATTAATTTTATATAGTTTATAAAATATCTACCTTGTCTGTCGAATATATCGTAATAACCTGTTAAGTATTAAAATGCAATTTCTTTAAGCATGATGATTTTTCCAAATTATGAATTCATATCTGTTAAAAATATGACAATTTAAAATAGTTAAAAATGTTAAAGCGTTAACAACTTTTAAATTAAATAGAATTGAATTAAACATGAAATATTGTTTCGCGCAACATATTTAAAAGGACAAATAAAAATAAAAGATCTTTTACTTCTAATCATTTATTTTTTACCTTTCACCATGTAGATCATTACTTTTCGACTTCGGCATTAGGTAAGTAAAAAGTCTCTGATTAATTAGCACCAATCAAGATTATTTATTGACTCAAAGGTGCTGCAGTTTATCTTATTAAGCTGGAAGAATGAGCAACTAACCGAAGAAAGAAAAAATACCGTGTTGTTTAGGACCACACGCATAGACAGTTTCGAGTAATAACATGATTAAATAATATTATTTTTAAATAATATGAAAGAGATTTACCTGTGAGAATATTGTAATATAATGATTCTTATAGTTGAATAGAGAAATAAATAAAATTTATTATAATTAACGGATTTGAAAAGGAAAAGTAACAGATTCATTAGACGATAATTTTAAAAATAGACTCTTCGTTTTCATTAATAATAATATAATTAAAAAAATAAAATCGACATTATAATATTCGTCAAATTTTTAACTAATCAGGAATTCAATTATTCGCTGAACGGTATATTTGGTTCAAAAAGTGGTTGAGAAACTTTCCAATAACTGCGGCTGTATTTTAAAAGTATAGGATAAAACGAGTCGCACAGTTCGGCAGATAATAAGGAGACTTTGATTAGCCGCTGATGATTTATCGACGTTTATTTTGTCTACACAGCGCTCAGACTTTCATATAATCTTGGTGAAATTTATTCATGATACAGCGGCACACGTTTCGAGGCTTTATACTACCTTTGAAAGCCCTAAAGGCATCTTAGCTCTTTCTGGCGTGAAGGTCGAGCTTTTACAAATCGTTCCCTTGTATAACAAACTGAGAAGGTTGAAAACACTTTTAATTAATTGGATTGTTATTTATTGGAACACCTAATATCTAGAAAGATTAAACACCGTAAATTAATTATTGAATTTATTTGCCAATAAAAATCTATAAGGCTCAGCTAAGTGGGTAACCATTTATCTTCATATTTAAGAGATTGTATTTACGCATAATATAATGTAATTATGTTATAGAAAGATAATCAAAAGATTCTCTGCTAACTATGGGCGCTAGTGTGAATATACGGATTTTTTTTAAATTCAACAGAAATTGGCTCATTCGTTATCGTTTGCGTCGAGAATTTTAATAATTCTATTGGCGAGATAAGCAATGTACGAAATGTATTTGTAACAGACCGTATTTTCTGCACTTGCTCAACTCGATACCATCAAATCTCGCTTTATTTCTTTGATGCTCGCCACCCGCTTCGTCCTTACATTATAAAGACAGATGAAACTGCTGTTTTGATTCATTATTTTAGGAGGTCGGGGGAGGTACTGCAAAATTTCGGATTCCTGATACAGTTAATATACTTGCACGGCGAAAGAGAAAGAGAGAGAGAGAGAGAGAGAGAGAGAGATTGTGTGTGTGTGTGTGCGCGCGCGCGTAGGTGGGTAGGTGTACACAGCCGCACGCATTCAGTTGAGATTTACGCGGAGGAGAGGCAGCAAAAATCGCCTTTCGGGGGCTGAATTATTACGCTACCATTTTAAAGTTATTAATTTCGTGCGGTCTGAGTTATATCGCACACAATAATCATCGTTTTTCATAATTTGGATATTATTATGAAATGATATACCTCGGACCTCATCCTTTCTTAAGCTATGAAAGAGCATTTGAAAACTGAATAAGATCACGCTTAATATACGGGCAGGAAGGGTTGGGTCCTTCCGTTAATACAAAGTTTTAATTCTGTATCGCTTATGGAGCACTAAGGTTACCTTATTATGTATTTTAATACATTAAAAATAAAGCAACAGGCAAAAAGTTTATTACGAGATTCAGCTTAATAATCGTTGTAAATTTACTGCTCCTACTTATATTTTTATTTACACGTGTATTTATACATGCCGTCCCTTTGAATTCATTGCTTTTTAAATGTAATGAATTTTTTCAATTGTAATCAAGACTTGTATACTAACCCGATTAGTCTGTGATTTGTTTTGAAGATAACTGTAATGCAAGTCAAATAAGTCAACTATATTCCCTTATAATTTGGCATTTAAATAATCATTACAACACAGCTTGGCGGGTCTACTACACAAGCCTTCTTTTTGTATCTATGTTCATTTGAATAGTAAGGTGTTTTTAATTCATTCGGAAGAAAATAATAAAGAAAATAACCAAACAAAAGAAGAATCCTTGATAATGCACAAAAATCTTTATTTATGAAAATGCAAAAAGTTTACGTTTACACGTGTAATCACACGAATCGCCCACTGACTTTGAAGTTTAATAAGTATTGTTCTTAGAGATCTATTGTCTCATGCCCACGTACGTTTGCGTGCTCGGAGCATCTGCAATCATATTTACTTATAATTCAGAATAAATTTCGTACTTTCCAAATTTTATCAAATGTAAAGTATATTCAGATTAATATTAATTTTACATTTATTTGTATTCAACTTCAGTCGAATAGTATAATCGTGTAAAAATATTAATTAATAGTAATTTATATAAAAGACATTATATATCTTTTATATTATATCATATTTTCCGGGTATTTTTATTTTTCCTTAATTTCAATTAGTTTCGTTTTAAATTTGCAGTTTATTTTATGTCATTTGAAAAATTATTTTTAGAAAGGAAAAATTGAGTGAGGTATAATAAAATTTATTATCCATAATTTCATTAAAATGAATTCGTATACAAAATAATACAGATCTGTTGCTTATAAAAATATGAAATATTATTATAAATATATTTATTTCGTATTAAAAAAAGAAAATACTCGTTCGAAGCTGGGACCAAATAAACTCGATTTTATAATCAAATGAAGTTCTACAAACTTTGAATCTATTATCAGTTGACTCTTAATTAAGTTGTTTGAAATTTCAAGTAAATTTTTTGAAAAATGAGTAAATTAATCATTAATCCAGAGTAAAAAGGATTATTATTAATAATTGATCCGACCTTTAGTCATTTCAATAGGATATTTTTCACAGATAAGCGATGTGAATGCTTGTAAATTGTCATCCGCTACTATTTGTATTTCGTATTTGTTGAAGTTTTATCAGAGAAACTGAAGTGGTAACGTTTAATATATTGATATGATACTTGTGTTAGTTCTTCTCGTAGCTTTGATTAATACTTGAGAAAACAAAATTACTGGATCTCCTACTGAATTCGGTGACTTACTATTACTTCGCTGTTACTGCTGCTGCTAATATTGAGTTTTTTCACACCCAACAAACTACAGCTTCACCTTTGTCCGATTTAATTCAGTTTACCAACAGTAAATGCTGAAATTTTCACAGCTTCGAGAAATACATCCACTCGTTTATTAAATTTTTATATATTCCTCGTCTAATGAAAGCTTTTTGCATTTATTCTCGTCTAGTAAGCCAAAAGTTATCCTCCAGATCTTGTGAAGAAAAGCTTAAGGGATGAAAAGTGGTTAAGAAAATTTTCACTTGTATTGACTTAATTTATATTATACAATATTTTATCGTTTTCATATTTTATTCATTCGGCGATTGTTACATTAAAATTAAGAATCTATGAACTGAGAATGTTAACATTTGTTATTGTAAAATTTTACAAGCTATTCGACACAGTTTTTAAAAACTAAGATTTTTTGATTTATAAATTCTTTTGTTGAATCAGATATTTATAAGAAATTTGTTAAATTAATTGAATTAATTAAATTAATTGGAATTATGAAATAATACTTGGAAAATTGTAACTGAAAAAAATTATTCTTAAATCATACGTTACCAACATATTCTAATCAAATTATTCACGTTTTATAATTTTATATAACTTTTATTGTTGAGTATAATCATTGAAGGCTATAATAAATATTGTGTTTATATAAGGCTTATAGCTTATATAAGTACAATATTTCTTGATTTTAAATATTATTTAATTATTACTAGTTCATTATCAGAAAATATTTAATTGATTGTAATAGCTTTACACATATATACATAACTATGATAACATATTTTATGTATTCGCGCTCGACAAGTATTTAATAGTGCATTGTTTTGCTATATTTTTATTAATCTAACATATATATTTTATAAAAATTATAAATGTTACATTTTTTATAAGAGGAAGGTGTATTAAAATGTGATCAAGCAAACAATTTAGTAGTTGTATAATAAAATTGTTATTGATTACTACGAATTTTTAAGTTATTACAAACTGATATATTGTGATTTGAATAGTTCGAATAAAATATTATAAACAATGTTTACATTTTGATCATTTTTCAATATTATATTGTAAATATACTACGCTACATTCATTATTATTCAATTAATATTTAATTAAATGTCAAATAATAATAATTATAAGCAATATACGATAATTGTCCAATTTATTTTTTATAATGTATCAGCAATAAATTTAATTAAAGTTATTGCGTTATTTACAATCTTATAACCTTAGTCATAATAATTAAAAAAAATTTATAAAAATACACTATCATGTACAATTAATTTGTGATAACTATATAGGAACATTAAACATTTTCGTTTAAGAAATCTTTATAATTGGACTGTGAAATGGATCTGAACGTGAGAAGAAGTTTAGATTATACAGTTATTCAATTAGAGTCACGAATTTTACACTTTAGTCATTCGATCTATGCAGTTTGTCACACAATTATTTTACCTTAATGTTTGAGCAGTACCTGAATAATTACATAAATATTAAATTTATTTAGAAAATAAGAAAGTGCAGTAACTCTTATTTTTCCTCTTATCTATAAATAAAATTTATGCGAATTGATATTTTTTATTTAAAAATTTCATTCTAGCTACAAATTTAAGAAAATTTGAATTGTCATGCGTAGGGAATTTAAATAAAATTTATTCATCACGAGTATTTGCCGAAATGCTAATTATTGCAAGTGCATTATTAAATACCAAGCTTTGGTTAGGCCGCACTAACCACACTACTTTAAAAAAGGGCTCGCTCGAATACTCGCGAATTTCATCAATGCAATATATCAATGATTTAAACGACTAATTGAAATGTCATTGCGTAAGTATAAAGGAAAGTTTTGAGAGTGCGAACAAAATGAGCCAGACAGTTCCGCATTGTTTTTGCAATAAATTTTTCTCCACGTTTCAACGTCTTTCGGGTTCGGTCGTCGCATAAATACGCGGGGGCCTGTCAAGCGCCGATATAAATTGGCTTTCATATTGCAGCTGCAACTTGCTGCCTTGCATTATAAATCTAGCGCTTGCTCTCCACTCATTGTATTTAGCGATAGACTTCGCACAGCGTGGGTCGTCGGCGATACTGATTACGTACTCGTGGGCCAAAATTATAAGATCCCCTCCCCCATTATATTAAGAAGGCCTCGTTCAATTGCTTCGTTTTACTTTTTATGTGGTCGTGTAACTTAAAAAACCTGCATTGTTTTAAGATTACTTTCATATTTTGTTACTATTATTTAAAGGATACGATAACACATTATTAGCTAAAAAATCAAAAACTTAATATTGTCCATCAAAATAAAGTTTTTCATAATATTGTAATATTCTTCTTCCCGTGTGAATATTATATTTTTTTCTTATAAAACGTTGTGATTAACGATTATCTACAATAGCTACTTAAAATAATCCATAAATATATCTGTATTATCTATAAAAGAATTCGCTTAGATTTAGTTATACGGGTCGAATTATGGATGTTGTTACCATAAGATTAGATGCAGTATTGAAGTAATAGTATTTATTTTTTAAATATTAAAAATATTATTATTTCATTGTATAAAATATTATTTTCTATAAGCTTTTTTTTTAGATAAAATGGAAACTGTTAATATTATTTTTCGTATAAAATAATGATAATAGACTAACAATGTACAATAAATACATAGGTCAATTGAACAAGTGTATTTAATTCTATTATAGCGTTTTTTGTTTCTATTCAGATTTCTGCTTTTCTGCAGAGGTATGAGAAAATTGTCTACTTGTGTAACGTCACATTCGTCACATTTTACATTATAAATGATTTACTATTGTAATATGCATTACCGTTATTACATTTAATACTTTTTTCAAGCTTTACATATAGGTGCGTAAGAATTCTTAGCCTACTGTATGTAACAGGTAACAATTTAAGTGACGGTTTCCTTCATATAATTTCATCATTCAAATATGTGCTGTTGTGTACAATATTTTACCTTTATTTGGATGAATTTTAATAAATTCAATTTACCACATTTTATCAAACGAACAAAATATTTTAATCGTAAATTTCAGTCTTGTAAGTAGTGTTGAAATCTTACTACTGATGATTTTAAAGAGAAAAATTTTTTCGTTAAGCATAAAAAATGAGAACAATGCTGTATCATAATATATCTTTTCCCGTCTGACTATTTACTGCAAAATTTAATAACAAACCTTTCGAGCTTTTCCAATTTATATAACTCATTACTTATAGTTACGGAAGATATAAAATGATTTGCATCTATTAAAATAATTTAAAAAATCATGAAATTTTAAAAGGTTCTTTATATCTTGGCGTGAAAAAAGTAAAATCAAAGTACTTGATTGAGTTTACTTTAATTATATTATTTAACTTGTAAAATTGCATATTTAATAATTTTATTAATAACTTTAACATTAAAATATGTTTTTATACACTCAATATCTAAGGTTTTAATTTATAATATTTTTGTTTACATGCAGTTGAAAGATTTATTCCATAGACTAAAGTTTATATTTTTTTTAAGTGTAATTGTATAAGATACAGAAATATTTTTATTTTTTCTGTTATTTATCAGTTTAAGATACTTCATCATTATTGTTTGCAACATACTTTTCATTGACACGAGTATTGTTTAACCCTATTATTTTACTGTATTCGTAGTAAAATATTTTTCGTCTAACTCTTGGTTTTTTCACAATTATAAAATTATAATGATATAATTATAAATTTATAATCTACTTTTAAATAATATTGAGTAATGTATATGTACGAGATCTATTTATTTAATGTTAAATACTTAGCTTTTCTTCTGTTACAAAAATCCATTTATTTTAGAAAAAGTTTTAATATATATTTTTAATCATAATCATTTTTATCAAAATCAACGCTTATTAAACCCCTTTTAATATATTATCATATTGAGACATAATTCAGATTTATCTCTTTTAATATTCACTATCGAGGTTATTTTCTTCAGATATCTTAAACTCAGTATTCGCTCTTTTATTCATCTCTTCTCGACGATGTACAATGTTAAGTTGAGAAAACGAGCTTTGTAACTTTATAATTACACCATTTATAAGCTCATTAACTGTCATGTAAACTTTTCGTCTTGTACTTTGGTTATTATAATTCGGCGCCAGTGTCGAGTCCATACACCACGGTACGATACACTTTTTAGCGGAACTTACCGTTGCGGTCAGTTATATCAATAAACTTCAGAAAGACCCACTTAATTGTTAAAGTGAAAGGTTGTTCTATGTTTTACAAGTATCTGTTCAGAGATTCATATTAGTCGGGTGCATATATTTGCATTTTCAAGACAATAAAATGTCAGTCTAATTTAAATTCTCTATTCTAGATTCAGGAACGTTGTTCGAAAAAACGAAATATTAGTAATGTATGTGCATTCAGCAATTCAATAAATGTAATTATGTCTCGTTACACTTCTAATTGCTTCAGTTCAGCATTCTCGTTTTCTAATCTCACGCTTATATTTAATATAATATAATAACCTATCAGGCTGATTGTGAACAGTATATAACATAATGATATCTTGGATTTTTTTAAATATTCATCGCGTAAGATATCAACTGTAAAATGTGAGAAGGAAAATGAAACAACTGATAAATTTTCTGACATCGTATGAGTTACTTTATCTTTATCTATTGGATTTACAAGATTTTTATAATGCGTAAAAATTAATTATTTTTGGACATAATTTAGTTATTTTTAGTAGATTATCTGATTAGGAATATTTAACTCGAATTAGAATTTTAATGTTCAATCGAATAGACAAAAATTCATTTTGATTTACCGTAAGGTTTGAGCGTAAAATATATTTAATGTAAAGTCTGTGGTTTTTCATTTAATTTTATATACTTTAAATGATAGATAATATTTGCATAAAAATAGTTTTAATAATGGTAACGGTCTGTCTTTCTTAGTGTGTCAGTGCGGTCAGTAATTTTAAACCACAATTGCAGTTTTTTTTTGGAATTTTTAGAAAAATTTCAACAAAAAATATAGACAGATGTAGTTAAACACACTTAAAAAATATTTTAGGCTCTTAATATAAAATTCATAATTGTGGAGAACTATTTTTAATAAATGAGTAGTAGTAATGTTACTTTTTCGATGGTTATTTTTAAAGTAAAAAATAGAAACTGGAGAGAGTTTATTATTTAAAAGAATAAATAGTTATAATTGTATCAAAAATAAAAAAAATATATTCTATGCAGTAATAATTTTGTTAGAAATATATAACTAAAGTGGAGTATACTCTAATGAAAAAATAAAAATATGCGATATTTATAAAAAAAATTTTGTCAGGTAATCGAAAGTATAAATTAAATTATTTAATTAGACAACTTCTGTATTGCGACTTTTATTTCTTGTTTCAAAATTATATTTCATGCATTTGATTACACAAATTATTCAATTGTAAGTAAGGATAAATACTTTATTATTATAGCGATGAAATTCGGCAAGAATTCATAAATTTACATCGAATTCTTGTTTCTCTACAGTTAAATTAATATTTTATACTGAAAAAATTTGCCATGTGAACATTTTTTAATTTCCTTGAACGGTATGTTAATGAAATTTGTTTTCAGTTAACTTTATTTCTTTGAAACACTGTTTTAAATTAAAAATCTTCCTGGAAAATATTTGTATTTTTTACTGCACAAATTGTGATTGTATAAATCTTAATTCCGTTTCTGCTGACGTAAAATCTTATAAACGTTTTTAAATTATATTATTCGTTTAATTATAAATAAAAAATATAGTTATATAATTATAAGAATTCAAAGATGCGCTTTTACCAATTAATTAAATAGCTCATCATTTTCTTGGCATTAATCAAGTGAAATAATCTATATCCTTTCTTTTTGATATGCGAAATTAAATTAACGTTAATATACATATTTTTCAAATTATTATGTTAAAATTCGTGTTAATACATTTACTTTTTAATACTAACGGAATACTTGTTTCTTTATTAAAGTTTTATAAATATTCTTTTAAATCCTGTTTTAAATCTGTAAGTTGGTTTAATTTGAATTTTTCCCTAATTCAAGCTAAAAAATCTAGAATAAAGTTTAATAAAGTTCCAACTTTCAATATTGAACGAAGAAGTGAAATAAAATCTTTGGTATTATATTTTTTATATTTTAGCTTAGTAAAAAGTTTTTAACAACGAATTTTCACTTGCTGTTCTTTTAATTATTTAGAAAATGTCACTTTCCTCGAGTAGGTTTTTATCGTAATCTTGTCGACAAAAACTATTGTTATTCTAAATAAACCTCAAACAAATGCAGTTCCATATACATACGTTTCATTCATTAAGGCATTCGTTAAGCCATATTTCAAAGGAAATTTGCACTAATTAGAAGATTGAAATCCCGAAAGACTGTTACGTTTGAAATTTTAAATAAAGGAATCAATTTTAGTGGAATAGTTGGTGAATTTGCTCAATGAAAGATCGTATATTTAGAAGTGGCCACGAATGCAGCTCGATATAATTTAAGAAATGAATTGAATCGCCTTAATAATACGACGATCTGAAAAAATGATGAATACTTTAAAATTGTCGTCAACTGCCCAGAAAATGCCACGTGCAATCTTTTAGCGGGCGTATTATTGTCGTTCACATTGTTTCCTGTCTCACTCATCCTGTTTTCATCCATAAAAGGAGTGGGGAGAGACGAACCTTCGCTGCGTCCACACAGAATGTAGGTGGTCTCTGCAACGATTTTAAATTAAAATTAAAGCCAGACGCATACTTTTACGAGCTGCATGGCTGCTGTCGCACCACTCGCGTACATAACGATGTTAATGGCTCTTCGCGCACCGAAATTGCGATTTTCTATACCTTTCTTTGTCGCTCCTTGTCCTGTTCACCTTTCTGTCTTCCTTATTCTCTCTTCATCTACTGCCTTCATCTCTTCCTCACCCACTCCTCCATCTCTCTCTCTCTCTCTCTCTCTCTCTATCTCTCCGTCTCTGGTACACCTGTTTATTGTCACATACACAGGGAAAAATATTTTGATTATATCAGTTTTTAACTTATTTGTCTCCATTTTTCGTGGTTTTAAGACAGCTTTAAATTCAGTTAATTTTTTAAATAAATTGAATCTTGAATAAAGAGATTCAGATTAACTACGAAGAAGGCTATTCCACAATATTCATAACAAATTTCAAGTACAATTTTTGAATTTTAAAAATTTATACGATAATGAATTCTGACTTCAAAAAAGGTAGTATCTTCAGTAACGACTTCATTATTCACCTAAATTTAAGTAGTATTAACAAATACGAGTCCACGTAACTTATAATAAATTCATAGAAAATGTTACTGTATTTAATAAGATAATTTTAGCGCATTTATAATGAAAAAGGAGTATTGTAGTTTTCGTATATACGTATTTATGTTGTACGACGTATACGGTATATAATTTATATCATAAGCTTTAATTATAATTATTAAAGAAATTATTTTGTAATCATTTTTATAAATAAATTGAGGTATCTGAAGAATATGTTTTCGTCGTGAATGAAGATGTCGATCTGCAAAAAAGCGCGTGAAGTAAGAAGTTAAAAATGAATTAAAACTTAAGAGAGAAATAGAGAGAGAGGTGAATTCTCCCGTGATTGTATTTTAGTAAAAGCATGCGTGTGCTTTATAGTTGGCAACTTTTTTTTGAGGTTCGCTGGATACACGGTCAAGTACCTCAGATATACCAATTCTTGAATGTTATTTCGTGGTTACATTTTATGCAATTGCAGCAGAAAAGGGCGCGGAATGTTTCATGTTCATAATCTGCGTGAAGCATGTTTACTCTTTTCACTTTGTTTACGACAGATTTTTGGCCATTTTTTGTAATTTCATTCTTTAAACTTAAAGTTTTTAGTAGCAGTATTTCTCTCCTTAAACCTTATGAATAGTCATTTTATTGTAATACTTATATATGATCCATTTTTTTATGCTTCTATGTAAGTTGTTTTGTTAGTATTTACCGTATATTATACTTACTACAGATTATCCCAAAATATATCCACGTTGTGAAACTGATTTTCATATTTCAATTTAAATATTATTATATTGTGACAAAAATCAGTCGTTTACTAATATGTTTATTATAATGTCAAATAATATATTTTCTCCGTATAATTATTAAAATATTGTAAATAAAACTTAAATTTTCGATCTAAATATACTTTTACCTTATGCAGTGTGAAAATGATAGGCACACCTTGTAATTTGTAAAGAATAAATTATGAGTACAACTATAAATTTGAAAACAATAATTCATGTTGAGCAGAAATTTTAGGCATTTAAAAAGATTCCCTTATTTTATTTTATTTATCTTTAAAATTAACATTATAATATAGTTTGTTTAGTAGACATGTACTCGACTATCACATTGTAAATGAATGAAAGTTATACGTAATAGTATTTTACAGAACAATATAATTATTCACATAGATAGATACACTTTTAATAATTATATTATACTTGCAAGTAAATAAGTGTTGAATTAAAAATTTTTTAATTTTATTTCTTATATATTGAATAAAGAGATTTTAACTGTTTTTTCGACTTATTTTAAGTATTTTAATATAATTGTTACACTTGCTTAATATCTTGTCAAAAGTTCTGTAGAGCAATTGTTTAAATTACATAATCTATTAATATTTTAAAATAATAAATAACTTTGTTCAATGCATTTAAAATTTCAGGGTTCTAAATTAATTTAACCGAAATATAAAATAATAAATAAAATATTTAGACAATTCAATGGTTTCCATTTTTTTTACATACAAATGTTTTTGAATTCTTCTATTCGTGATTTCGTATTGAATATTCTATTTTGAATTTAAGATTTATAAAAAAAATTCAACACTAAAAAAATTTCGAAATTCAAACATTCAGAAATACATGTTCCAAATTAAATTAAAATTAAACTAAATTCTTATTATACATTACCACGACTAAATGAGATGCATCATCTTCGTTGAATTTCCGATAAATAAAAGCTCAAAATTCAACAATACTACTATAAACTACATATATATATATTTATTTATTTATTTATTATTAATAATACAGTAATATGAATTAATAATAATTATTAATAATAATTTTCATATTATTTCTTATGTTATCTTTAATTTGTTTATAGCGCTTAATTAATCGCATGAGCATGCGTTATTTAAAATTCGACTTGCCTTTGGATAAATTCAATCTACTTCATTTGTATCGGAAGCAGTTATTTGTAACAGTTATAGAATAATACATAATTTGTTTAATAAATAATTCAGTATACGTAATAATTCAGTATAAGATTAATCTAGTGATATATTAACTATCAATTTTGGTAATCAGTAATTTACTCGGATATTTGGAAAAATTTAGTTTGCACAATATTTTTTATACGTACCTTCAATAAATGTATTATATAAACAAAGAAACAACCTATTTAGCAATTATGACCAATAAATAGAAGTTGAGATAATGTTTACAGAATAATATTTTTATTTCAAGAATATCGTTAAAGACTTTGACCAATATTTCTGTCAAGTATAATTCTCACTATATTAGTCAAGTCAACGATATTGAAAGATTCTGAAGGGAAATTTTTTATAACAACTTATCACTGAATTACACATGACTGCGTCTTCTCTTTTATACACACACTCACTCTCTCTCTCTCTCTCTCTTTCTCTCTGTCTCTTTCTTTTGAAGTAGCGTAATTAATATAATAAATGACTTGATTAATTTGCGAAATCATATCCATTTATCAGGTCGTATACATTAAGAGCATGCGGTATGAATTCAATAGTGCTCATACATGAAAGTACATACGAGCATCTGACTGTTAATTTCTCTCTAATAATGCACAAATTTATCCTCTGACGATTTATTAATATTACAAAAGTATAAAATATAAAACAATATTTTTTCTAATAAAAGTATTGATTCTAATTTTTATTATTTTTATGTAATGCTGCTTTATAATTATTTAATGACATTTATATATAACGGTACATTTATTTAAAAGTAATTATGTAATGATTTGGAATTTGTAACTTTTACGTTTCAAATCGTTATTATATTCTATTCATAGATTTTTGGAAATATTGAAAAATAAATTCAAATTATTGAAGAATAAATCATAAAATTAAAAACTATAAATTAATAATTTAAATTATGATTTATAACTATAATTTAGCAATAAGTAGTAAAATTAATAGAATTAATAGACGTTTAAATTATTTAGTTTTATTTTCCCATTTCGAACAGCATAAAATATATAATTGTTTATTATTTTTCAAGTTTTTTGTAACTTATTGAAATTAATTAGTTATTCTATTAGTTGTTAAAATTTATAACTAGATTTTTCGATTTCATTAAATTTAAATATAAAGTAATAGCTCATTAAAAATTTATATTTAAACATTTTAATTAAAAGAATATGACATTGTTTCTTTTTAAATTTTTTTAAGTTTTATAAAGTATAATAAGTTTTGTGTAAAATACATCATGAAAAACACATACAATTTTTTATAAATTTTTAAATACGTAAACGATTAACAGTTTTTTTAGTTTTCACAATATATTTATAATACGCATTTAAAATAATATTGTTAATAAACTTATTCAAATTAGTCCATAAAAATTAAATTTAACTATGTGATAAAAAATTTAGAAATTTATTTATTATAAAAGATAAAAAATTATTTGAAAACTTACTCTGATTTTGAACTTTAATTTTTTAATAATTTATAAATTAATTTTATTTTTTAACAACTTATTAGAAATAATTATGCTACATTTGATATGACTAATATCATCAACTATGAAAAAATCATCGATTATAATAAATAGCATCTTATAGAAGGTGTTAACATACAATGCAATATTTTTCATATGATAAAGAACCACTTAAGACCAACAATTTTATAATTGCACAAATTAATTACCTACAAAGATAAAATATTACGGTATCACTTTTTTATATTTGCAAATATCTTTTAGTTGTCAAACAATGAAAATCGATGAAATGCATTATATAAGTAGAGTTATGATGAAACAAGACTGAATTAGTGTACATAGTCCGTGTCATAATCGAGTGAAGAAATATAAATGAAGTAGACCAATAAAGGTTGATCTAAAGAAAAATAATAATTTTTTTATTGTTGAAATAACAATAGATTCGATAAAGATCATAAAAACTATGAAGTATTGGGAAAGAAATACTAAATAAAAATCTAAGAAATAAAAAATATAATCATTGAAGCATATATTACAACAAGTACACTTTCAATGTTATTCATTAAGTGTGTTTATCAAACGTTGCTAACTTTATTTATGCCCTGATATGTTTGAGAGTTCACAGGGTATAATATTTAATCTATTATCATGACTCTTAATGGAGTTAAATTGCTCTGCATATTAATATCAAATTGTCAGAAGTATGATAAAAAATAATTATATATTAAATAAAATAAAATACGATACAGACGTATTCACGAAAAAGACAAAAACTAAGATTTAAACTGATATTATATTTAAAATCAATTGTAGTACTTTATTCGAGTTTAAGCTATTATCCAACTGCATCAATAAATTTAATTTTTTAATTTTTGCTTAAATGCATTAAATAAATAATTATTTAAATATAAATAGAAGTATTTAATGACATATTAGTATTTTTTTCATATCTTTATTGATTTTTCAAAGATATGAGATAAATACATAAAACACTGCATTATATTATCTTAACGTAATTTAATATAAGAGCTGTCGATTTAATTTAAGAATTAATCTAATTTATAGCCTAAAATTTAGTTAATGAATAGAGATTGAAGAATTGGTGTGCGTGTGTGCGCGCGCCTATTTAATTTAACATCAATGCAATTGTAATACGTTTTTCTATCAATATTTAGAGGTTCGTTAGTATTTTTAATAAATTAAGTGATATTTATTAGTTTTTTATTATACTTAAGGTGAAACTGTAAGATATTCAATATTGATGTAATTAATATTTTTATATTAAAAATCCATTTTATCTATGTAGAAACATTTTGTGTTAAAATATCTTTTATAAATTTTGACTATAATATTGAAAAAATTTTCTATCGTTTCTTCTTTACTGTTGCTTAGTTTTTGGAAACAAAATTTCTTCATAGCTAATTGTTTAATTAGTAATATAAGTAGAAATATATAAATAAATAGAATATAAGAAGAATGCTTATTTGAAAATCTTGCTGCCATTCTATCTTATAAAGGCATATAGTATTTTTTGTTTTGTAATGTCTACTGTGAAGAATAAGTATTTTAATATATCTAATAAACTTAAAATAATATAATTTGATCACTTGTACTATCATAGAATCTTCAATATCTTATATTATCAATTGCATACTAATTTAATGCACATTTTTTTAGACAAAATGAGAATGTTTCCTACCTCACGAACTAAGAATTAAATTCTATCGTGTCCCTATTACTAACAATTCTTTTATTTGATATGCATTGAGTATATTAACAAACGTTTTTATAGATAAATTAAAACGAATTAAAATACTTGTAAGCAAATTAAGTTTATTTATTTTCAAAATATATTAATAATGGTAAAATGTAATTAAAAATACGATAGTATCTTTAATATGTCTATTGAAGTTAATTTTCTTTAGGCATAATTATTATAATTTTCCTGTATAACACTATTTATATATTAAATTGATATTTTTACTATTAAATATAATTTTCATATTATAAAGAGATATAGATGATACAAATTTAATATAAAGGATTACAGAAAATAAACAATAAGCATGAAATTTCTGGATATGCATATTTATGTATTCAAAGCTATTATTTCTATGCTAAACATATTTAATTATATTGATTCTCATAACTTAATTAATAAGAAAACAATGAAGAAATTTAATAAAGTTCATCAATGTGAACAAAAATAATATCAAACTAAATTTACGCATATTCGAAGTAAAATTATGCTTAGTGTACAAGTAAAGTACTTACACATCGTATAAGTTTATTCAGATGAATTTTAAAGAAAAGAGAAAGAGAGGACCCGAGGCATATGCCGTGCATTAGCCACGGTATATAATATAATCATCGTATGAGGGCCTTTCGTCCTCATCTTACACCTCATCATACATCGAACAGATGAATCAATTTACCGTTCTATGATAAGGTAAAAGGTGAAAAAAGGTAGAAGTATAAAACGTACACACACACAGACACACATATGTATGTATATACAAAGTAATGAATAGTAAAGGAAAAAATAATTTAAAATGTTTAAAAGAAAAACCAAATTAAATTTTTTCAGGATTCATTTTAAGTAACTTATTTAAAACTTTCAATTACATAGTTAAAAATAGTACATTTATTAGTAAAATATTGTTAAAGTGATAAATTTAAAGAAAATTAATAGTATTTATCGAATAAATAGTTTTGTTCTCGCGATTATACTTTCTATCATAATAATAAAATCGAAAATTTACAGGAATATTTTGTCTTGCAATTAATAAATCATATATTTATGTATCAAGCAAACTGATGAATACATAAATTCAATGACTTTTCTCTTCCCTTGTATTATGATAATTGATTTGCAATATAAATAATTAATGAAAGCATTATAATTAAAAAGAATCCTTAAAAAGGAAAAGGATTGTCTGAGAATAACTAACGACTGGGTGCGGATATCGCAATTACGTGCGTGAGAAAAGCACCAATAAAGCATGAGCCAAGAGTACTAATACATTCGATACAATGATTTATTAACTCAGCTTGTTGAACGCATCAACTCTCACTTAAACTACTCGAAACCTTATTTCTTAGTGGGAAAAAATAATTTTTCTTAGTGATTGACTTTGCGATCAGGTACATACAAAATTAATGAAAATAATATCTTCTATATTCATTGATAACTTAATTAAATAATATTTTTACGGTTCCGAAAATATTGTAAATGAAATGAAATGAGGACTCTGTCATAGGCAACCAATTTAAGTTGCCAATTATGAAAGATCAATAAACTTCTAATTTATTTTGTACTTGAACCTTGATACTTCAAACGGATATTCTTCAATTTATGAAAAATATTGTAATATATTTACCTAGGTACTTATGAAGAGATATTCTAGCAGAGTAAATTGACAATTGTTTCTACCATTTTAAATGAAACCGCAAATATTGGTCACCACTATATTTTTACGTGTAAAATGAATTAATTACGTAGAACATATAATATCATCTCGTTTTTAATAGATAAGAAAAATGAATGCTTTTGCAACAAAGAAAATTTTTTTCTAACTTCCTCAATTTTTTAAATTTATATTTCTCGAACGAATCTCTGAAATAATCCACAAAATCTGAATACGCATCGTCGGTATCGGCAGCAAGAGAGAGCTGAGGCATATTCACGCGATAGCGAGATATTCAGAATGCACGTACAACTCTTCTTATTAATATCGACATTACAAGACACGGAAGCTTCCTACTATATGGGCTATAGTAGTATAGTAATATATCCCAAACTCGGGTAGCCAATGTATTTATGCGGTATAATCCAGTGAAGTTCGGCGGTATACGACAATAATCTGCATACAGTCGGGGCGCGTTATATGACACTCCTCTTATGAAATTCTTGTCCAACAAGTTCGATGCACCAAGTCTTTTAGTTTTTTCCGCGAAGCAATTAAAAATCTTTATCGGATCGTGCGATTCGTATCTTCACTTTCTTTGACGAGACGACTGTTTAAAAATTTTGTATCTTTTTAATTGACATTCTCGTAAGAAAGTATGATTAGTAGGCCCAAACGAAAGCGTGGGAGCATGTGATAGAAAACTATAATTCTAAAAAAGTCGGAAAGTATTCGAGGATTTGAATTTGTGATTAATGGATGGTAATTCAAATTTATGTTGCTCTTAATCATGTATAAAATTACTTTTTAAAATATTTCTACTAGCGTTAATATTTCAGTAAATTCTCTGAAGTATTACATAAAACATGATCGTAAATATATTAAATTCTCGAACTAATACATATTTTTAATTTACAAACGTTGTATTGTGTGGAAATTTTTTTAAATATTCTAAATTTATATTAATGAAATATTTTAAATAATGATAGTAGACTCGAACGGTTTAATCAAACTATAATATTACAACTTAATTTCAATAAATTATTATATAGTAATGCGTTTATTTAGTAAAACATAATTAATACATTTTTTCGCAAAAAACGTATAATTTGAATCTGCTTAGCATCAGGAACCACGAATTTTATGTAAAAATTTTCAAAAACTTCGTTTCTGTAAACAGAAAGATAATGATATTAAATTACATGACTTCTTCATTTTAAAAATATAACCATTTATATAGATATATAAAAATTTTTTAAGAAAATCGAATAAATATTGCAATTTTTAAGCACTCGTTAATTAAATAAGTATATGCAATATTACATGAATAAAAAATAATAAAATATATCTTTGTAAGGGGATCTTGAGTATCAATATGCCAATCCCTATGTTATCGGCTTTACGTTCTTGTTTTACTTGCTTTAATTGCGTAATACAGAAAAAATCACGTAGTATTTCGATTTAATAAAAAATAATTTTAGTATAAACACGAATAAGTTTATCTCGTCAGTGACTCATTAAAGTAGACCGTAAAAAAGCGACTGTTTATCGCGTATTGTCCTTAAGAGCTTACGTGAGAATTATCAAATTTAGTATAAGTCCGTCGATCGTTATAAAAAATAATCACCTATTGTTCCATAACTATAAGAAGCATAAAATAAGCGAGAAAATATGATGAATTACTTAAAATTAAAGCCGGTACTTGAACAAATTTAATGAACCCTATTATTAAATTTTTAAGATTTCAATGATCTCGTGTAAGCCGATACCTAAGTAAACAAGGCGCATATTCGAAAATTGCCGGCCAAATAAATTGAATTATATAAAAGTTTAATTTTTCAAGGTTAGCCAGCAATTCTCTCTCTTTTATTAATTTATTAGGCAACACGAGCGAGCGAGCGAGCAATACTCGTCAACGATTACCTCAGAATGCCATACTCCGGAACTCGCAATCGCATAAACGTCCGAGTCGGCGTGAATGCTGTAGGTAAATTGGTACCAAGATCGGCTACATTACATATTTTTTGGGAAAGACTCGCGTTAATTTTCGCTTCAACACCTTCTCCCTTTTTTGCACATGTCACCTCGGCGAGCTCGGCTCTTTCGTTTTTCAGGCTGCGACCCTTATCTTACAGATATGTACACGTGTGAAGGCTCTTCGGTACATTATTTTTGCAGTAAGCTGCAACTTAAACGCTTACTCTCATACGCCCCATACTTTTTAATATTCTTAGGCCTTGTTAAAATTCGAATATCTTATCGAAAAACTAAAAATTATAAATATTACAGGCTCTAAATACGAGTTTGCGTAGACTGAACGACATGTACCATTACAATTACTGGTTGTTTCGGTCATTTAGTTAATAGCCTAATTTCGTAAAATGGAGAATTTGATTGACTTTGAATTCAACAGCAACAAAGAAGAATTGAAAATCTTCTTTTCTAAGTGCAGTAGAAGCTTGTGTACAATACTTCTCTGTATTTTAATGATACTAACTCTAAAGATAAATTAATCCAGTAATAATGTTTTATTTGACGTGTATACGAAGATGTATAAGGGTCTCTGTTGAATTGCATAATACAATTTAAATCACTATTAATACTCAAGCTATTTATATAAATAGTTTGCAGATCTCTATAAAAGCTCAAGAATATTTCCATCATTAATTTGATCATTCCGAAGTTAACTCATTTTAAGTTGATTAAAGCAGTATTTTTGTCGAATGGAATATATATTATTTATTTTATTTTAATTATTTCAATATTTATTGTAATACACGATTATATTATTATATTATTAAATACAAAAATCAACAATTATATTATATAATTAATAGTCCGTAGGAGAAATTTCATATTTAAAATAGTGTTAAATAAGATTGTTTATTCTTACCCATAATTACGGTCGATATCTTTGTCTGTGTTTTATCGAAACAATAACTATTAGAAGTTTTAATAATAATTTATTATTGAAATATATAATTATTAAAGTATTATTTAAAATAATTGTATAATATATTTGTTTACTGAAAGTAATAAATGTTTGAGTGTGATTATTTTCAATTCGACTAAATCGCGATTTCAGTTTAATAAAATATTTCGATATATACAACAAATCATTTAGCAACTACATAATTTATAAATCTCCTGCTTTAATGTAAGAGTTACAATGGTATGTAATATTTATTGCTGATTGCATCAATTATAAAGATTATATTTAAAAACTTTTTTTAATTCTTAAATTCCAATAAGACTGTGTGAATTTCTGTTAAATAAATAATTCCACTCGAATAATATATGCATAACTTTATTTTTATGACAGTTAGGTTAATTTAAAAATATTACTAACATGGAAAACATATATATAAATTACATTTTATAAAAAACAATTTATAGAACAGATTTTATATACATTATTATTACAATGTATAGAAAACACACATATATAAACATATAGATAAAAGTGACAATAACATAATTAAAAAGGCCACCTGTTTTTACAAATACAAGATTAAGATCGTTCAAGATGCAGCATTCTAAATTATAATTTCAATTAAAATAGAAGAAGGGGAGATATAATCTATAAAAATATCTGTGCTGATAATTATAATTTAAAAATTGGTTATTAAAATATGATTTTATCAAGGAGACACTCAGCAGAAATCTCAAAGTTAAATTGATAATTATTATACTTATATTTAAATGAACATCAATAACAGAAGGAACGAAATTAATTTAGATAAAAATAAGTATTGATAAAAGATTACCAGAACAAAGAGTTGATACACGGTGCAGACTTCAAGCGCAGACTTATTAAGTGAAAATCTGTCCTAGAGTTTACAAGCAGAAAAAACAAGAGTGCAAGTACGCATAATGTAAATTGAGGCACATACAATATCTTACGGCATAATACACACACGCACGACACACGCCTCAATAATAACAACTTTCAATTATGGTGCTAAAATGCATTCTCTTTCCTCTCACACTTTCTCATTCTCCACCTCTCTCCGTCGCCCCTCTGTGACGAAAAACCAGCATTTCCACCTCCTGTCCTTAATTCTCGTACTCTCTTGTATAGTACATTCCTTGTACATAATGAGCGAATCCTGCAGAACGAGGAGGAGATGAGGCGCACACGCGAAGGATTAAAGAAAGGAAGGAGGAGGGAAGAGCCCCACCTAGACGCGTGGGACCGACACCCACGATATCGGCATCGAGCTCGGCCACGGTCGAGGCCCTTCTTTCGCTTCTTTCCTATTCATCTTTTTGGGTTTGGGAAAAAACGATAAACGTAAGTTTCTCCGACTTGCTGATTACCTTTATTTTTTCTTTTTGCGAAATCGTTTTATCTTATTTATATCCGATTGTATTATTGAATGCACCTTAATATGGGAAAAGTTTCATTTGACGAAGGAAACGAAGGGTTTCTTGATAAATAATGACAATTATGGTTCCATCATTGTGAATCGATGTGCTAATTGAATCATAATGGTTCTCGACGTTAACACGAGAAATTAATTACACTTATAAAAATTAAGAGAATTCATTACTTAAACAATTATGTGAAGCATTATTTATAAAATTAATGTAGGCTATGAATTTATTCTAGTAATAATTCTAACCGAAAATAGTTATTAACTTTGATATGGACTGGTTTTCACTAAGAATAATGTTTTTTTTTTTAACTAAGAATTAAAAGCCTTTTCAATTGAAATCAGAAACTTTTCCGAATTTTCATTACTTATAAAATTTGTTTCCGAATCTTATATTCTCATTCTTAATTATTTGAATATTTATTATGGGTACCATTCGTTTATTATATCTCATAATTGAATTATTATAAAAATTTATTTTTAATTAAAAAACTATAATATATTATAATATAATATTAAATAGTTTATAAAATAAATATAACACTATTTCTTTTAAGATATTGAAGCCGAAAGTGCCACAGAGACTTATTTTAAAATTTTTCAAAATTTCGAATACATAAATGAATATTGCTCCTTATCATAAATACAGATAATGATGCAGAAAGTTATTTTTATACATAATATGAAAGTAATTTTGCAAGTATTTTAGTAAAGATTAAACACTACATTTTATAATTCAAGGGTAGCTGTTTTAAAGTGCGTACATATTTTTTACATTAAAATTTTTTTACAGCTAAATCTTAAAAGCAATGAATTCATCAATAACGGTATGAAAAATTCATCGGTGAGAATAAATCATTCGTTGTCAAAGTATACAGTCAATTTACCGAGAAAAGTCAAGATCTCGCAGTTCCACGAGTATTGCTCGAATAACTTCTTTAATCCAAGAGAGAGAGAGAGAGAAAAGGACAGTGTTACTTGTGCAGATTCGAATAAAAAGATCATTTTTATCATCTTTCTCAGTTGAAATCGAGCTTCTCATAATCCAAAGCGACAGCTTTCATCGTCCAGATCCCCCGCATATATTAATTTTCAACTGCTCGAGAAGACGATCGACGATATAGCAAAAGACAGCAAATAAAATACGTATAGGTAGACCGTCATCAAAGCGTGTTTTTGAATTGGTTTTGCGTCAACTGGCAAAAACAGACAGCGGCTCGCGGATACTTTCATCGGTCGGCAACATCAGACGTTGGAGGGACGCAAAATTCCAGACGGAAGGACTCGAGTCTGCTGATTATTTCATTTGTTGTTACTCTCTAGGCTACTTAAATTGTATCGGACAAGAAAAAAATTGCTCATCTGCTTTGCACTTGTAGACAAAGCGATGGAAAATGCGGGTGAATAAATGCATCCATTCATAAACAGCAGAGGGAAATTACGTGTACATAGGTGTGTTCGATAAATGCACATATAGGAATAAGAGAAGAGGTTTGGTTTGTGCCTCTGGTGAATTTACTTGTACCTTATTATAATTTAATCAGTAATTAATAACTAACAATGTCTGCCGTTCATGTTCATTAATGAAATTATAATCTATTCGTTTTCCTAATAAAATATATACGATATAAAATAAATACGAAAATGAAATTCAGAGTTTATATTCACATTTATCAGGATTTAACGCCATAGTCAAGTAAAATATATCCGTATACGTATCTAAAATACAATATGGTAATCCTTCAAAGTAGTTCTCATAATTTTCATTATAAGATTAGAGTGTTAAATATCATTAATTATTTAGAAAAAGTCACTGTCAGTTATTATCGATGGTTAAAGTTTGTATCGAAAAAGCTCTTTCTTCAAGTAATTACAATTTACAAGTAAATATTTGTTTTATGTTACTTTCGTACATGTGAATTCTCATTATTATTCTCTCTTATTGTTTTGTAAAAATTCTGTAATTGAGTTTCAAATTGTACATTGCAGAGACAATGAGAATCATTTTCATATGTACTAATGTACATTTCTTGCTATAACACCATAAATATACGTAATAGTTTTAATGTGTTATTACTGTTTGCCATTATGTTGATTTATCAAACGAAGTTATGTAAAGGAATGTTTATTTATTCTCAAGCAGGCATTAATAAATTATTTTCGACTTTGCTCTTTTTGCCCAACTTATGATCTAGTCGTATATGAATATTGATACTTGTGTTGAGTTTAAGAATTTCGTTTCTCAAACTTGCTATTGCAAAGAAGGTTAACGCGATAAAGAGCGAAATTTCTTCACCGAATTTTCAACTCTATTGCAACAAAAATTCAAGTTTGCTGAATAATGTACACTGCCCACAGACTCTTTTTTTACATCCACGAAACAGTTAACGACTCTCCAAATGGTGTCTGCGCGCTCCCACTTCTCCCTCCTCCTTTCTATCGCAAACTGCTTGCTTCTCTCTTTAGCTCCAGTCAACGGCTACTGCGCGAAAAGTCTCGCTTTACACAGCGAAGCGCGTTATCTAACGCGGAAAGCGATAAAATCGCGCCGCGCGACCTTCCAACGTGGAGCCGTAAATCATAATTAAATGTCGAGGAAGTCTTTCTCGGCGACGTTGCGGAAAAGACACACAGAGCGCAGCAGTTGGCCAGAGCCGATTCTGGTATCCCCGACCTGTTCGCCGCACCTACGGCGACTGCTGCTGCCGCCTGCAGCCGCACTTATCCACGCGTTTCGTGATTTATTTCTCGTTTAACGTCGCGAAAGCGTGCCGGCCGGCCGGCCTCATCTCCTGTGGAAAAGCCGAGAGCTGGAGGAAAATTATTTTCACTCGCGGACCGGTGCGTTGTATCCCGGCGATATGCGGTGTCCTCGAAAATATTCATTTCGCGCGAGCACTTATTTGCTGTCATCCTTTCGAAATAACGTTGCCGCGCACGTCCCGCCCGACAGCTTGGCTTTTCGCTTTCCACTTTTCTTCAAAATCGCTCTCGCGTTATCCGCATTGTCAATAATATGCGAAAAGTTCTTGTCGATATATCGTATTTCATATTTCGTAATTATGATACTGTAATACAATTGCGCTCGAACCATTTCTTAATTCAAACAACATTGCAATGGACGCTGCCCCACGCAATTTAATTGTTGGGAGTGTTGGCTCTGTATTGTTCGGTTTATAGTACATGATGAAATGAAATCGACTCTCAACTATACACGAGTTGGATTATACCGAAATCCTTGAAAAGACCTTACTAATTAAAATCGAAAGCTTTATTACCGACGCGCATGAAAGCATAAAATGCGAAACGCATTACCTGATATGTAATTTTTGCTCAAGGTATTATTAATTTTATTAAATAATTATATTGTTCTTATTAAATAGCTTAAATTGATTTATCGAAGGTCATGCGTTTAATTGTGGCTTATTGTGAAGTTAATAAGTGTTTTCAAGAAGATCTCACTTGGTCATCGACCATCAGATTGTAATCTACACGGTTAGTCGCGGTTATCATCGGAAAGTGCTTCATCTATTTCCTTTTTTCAATAAATATTTTCCTCGAAACAACCATAATACTGGCCTCTTTAAGTTCTTTATCGAATCTCTTAATTTTAATTTGAACGTGAATTTCAGTTTTTATTAATGGTATTTATAGCGAATTGTCATTTAGGGGCAACGAGTGGATACGATAGAGCGAGCGCAATCTATATGCAGTCGAGTTAATTCGCGTAAAGTAATGAGATTCTTCCATCAACTGTGCGAGTACATAAATATTGTTATATCGTATCGTTGAAAGGTGATCGTCGAAAAGTATTCGTTCGCATCAATAGTGGCGGCGCGATATTGAAATCGCAAAAAACGTCAATGTTCGCTTATTAAATATTCAGATGCGTCCGTAAATCTATCGACTGCTAATGCAACATGTGCAAGACCGATTCGCGTTCGAGGCCTTCATCGGCGTTACCCGAGCCGCCCGCTCGATACGACTCGAATTTCCGGTTTCCATTGTGTACTTCTCTCTCTCTCTCTCTCTCTCTCTCTCTCTCTGTCTCTGTCTCTGTCTCTTTTGTTTTTGTCTTTTGTCTCTCCTACGGATTTCTTCTTATTTTGCGCCCTTTCTTTATTCTCGGAGCTATTTTTGTTTGCCCAGCTTCTTTTACGTCCTCTCATCGCCAGCTCTTTCCTTGTGTCTTACTCTGGAGGATAGAATCGCAATGATTTTCAGGTCTAGATTGTAAGCGAGACGCTTCTTTCGTCTACATGTATCAAGTTGTTTCTTTCCACTGCACGTGGGAGTATCTTCTCAACTCTCATAGTTACGTGCGAGATGCTTAGTTTCTAGGGAATACTGCAGTTTTCTCGAAATTTTAGGTGAAATGAATGGCTCCCTTTTTTGCTTGATGTATATTTATGTGCGCATACATCACTTATAATTTTAGACTTTATCAACACTATAATAGTTAATGGAATAGAGCTAGAATAAATTTACCCAAAAACGCTAATATAAATACAATATATAACTGCGGAATATATTAATTCTATAAAAAAACTAATAGGTAAGAGAGCCGCGATAAATTTCCAAAAAATGTGATAAAGCGATAAAAATGGAACCACCGAACGAGAAGTCGTTCGGACGAATTAGATGATAAAATTATAATATTGCCCTCGTTCTTGATATATTCAAAAGTAATACATAATTATTGCACGTAACTAATAAAATGGTATTTATATTATTATATAGGTGTTGATTTATTTTCAGGGGATTTAAAATTTTGACGAAAATGAAATAAGTAACTCGGTAACGTTTAAGTTATCACTTCTAAACTAGAGTATAATGTTGCGTATCATGAACGATCTTTATTTTTAAGACTGAGTTAATTTTCAATTGATTACTAATTTTTCCACAACTTGGTAAAGTTATCAATCTTAATGTATCAATTTTTTCAAGAAACCACTTAGCCTTTCATAAAAATACAGTTTATTCAAATAAATAAACAACTAATATTTTTTAAATATGAATGGATTATTTTAAAAGATTAAAGAAATGATCTGAATTATTTCCAGATAAAGTATTGTGAATAATTTTTTGAATTAACGAACGAATGAAAAATTAAATTATACAGCGAACGCGTCGGTTTTTCCTTGAAATTGAAGCGTTTCAAAGCTAAAATATTTCTAAGTTATTAGGCTGATCTCTCAAGTTCTCTATCTTATTTCAAAAAAGGATAAATACTGACCCACCTATTTTTGCCTGTCAGCCGCTCAGTGGAACATAACCAAATCACACTCTTTCGAAATGAAAAAGAAACCTGATCCGTGACAGATACGAGTAATTGAGATGCAAATTCTGTTCTACGTGAATACTGTGTCGAATTGTGTGATAAAAAATTTTAAGTAGTAAAATATTATAAGGTTAAAATGTGCATCAACAAATTTCCACTTTATTATCTTGATCAATAATTTGAAAGTATTTATGAAATCAACGCCAAAACTTTGAAAAATTGAAATTCAAACAAATTTCAGACAAATGTTTCGTTATGCATCGCTTGAAATTACTAAGTGTTTGAATATTTAAAATAATGTCCGATTTCTCAAATAATATGTCGATTATTTTTTTTTTTTAATGTAAATAATTAATTTATAACTAGTTTATAAAAATAATTGTAAAATCCTTAATGTCTTCTTTTGTTCGAAAAGATATTTCATCAGACTCTTTTACTTAAGTCTTATTGAGAAATTTATAATAATTTTCATTTGAATGTTTAATATATAATAGTACACTATAGGGAAAGTCTGAACAAGAAGAATTGTGAGTAATATTAACGTTGCGCTATAATGAAATGCTTTTTATATAAAAAGCTTAAGAGAAAAGAAAATTACAATGATATTCGACTCTGCATCCATCAAATCTACAATGCATCATATGGTCAGCGAAAGAATAATAATGCGCCAAAAAAGATGTGGTAACAATCGTTTAAGCATGAGTCGAAGCTGGATTATCGAGGGCACTTTCGAGCCTTGATTATGATTAATCAGTCAGAGGATTGACTTGGCCGATTATTATTGCCCCGAGATACACTTATGCTCTTCGGGTTTTCGCGCGTCATGAGAATAAGCCATGTGCTACGTGTGTGCGTCTGAATGTGCGCGTGTGAAGTAGATAGAGAGAGAAGAAAGGTAATTCGAGATGAACGAGGTATCGTTCGTGTTGTGATTAATACATGCAAACCAGCGCTTGCTTTTCGGACCCTTTAGCCTCGTCTGCATATTATTCTTGGTCTTTTTATTTATATCTCTCTCTCTCTCTCTTTTCATTTTTCTCCATTTCTCTATGCTTACCTCCTCATCCTTCTCTGCCCACCTATCTTTTTCTTCATGAAATACACGTATATTCTATTATCAAGTAAAACGAAATATTGATTTCTGTAGCTACGGTTCTAAAAAGAACTAGATTCTAAAAAATTGGATCCGTACTTTTACAATTTTAATTTGATAATTTAAATTATACAATTATATAAATTTTAAACATTTCAGTGAATATTAAACTTAAATAGCAAGAAAGTTATATAATATTGTTTTCATTAAAATTTTGAAAGTAAAATTTCTTATTAACCCAAGTTTTTAATTGTATATCATCATAAATTATGTATGCAACATTAATATTTTCACAAATAAGATAAAACGATTCGCAACGCAATTTCGTTATTTCAGTTGAGTTATGTCACTTCTACAGTTATTAACAACTGACTAAAAATTGTATCCACAAAAACACACGCACACACACACATTAAACGAATATCTTTATGCAATAATTTCGTGTGGAAAAACGAATTTAAGAATTGCATCTTGCGAAATCGCAAAAACATATCTATACACATGAATTGTAAAGCTCTTTATTATGATGCATTATTCTCAATGCTGCATAAATAGAGTAATGCTGGAATTGTTAACCGAAAACACAAACGAAATCTACGCTTTCACAGTTCGAAAATGGATAATAATGAAATTGTTTAAGCCTCCTCATTACTCAATGTATAACTGTTTCAGTTTTGCATGTATGTAGAAATAGCGGGAGAATCTCAGGCGCAGATCTATACTGTCAGCTCTTCAATTCTCTTGAACAGACGTTTTATTTTCTTGCATTATTACGAAGGCAAACTTGTAATTTGCAAGTTCTTACCACGGGTATGGGTTCGATCTGCTTTATGGTTTAGGCTGCTCAGAATGTCGTAAAACGATCATTTACAACGGATATATCCTTTTAACTTCGTAAATTGAACCCAAGATTTTTATAATAAGACATGCAAGCGAGAACTTAATATTTATTATTATGAATTTGAGTTGTCAATATTACTTTATTACTGCAACTGAAGAATTAAGTGAAGTATAAGTAGGCAACGCAATCGAGAGTATTCCACAATTTTAAGCTTTAAAAATAATTAAATGTGATGTTATCGATAAGATTATCAGCTAAACTCTATAAATAAATTTAATCTAATGCAAATGTGAAAATTTGAAATTTTGAAATAGGAAAATAAAGTTTTTTTATCAGAATTCATCTACTTTCAATCTAATTTTTGACTGAAAATAATTCATTCAATATTGATTTACTTTGAAAAACTAAAAACGATAACGTTACATTTATTGTAAATATTATATATAGTATAAGCGTATTACTATTTACTATGCATATGAACGATATTAGTTAAAAAAATATAATTACTTTTCTTTAAATATTTATAATTTCTTAATACTAATTACTTAATACTGTAAAAGTTCATAAAAGAAACTATGGATTCTATTTCTTAAATTATTATAGTATAAATTGTATTATTGTATTATTGTATTAAATGATGCAACTCAAATATTATATTATATTTATCATCACAATTATTAAAGTTTTAAAAGAGATAATTACTATTACTATATTATGACAAGTAATTCCAATTGCACGAGATAAAGAGAATAAAATAAGATTAATCTTTATGTATTCGTAATTCCAAAAGTAAAGATATTAACTCTTAATGTAATTTTGTCCAATTGAGTTAAATTTATATTATCTTATACACGGGATAGTGTAAAAAATACGAAAGATGTACATATAAATGCGTGTGCGCGCACGTAAATATAATTATGAAAATAATTAATAACGCAAATAATAAAGTCTAACTTTAGGTTATTTTAGCATTGGAAACAAAAAGTTAATGTAAAAATTCTTTATACAATATGAAATAAATTAAAATAAATTGAGTTTTTTTATAGGTATAACTTCTTAACAATTTGAATTTCAGATGATGTACTTTCCACGATACAAACTCTGCGTTGCCGATCATTTTTCTCCGGAAATTATGAAAAAAATGAATTCAACTGCCATAAAAGCGATACATAAAAATAACATTCAACAAATTAAAAGCGTATAAAAATTTCAGGTAATTCGCGTAAAACATGGGGAAAGGAGTCGGTGTGCAGATCAGTCGAGTTATCAGGGGAGCGACATTCTTGAGCAGTAAGTATCGATCATGTCGTCGGTCATGACGGATTCGAAACGAAATCGAGGACCTGTGCGGAGGTAAAAGCTCTGCACACTCCACTGGATTATGCCGGTGGTAGTGGAGAGGAACAAAAATTGAAAGATGGAGCGTCCGTGAGCGCCGGCACGCATGAGTTCAGCTGGCTAATTAATTCGTAAAATTTATCTCGAGCATTCGAGACAAGCTACGATAAGGCCCGTGTTTTCAATATTCATTTATCGCACCTCGAATAGAATATTAATTAAATGTGCAAGCTTATCCTGAATACACGCATTTTTCGCATCGTTTCGGTCCCATTTAAGGTTTTTCCGTCGTTTATTCGCTTTCATTTCATCAAAGGAATTCCACTCTCGATAACCTTTTATTCTGTAAACTTATTTTAGCAAAGTTACGGATAAGATAGCTAAAAAAAGTTAATTTTTCATGTCACATTGGTCGATGGGAGCTTGCTAAATTTCTCAAGCTAATTAACCAGACACAAATATATTATTGCAGCGGATTATTTGCAACCTGCGTATAGATAGTTTAGTTTTCTATTTCTGCAATGATACTTATCGAAGAATTGAGTTTAACGCAGTAGAAAGTCGAATTATTATTTTTATTTCTGCATAATGTTCAAAAAGCGATCGACCTAATTTCAATAATAATGCTCAATAATAGTACGATCTGAGTTCTCAATTTCATGAATGGCCGTGACACCTTGATATTATTCCTATTTTCAGACCCCGATCGGTACAGCAGCAAGTCCAATTTTACTTCGCCCCAGTATACATTTCATAAAGTATTTTTTAAAGCGCAAAGTTCAAAGTGGGATCTTCCCAGTGATACAAACTTTGTACAAATTTTTTATACAAACGAATACATTTTCATCCCAGCGGACGTGCTTTCTTCACGGAAGCGCTTATTTTATACTCATTTCATGCTCAAGAATAGCGCGCGCAGGATATCGATAGTTGGGCCAAAAGTTGGAATAGTTATCGTTTAAGAAGTAGGACTAATAAAAGTACGCCAGAAGGCCTTGATCGCCGCAAGTTCTCATAAGTATACCGGAGCTAAAGCGAATAGAGTAAAGAAATTAATGGGACACGTAGGTGCGCTGCTACGGATACAATGCGTACGAGAAGAGGCATTAAGCCACGCACCGCCTTTGTACCGCTTCGCGTTCTCTTTACTCGCACAATACGGCTGCAGTTGCACGCAGACCTTTGGACCGAAGCGTGGCATCAACTGCGGCCTCATCCACCAGTTTCGCCACCCACGTAACATCAACTCTCTCTCTGTACCTCAAGCGCGCGCTCTTCCCCTTCGCATTCTCATGTGACAACTTTTTTTCTCTCCTTTTCTGAAAACTATTTTTTTACTTATTTTTCCAAAATCAAAATTCACCTCGAAGTGCGTCCGAGAAAGTAATGTGCCATCGAGCGTCCGGTTATTTCAGGTCACTTTATTCTCATGCAAATTATTAATAGGAGTGGTTTGAAGATTTCTATACGCGACTGACTTACCGTTCAAATAAAAATAGAATTTTAGATTGCTCCTGCGCGTATCCGAGTTTGTTATGGTGACGCATAACTGCGAAACGCCCGAATAGTCTTTGTGCAATGTCGCCGAATAACATTGTACAGGAATCCGAATAAATTGTATCACGTCATGCACACTATGTTGCACATTAGATTCAGGCCGTATTATAAGTATTTCACGTGAGATTGACGCCGACATCATTTCAAGTGCTGTAATGATACTGAAATGGTTCCTGCCTCGCACTGTTCAATTTCTTTAATACTGCAAGTAGTTGTGGGCTTTGAATATTTCAATAATGCAACAACTAATATTCTAGTGTACGAGTCTTTCGATAACTCCAACGCCAAAACAGTCATTCACACTTATATATGTAACCGACACGTGCATAAACATGGAATATGATTAGAAAATGTATTGTAAGCTAAACAATAAACGGGTCCCTCAATTATAACCCGTTTTCAACTGCATCCGATTTACAGACTTAAAATTAGATTTTGAGTATCTAATCTTCTCTCGGTTACATTCCGAGCCTCCAACAGACTTTGGTCCGCGCCTCTCAGTTTGAACATTTTATATCCACATGTTACAATAAGCGGCGCAGCAGTCAATACATTTATCAAGATTGAAGGTGATTTCGAAGTCGAATAAAAAAGAATTTTTCAGATGCTTCAAGTTGAATTGAACATATAAAGTAACGTTACATTTAGGAAAACATGTCTCTTGAACACCCAAGACCTTTATTTAAAAAATTTCTTGCGCTCTTTTCGCAGTTGAAGGACAATTTTTATCAAAATCTATTCGAATATTAATTATACTGGAGCTCGAAATAAATTTTAATCAACATTAAGAATAATAGAATTTTTTTAATGTAACTCGATTTATATTTATTTTCAGATATCATGAACGACAAAATTATGAAAAATAATAAAATTAAAACAATTGCTGAATATTAATTTACAACGCGCGTTACTAGATATTAAATTTAGTTATCATTCTTGTAAGAGTAGCACTTACGTAAATAAACAAATTTCCTTCCTTTCTTCGACATTATTGTCGATTGAGAACTTTACATGTCGCTTGAGACCGTTTAAATTATCTTGCTTTATATGAACGTAATATAATCGAAAAATGAAATTTAATTACGCAAATCGAAATAAATAAGAGAAAATAAAAGCATTATTTATCTCAAAACAAAATATTACCAAAGCTAGAACTACTTTCTCGGAACCGAATCTAAATTAGAATTAAAAACTTTATTAACACACATGAGGCGCGAGATGTCCGATCTGGACTGATCTAGATTTTTATTGGCATTTGAATGTTAATCCAAACTTCAAATAGAAAAGAAGTGAAAGCCATGAAATATTTCTTGCTAAATAAAGGATTAAGAACTTGTGGTGTTGCGACATAAGCTTCTCGGCAAGTTATTGCGGAAAGGATACTTTGCATTTCGCTGGAATGCGTTCGCAAAGTAGACGCGTAACTAATTTGCCGACACCGAATCAAGAACAACAATACGAGCATTCGCGCGCCGCAGCGGGGATGCGATCTTTCAGGGGCGTCGCATATAACGTTCGGCCAGATGAATCGCGATCAAGATTACCGATTCTCCTCGCACGGGGAGCTCATCAAGAGCTCTTACGGGAGTCGATATCACCGCGTGAGCGGCGCAACGGATTGCAGCGTTGCGCAAATAAGACAGCCGGCAGCTGCTTCTTGATACCGCCGGAGCGTTGAAATGTTGGCTATTGGATCGTGGATCGTGGTTGTGGTCGTTGATCCAGAAACACGTGCCCATTTAAGCCTTCGAATTCAATTCTCTCCTTTTTTTCTGATGCCCGGATAAGACAGATCGAGCTTCCAGATAAGAATATTTTTTCCTTCTCGTTTTATCGCTATTCAGATTTTAATTACATGCACTTTTTATGCAGAAGAGAATCGCCGTTTAATGCATAAATTCAACTTGGATTCATCTCCGACATTCTAGGATAAATGGAGAACGTCGAAGAAACAAAGTAAGGCCAATATATTATTAATTAACTTATTATTTCTCTCTTTACTATGACGCAAAATGAAAGAGTCATTTACTTTTGAATGATGCTGACTGTTTCAATTAGCAGATTTCAACGTATTAAAATACTTCATGACAATTAATAAAATTTATTTGAGTACAAAACTTTTCGATCTTATCACTCCTCATTCCTTGATATTTTTAAGAATCATAAACAATTTTTGTTTGTATCCTAATTTAAATATAAATAAGAAGTTTGATATCCTTTATTATTTAACATTTATTAATAACCAATAATAATGTGGTGTCATTTTTTATGAAATTCGATTAGATCTATTTCAACAAGAATTTTGAAACCAAATTTATATAACGAACACAATTTCACTTTAATTAATTTATTAGTATTTTATTACTTCACAAGCTTACAGAATACTAATAATATCCTAATTTTTTTTATTCCATAAATATCATGTCTATAAAATTATATTTAGTAATTATATATATATATATATTTGTTTAATTGATATGTTCGTAATAACTGTTCGTATCAAAATAATTATTTAAAATTTCATAAATTTATCAATATAGTATTGCAGTTTTCAAGAAAATTTTAAAAAGTTATAGTGATGTTTAACGTACTTTCAACTTAAATATAATGAAATTATTTTGTTTACGTGAATATTATAATGAGATAAAAATATATCGACTAATGGTAAAGCAATGAAAAAAATTCCAATTCTTAATACAATTAATGTAACGAAATTTACTTTATTATATTTTAATTATATTAATAATTCGTTTTAGGTCCCATTAAAACCAATATTGATAGACCGAACTTATAGCCAGATAAAATTCAATCCTTATAAAAAGAATATATTAAGTAAAATTCATGTGCATTTTTTAACATAAAAAATATAAATAAGCGTTAAAATAATGTAATTTGTGAAATTCAATAATATAAATGATCGTAATAATTGTACAAAATGTAAAATTTTGCGGTTCAAATCTACATGAAAACTTTATGAGTTATAATTTTTACTCGCATTGTATTAGATTTTATATAAAATATGTAGAGTCGAAAAATTATTATAAAGAAATTATTATAAAATTATTATAAGAATGTTATTCGACAATTACAAAAATATCTTTAGGAAACGAACAGCTTTTGAATTGAATTAACATAGTTATTATTTCGACGGCCTTTACATAATTAAAAGCGATTTCTTTTAATATATCATATAAAGAAATATCGATGAAAATGTATGGACAAATGATGCTTAATAATCATATTCATCTATATATTATTATTTATGGGTACTGTATTTATTGGATTTGCATAAAATAATCAGCTTTAAAGCGCTGGTATTATTGTCGGTATAATTATCGATTGTCAGCAAGTATTGCTACGTGACCTGTCTTGTTACATATCCATATTTGACATCGTGGATAAATAGATTGATTCAATAATTGATATTATCATAATTAATTTGAAATGATTTTGATAATCGTGCTCTACGTTTTAGCTCAATAAATACTTGGCATTGGAAACTAATCTTATAGTTATGGCCTACTTTTTTTCCCTCTTTGAAGGAAACGTACATATCAAGTTATTTACAATTGTACATTGTTGAATAAATATTGGATATTTGCAGATTTTATCGCAATATTTATTTAGTTCTCAATTTTTTTCCTTGACAAAGTTATCTGTAGATTTTATTTCTTAAACTTAGTTAAACGACTTTAACAAATGTCTACTTTCTTAAGAATACTTGGTTTCTTTGTCACAAATATATCGATTCTATTAAACTTACTATTCCACTTTTAAAATCACCATTCGATCCTTCTTGGATAGCAGTCTGTGTGTCGAACGATTTCCCTGTTTGTATGATTACAACCCAATCTATGTTTGAAGCCATAATTAGTTAAAAAGTACTTTAAAAACTCAATTCAATGTTGCAGTTTAATTAAAATTTTTGTTTAAATCTAAATCATAATTAGATACATAGATTTACACATTTCTTAATTATTTATATATGTATATACATATGTTAAGATTTTTTGTTATATAATTTCAATGTTATTAGTTGTTAATAATCCTATTTATATCAATACGAGCATTTGCGACTTGCGACCCTTTATTCAGCATATTTCTAATACTAAAAAATTTCAAATATTACACGGGTACTTTAAAAAATCTAAATTATAAAAAAGATATCGAACACAAATGAACAATACAATATATTTATAATTGTTAAGATAACAGCTGTGCTTCGGCGAAAGCCGTTGCACCGCGTTGCTATCTCAGTTCTTTTCTAAGTAAAGGAACAATGGCTGTATTATTTTATAATATACGTCATTGTGCGTACCGCAAGTTTTTCAGCAGTTTTCAGTTACTCCTACGCAATTAGCTTTTTGCTACGTGGTCAATTAGTCTTTAAGTAGTTAGCTGCTTTCACGCAATCCTTTCGCGTTTATGCATTCTAGCTGTTTTCTAGTATTATAATTCAATCAAATTTAACTATTGTACTTTATATAAAATTCATATTCTATATAAATAAACTAAATCATTTACTAATACTTTTAATAATACAGTTATGTTATTTATTTTAAGCATACTCATCCACAAACAACAACTATGCTCTGCTAATCTCGAACAATAATGTTATTTAAATTTTAGTGTTTATTTAAAAACGTATAATATAATTTACAAAACCTATGTAAAACTATAATAAACTATTGGTTATTTTTTTCAATTTTATTAAAATAATAAAAAAAAAGTATTATATTATTAAAATATAATCATTTTTATTGTCTACATATTTTACAATGGGTGCATGAATAATTAGGATAGAAACAATGAAATAAAAGAATTCGTTTTAAAATTATATACAAAATAAACAAAAATGTAACAATTAGAAATTATTCTTAGTTTAATATAATTTTCCATGCACGTGACATATATATTTATAATATAATATAATACAATATAATAACAGGGAATTCGGTTCTTTTTACGAAAATACTGTACACAAACACGTGTATTCATTTATTATATATTGTATTCGTTAATAGACAAGTAGTTATAGCAAATATTTAGTCAGTATTATTGGATGAGCGGATCTAGCTCTGTTGTAAAATATATGCTACATCATGATGAGTGGGAACCTGTTTTTAAAGGAGACGAGCGAAAATTTCAAGATCGAAATTTAGTAACACCAGCCAAGTTGTCTAGACTTGTCAAATCTACATTTCTAATGATATATGTACATTGGTCAGAGATAAAGCTAAATATTGATATTTCTCAATGATTCTTTGAAATGAAAACCTAGAAAAAACAATCCATCAACATCTCTGTCAAGTTGTTTCGAATATCGTAAACTAGCTACATAATTTACTAAGAATTTTACTAAAAATTTAATAAAATTATAATAAAAGAGACCGTAGCTTAATTATTATTACTAAATTAATTATTTTCATTCAGTTCAAAAATATACAATTTATTTTTAGAATTTATAATAATAAATATCTAAATACTCAATTCTCAATGAAATATATCGGAGACACCGTGTGTCAAAGATATTTTTACTATATACTATTACTATATATAGTAATAGTATATAAAGTAGTATATATACTATACTACTTTACTAAATAAATATTCCACTTGATACTCTGAGAAAATAGTTTCAATTTTGGAAATATAATGATTTTTTTCCTTTATAATCGCAAGTATATAATTGTATTTAAAGAAAAAACGCACGTTGTTCAATAACTTATCAGTTGTCTGAGTGTTAGTGTAATATAGCATTGTAACTATACTATACACGCTTGCAAACGTTTGCGATTTCAAAATTTTTGTGGACTAGTTTGAACCAATATAAGTTTTCTCAATAAATTAATCGATAAAGTGCATTTCAAATATATCGAAAACTTAGACGTGACAAGAGAATAATAAATACGAAGAAATACGTAAACGATTAGACTAACACGACAGTTAAAAATGTAAGTTAATTATAACATTAATTAAGGACTAGAGTTAGCTGAGTACGAGTGCAATAATTATGTTGAATATCAAGTACTAGTCTACAAATGAAAGGAGGAATTGCTCATAAATCCATGAAATATGATATCTGATTTTACACGGTGAATTGTAACGCACCAACGTATCGCTGCTACTTTTGATACTCGCTAGGCAAATACTGTTGCGCTCGTACAATGTATAGAGTAATTCTGTAATTGCCTTTAAAACAGGCAGACCGGCATTAGTACTGTATGAAAATTATTTAAAGCCAGATTCAAGTCCAAGTCCATTCCGATACCTACGTCTCTGCGAGGCTCGGAGAGAAATCCTGAATCAAACGCGCTTACACAAAACTGTCCCGGAAAAAATGAGCCCGCGCCGCTCGGTTGGGAACTCCTCCTACCCTCTCTCTCGGACCGCCGATCCACGCACATACACGCGAACGAGCGCGCAGTCTCATGTCGGGGGAATTCCAAAAAGAGGATCGACTTACGAGTATTTGCAAAGCGGTATACGTGCGCGTTTCTCCTTCCCATTTCCTGCACCAGTCGCGCGCGACGCAGAACCTGAACGGCGCCGGGAGAGGGGCGAGCGCCTCTTTTACGCTGGTAGTTTGATCCTCGTCAGATTTTCATTTTCCAAGTTAGATAAGTGCAACGGAACCGGAAAGATCTTCGGCTGAAGCTTCGAATTGTCTCTCAATACCAGCGATTGCTCTCCTGGTATCGCTTGTTTTTGCACACGAGCATTCGCAACCGAACGCCGGATGTTCCAGCGTCTTTATGGATCTTTTGATTTTGCAATATCCGCGTACTTGAGAAAGGTAACATCCATCGTTTATTTAATAAATGATCGAAAATACAAACAAGTACATGTACTTCTTAATATCTTGGAAATTGAGGTAGTTTTTGGCACAATTTCTGCAATGCGCAACGAGCTTCTGCTATCTTCAAGAGTGCGTTGACATCAACAGAAGTATTCTTCTGCCGCAGTACTCACACATTCAATAGGGAACAGATCTTCGATAATTAAGGTCACACTCCCTCGCAAGCGGCCAACTGCCTTTGCTCATCGTCGCATCCTCGGTTCTAGCCATGAAACTTCTAAAACCAAACAATAACACAATAAGCATCATTCCCAAGACGCACGAGAGTCTAACTTCTGCGGAGTGGTAAGGCGATGAAGAGCGTGCCGAGACGATCGGCACGATTATCTTGCCGACACACGAGCACCGCTTAGCGTATACGGGGCGAGGGAGTCGTGAGTGCGTAGGCGGACCACGCGACCAGACGGGTTCCGGCGCCCCACCTTTCCGCACTCGAGCGTGCGCCACGACTTTCTCCCCGGCCCCTGTCGGCTGGAGGTGCACCACTCGCGAGAATATGGCGAGGCGCACTCCTCTTGAATATTCAGGGCCTCGCGCGGGCGCGGAATGGAGCGCGAGGATGACGATGATGATGCGCCCAAAGAAGGAAGGCGACGCTCTTCGGCCGTGGGATATGAGTTGGTTTCCCCGGACGCTTGCGCTCACTCCTCGTGCCGAATAATATTCGCTGAAATCGAGACGAGCAGGAGGTTGGAGAACGGAAACGAATTTTTCAAGCTTTATCTAGCAAGGAAATAAATGGTAGAACTCGTTAGAGCCGAATAGGAGATGGTCTGCTTGGGTTTGGTAACCGATGCGATGTTCAATGGATACGACTGGAGGTTAATTTTCCAAGATAATTAATGCTCTTCGGATTTCTCGAAAGGTGAATTACGAGTCTAATACTTGAAGTTGAGTAATAATATAGCAGTAGCCAAGTCGCATCACTCCCATTACTAAACATTAAATGGGAGAAGGACTCGATTATACTCGCAACTCGACACGAAATGCTGCTTCTGAAAATTTTAATTTGTCAATATCAATGTTTGTTTATTTGCTTTACGAATGCATGATAGCTGATATCGCAACTTGACCTATTATTCGCAAATGGAATTATTTTTCCATATAAGTGAATATTGCACTATTGTCTTATGGCACCGCTCGAATTGAAGTGACAAAGCGAGTATTTTTAAAGTGAATAATTATTATAAGTCTGACGAAATCATGTGCGAGAATATTTTGATAAAATTAAATACATAAATATATCGTAAGGATTATGTCTTGTTAAAGTCACTGACAGTTTTTAGATTCTTAATTCTTTGATACTTGAGAAAGCTAAAATAGATTGCTTATGAGCTCAATGAACAGTTTATTCTGGATCAAATTTTTTTTTAATCTCGGGAACAAATGATTTATTTAATTTTATTTGAATATACGCTTATAAATTTTCTTTCTGATTTTTATTGGATCGACGTAAAGGAGACAATTGCTTATCAAATGTTATATTATAAATTGATATACAAATTTACCAAATATTAAGAAATTTTGTATTTGTATTTCACTTGCACGTTAATTTTGAAAGCATTGGATTCAAAATGAGATGATTTTAAATGATTCTACTGTACTATACAGTATCAGTTAAAAGTAGTAACTAATTTTTTACGAATTCTGAATAATTGTTTTTTGTTTTAAAGATTCAAGTTTTATTTATTTAATGTACCTCGTAGATTGATCAGAAACTGTTTATTTACTCCAGCAATTATATATTAACACTTACTTATTCCGAACGAAAAAATATAAGCAATACTACATTTGCATAAAAACGAAAAGAAATCAATATCATATGTAATATCCTTGATAATTAAATAATCCACAGAATTTCTCGCAAATGATAACATGTAGTATCTCAATAAGGCAAATCAAGTTTTGAATTATTAATTTAATTAGCATATAAAGTCTAAAAATTGGACAATTTTATAGCGAAAGAAAGAATATTATATTGCATTTTCAGCTATTTAATCCCATACTAACTTGTTCAAATATCAGGAAGGGGATACTCATTAGAGTAGTTTTTGAAATATGAACGTCTAATATCTGTAAATGTGTTCTGTAAATACCAATTTTCTATTTCAAATCGACATTTAAATCATTCGAATAAAATATTGATAAAAAGTAAATTTTGATATTTATTAATCGCGGTCGTTAACTTTTATTTAAATAATGTTTATTTAGAGACTATTTGAATCGTACAATGAAATATCGCATATTTATTATACGTTACATTGGCAAAAGTTTTGCAGTTTCGAGTCGTACAAACACTTGTTAATATGCTAATGTAAATGGGTTATGCTATTGACTCAATGGAAACGTATAAAGATTTCTATTTCTCGCTGCGATTAAAAACGATAAACGCGATTAGGATAATATTATACCTTTTAAAATAAGTTAAATATTCATTTTAATCTTATCGAAGTGAATCAAAATTATAAATCGCAGCTGCGTATACGCGGTGCTGCGCTGAAACTCGAAATTCCCATTAAATGACGTTATCACACGTGCGACGATAAACTTGACAATCCGCAGTCGCGGTCTCGATTCCGAAAGGGCATCGTTGCTGTAGTCGGCTACTGGAAAATCCCCGGATTAATGGCTAATCTGACTGCGATCCAGCAAAGAATTAAACGGAATTTTTATGAAACTCTTTAATAATAATGTGATTTTCAAATTTAATGGGGCTGGATTATTTCGATTGCGCTGCCTGGCAATCTTTGATCGGGAAGAGAAGGGAATTTAAAGCCTTCGTTCCAAGCCCGATAAAAATGCCTACACATGCGGACTTTTTATATGCATTAATATTAATTATGTCTAGTCTGGTATAGAAAAATGATGGCCAAACCAATTTCATTACTGCGCGTAAAATTGTTGTTTAATTAATGGCCTCGATTTTTGCGCGAAACAACCCTTCAGGTCATTGAAGAAAATTTTCACGACGGTTTCGAAATTAAATAAAAATCATCAATATTAAAATTACCAATGAAAGTTTACTAACTTCGTTTGCGTACTTAGTTTCACGAACGTTGAAATAGTTTGACTTCGTTATAATATTATAAGACTTTTAATGTGCTTGAATAATCATGCATTTCTGCTTATTATTGATTACGTGATATTATCTATGACTCGTCGAATATTATAATTCTCTAATGGAAACAACTCATTCTGAAAAAATCAAATCCTTTCGTTTCTTGTTATCTATTTATTTATAATTAATAGAAAAGTATGTATCGCGTGTATATTCATTTTTATGCATTAAATTATGCACGCGCGCGCACATTGATACAAGAATTACCCACTCGACATAATTTTCACCTTATTAACTCATTTCTTGAAATAAATATAAAGATGTCAGTAAAAAATGACGATTTTATGTATGCTAAGATTTATATCGTTAGTCTTGAAGCTGTGAATCACCTTTTAATATATTCAAAGTTTCCGTAATGTCGTTTCGATATTTTAGGAAACTACAGGCTCATTTTATCTTAACGCCGGGTTATAAAGAAAAATCGGAAGTCGATTGTTAATTAAATCGGTTCGCTTAAAAATCTCTCATTACAACGCTCGGTGTTATCTACAGGTCCCATCAACATTTATTATTAAATTAAAACCACGCGTGCAAGTACCGTATGAACAAAAAACTACGAAACGAGGTTGGCTCACCTCGCACATCGTAAACAAACCTTATCTAATTAACGAGTCACGCCTATCTGTGAATACGCACTAACGTCCAGAGGCGCTGTTCACGAAAAAGTGCGCGAAAAATTTGAAAAAAAATCACCGGCGTAACGAGTCAATAACACAAGCGCGCAATATTATTGTGACGAGTGCGGCAAGCCTTATAAGCATATGACGGTGCGAGCGCCGAGTAATAAAAGTCCGAGGATCTCTTTCTCTCTCTCTCTCTCTTTCTATCCCTCTCCCTTGCCTCTCTTCGCGTACGTACGTGCACGCAGATACACATGCGAGATGGCAATCGTTTTCGTCCGGCTGATATATACTGCAACGCTTTTATACTACCATAGTAGCATTATTATAGCTTATAAATTTCCTTACTCTGTGTGCCTTTTTCTTCCTTTTCTCTTTCCTTTTACCTCTCCTTTTTATTTCTTTATCTTATTGCTGTTTTTTTTTTTTTTATTTCGCAGTATGCCTCTCACTTTTATACTTTTATGGGGGTGTGCTGCTGAGGTAAGATCAAAGAGAAGATAAAAAGTTTGAAAAACCTTTTTTCCCGAATCCCACGGAAGTATTTCTAAAAAATATTGAGAAAAATGGGCAAATAGTAAATATTGGCGAAACATTTTCAATGCGAAACATCTTCCTTTAAATTTTATGATTCAATTTTTGTCCACGAGGCAAGGAATGTAATTTCACGATCGCATTACTGTTATTGTAATCGTAAATAATCTTTAACAAGTCGCTTGCAATAACTAAACAACACAAATCTATGGACCTATTATTTAAAATAAAGCACAGTAAAATAAAAATTAAAAATAATTCAATGAAGATTGCCTTAATAGTTATCGTTCTTCGCAACGGGCCGATCAATATTTTGGTTGACATCATTCGAGAAAGGCTAAGCAGCTACTAGTACCTTAAGGCTTATCCAGAGAAATTTAAAGCTCTGAAGACGCTAAAATCTGATTTATATCTGACATTTAATAATTTATGCCTTTCCCTTTTTAAATCTGTGCGCTTTTCTTTTTCCTCCGCGATCTTTAGCATAGGTGCCGTCTCTTTATATCTCGTTCTGCCTCTTGCAAAAGCAGATATAAACGGGCAATTCAAGTGGGATGTCGTTTGCACGTAATGACGCCTTCGAAGTTCACCTACCCGAACTCATGCGGCATCCGTACTTGGGGAGAAGCTGCTCGCGCGCTCTGAACGTTTGTCACTCGCGGCGTGGAATGAGGAAAAGAATTCAAATTTACCGCCTTTCAGCGCCCGCGCGGCCGTTCCTCTAACGTTTCCACGCGTATAGCAAATAAGCTCTAACAAGAGTTTTACTGCTTTGGAGGGCCATTTTATTGTTAGGCATATGGTCAGGGCTTGTAATAACGGGATAAATTCATGAAATTTATGTTGAGCAAAAGGAATTACGTACTTGGAAGTGCTGGAATGTTTTTTTCGTTCGGCCCGGTAACTACAGCTACTGAGCCGCGGTTATCACAAGAACTTAATTTTATTGCAATCGTTAAAATTCAATTTTCGAGAATTCCTTTTGACATTCAAAATTTTTTAACTATTATAAATCCATGGTTGTTTTTTTAAGCGCAATGTATCTGTACGTAATGTCCGAATAACTTATCGAGCAAATATTGGCGATTAAAAACTTACTTTTAACATTGCGCGACCAGTGCGAGTGTAATAAAAAGTGCTCTTTCGTGAAATAATTTTTAAGAAAATGATAAATTCATAGAATGTACAATCATTAGTAGCGAAAGATGTTACAAAAAAAAAGAAAGAAATCAATGGAATACTGAGGATGCAGCTCGTCTAGTTACATTTTAAAAGGAAATATCTTCACATTTTCAAATTGTTTATTTTATGAACGAGATATAATAAAACATGTCCCACAGCTTCACACGAATAACCCAATAATTAAAATTTGAATCGAAGGTAAAATCTAAAATGCTTTGTAAAATATATATTCAGCTAACACGAGTAGCTTGAAAAATTTGGAGTAGCCTATTTTCATTCAATTATCAATTATACTTCAAATGACACTAAATTTTTACAAGTTTCAATGAAAATACTCGTATTATATAATTTGAGTCTCAAAAAACATGAAAATTTGTTTGAACCTCAAATAAGTAAGAGAAGAGAGGCGAATAAGGAGATTAAGTCAAAAATCGACGGTGGAAAAAGAAATAAGACATAACGAATCGCAAATCGAATTCCGTGCTCGAGAAGCCACGTACGCCTCTCGATGTTTGCATCCGTACATTAATGCCATTAATGCGCACTTTATACGATAAGTTCTGCGCAGGTTCGATGTCGCTAATCCGTTATAATTTATTAAGAGAGCGATACGCGCCTGCGTCGATACGAAAAAGCAGCGAAAAAGGCGAGTCGAGCTCGAGAATCGATTAATGAGGGACAAGACCCGAGCATTAACGCGTAAATCATGATGCGTCGGCGGCAGTGTGATCATGTGGCGCTGAATACCTTTTTTCTCCCCGATATGCAGCCAGATTCAAGGACGCCGAATTTCATATATCTTACGCTCGTCTCTTGCCTCTTTACTTCGGATTCATTCGAGGGATTCGATCGCTGTCGCCGTTTCCTCTACTCCTTTTGGCTAGTGAATAAGGAAAAGCGCGAAGACGGAGCACTGAATCTTAATTATGAAATATTTTACTCGAATGGAGTACCTGAGCTCTAATCGCTACTTTAAGTGTCGAGAATAATAAAACATCAATATCGATAGTTTATACTTTCTTTTATGTATCAGGTTTACTTTTAATAGAGAAATTAGTATTTCTGCTATGGAAGACATCGAGGTACGAGTTCGTTATTTAAAAAGCTCGATTATTAATTTTTCTTGAGCATTTCTTTTTATTTAGCAATTATGAAACTGAAGATCGAGTGATACGAACCAATTATTAGATTAAATATTTTGCTCGATAAAACGCTTTAAATACTATGCTTATTCAAATTAATTCAAAATTCTGTCCCTAAGCTATAGGGTTGGAAGTAATTTTAATAAACGCGTACAATAAATATAAATATAAAATATTAATTCCTCAGTTAAAGATTGAGAAAAATCTGATCACATAAATTACTTTTACAAATAAAGTAATTTAAATAAATTACAAGAATGCAGACAGACTATATCGAGCTATAATTTAAAAAAATAAAATAAACTTTTAAATCAACAAGCCTGTAAACGTATTAAATAAAACTTCGTTTTGACGTAGTTTTTATAGAAAAATTCTTACTTTAATCTGTATAATTCGATCATATTTTTCTATTTAAATAAGTTAAATTTTAAACTAATATCGAATTTTTTAATGATAAATAAAGATAAAACATAAAAAAATACCTACATCTACTTTGTAGAAGAGTGACGTTTAATTTTTTTTTATTATTTCATTAATTTTATAATTAAATATATATTTTCATTTATTATAGAATTTATGTGTTATTTAAATATGAAGGTAGTATGAGTTACAAATAGTAAGAGATGAATTCGAACATAATTTATAAAATAGAAATAATTTAATTTTTAATTGAAATAATTTTTGTAATATTATTCTATATTTAAAATTATTCAGTAAATCTATAGTTATAGTTTTCATATTAGTTTAATTATCGTATACATACTGAATTCTGTAATATAACTATAGCTTCAATAAAACAATACCAATTTAAATATTAGCATTTTGAATAAAAGTACTCGGCAATATTTCTTAAAAAATAAATAATATCTCCATATTAGTAAAAATCATTAGGTATTAAAAAATTATATTATTTTAGATCAAGAAAATTAAGTATGATTAAAAAAATATTTGTTATTACTAATTTCAACTTCTTAATTACTCTTCTAATTTGCGCAGAAAATATTAGGTAAATAGTTATATGGATAAAAATTAAGAAATAAAAGACGTTGATAATAAAAAATATGAGACAATATAAAATGATTAAATTATATAAAGCATAGTAATATTAAAAAAGTAAAGTATTAAATAAATCTCATAAGCAAGAGTGTATATAAGAAAGTTTCGAAGAAAATATTTAAAAATTTAATAGCACATTATCTTATGCGGGTAAAGGATAATCACAAAAATAGTGTCTAAGGGAAATTTTTATATTGAAGTAATTTCTAATAAGTTTGAAAGATGTTAAGAGAAATTTATAAAGGTTCTAACTGCATAAAAATTTTATTATGTATATTATACATCATAAATTATATTTTTTAATGTTGGTTGTTTAGATTTTGCACTACAAATTCTATTGTTAAATTTTAATCGATTCTTATTTAATTTTATTACATTTCAATTACTTCCGGAAAAAATAAACAAAAAAATTTTAAAGGCTGAAAGTTTTAAAGAGATTAAAAAATGTTTTCATAAGAACTCGTGTACCCTAATAAAATTCTGCCACTCGTAATTATTATTAAATGAAAAATTATACTCGTGAATTATTGAAGATACATACTAAATCAAATTACCGAAAATAATAATTCAGCTAGTAATTTAAGTATAATAAAATTCCCTAGCTTATTATATTTCTACTTTTTAAAAAGCTGAATGAATAAAAGGAAGGACGATGATTTATAGAGGGAAAGAAAAAGAAAGAAAATAGAAAATAAGCATCAATTCGAAGTACGTATAATATAATTTAACAGAAATAATGAAAATAATGAAAGTATTAAAAAAATAATAACAATAATATGATATTTATTTTTAACCAATAAAATATAACATTGATGTAAAATACCACTTATAAATTAACAAATTCATTCAATATATTTTATAATATACTATATTAGGAATTATTTAAACATAAGTTATTAAAAATTATTATTTAATAATAAGGAACTCAATAGTTTGTTCATCCTTATCGCATACTAGAAATTTCTTAATTATAAATTAATTTTTTAAGATATATGCATATATATAATCGTAAAATTTATTTGCGTAATTGTTTTAGTGAACTAAGTTTTAGTGAAAAAATTAAAAATTATAAACGATTCTCGTTTCTTGAAACGCAATATCTAAAATAATAATATAGAATCACACTTCAGTGCATCATTGATCACTTCACAGGATAGAAGACAACTGGTGACACAATCCTACATGCGAGAAAAAAATTATAAAAGACAAGCATCAGTGTTGCATAAAGTCGTTGTAAGCTTGTACCTACGATATAATTATAGACTATTCCACAAACTTTTTCGTGAATCCATAGTTTCATATATGAGAATCGATTTTGGGCGTGCATTTCAAGTATGCATGAGGGTTCGGTGCGATTTATTGAAATGCTCTATCACTTCCTTGACAATTTATTATACCTTATACTCGGCTCTTATGTATAAGATCTTTTAGATTGATTAAGATTTAAAAAATAAGTTTAATTGTACTTTGTTTGAATTTTGTGTAAATGCATACGAATTTATAATTATTAATATTTATCATCAGTTAAGAGAACGTTAACCTTGTCGACGATATTGAATTGAAAGTTTTCTAAAATACATCTATAAATTGGAAATTGATATGAATTAATAATAAAAAATATTTATTTCAATCTCTGTCTTTCCCTGTACTTATAAATAATATAAACTAAATACAAATTTTAAATTACACTTTTTTACATTCTATAAATTAATGAAAAAAATAAAGTTTGGTACATTTTTTTAAAATACCATTGATACTATTTAATGAAAAAAATAAAATAAAATAAAAGAAAAATGAAATAACATGAAGTTAAAAAAAATTTTAACATAAAAAGTCGTAAGGATACTTTAATTTCCATTCCTTTTATAATCATAAGTTTACTTATTAGTACAAAAATATAACAATTGTAATTTCAAAATATTGTTGAATTCATATTTCTATATTGAAATTCTTTTATAAATTATTATGCTCTCTAATAATACATTTAATCAACACGTTCTATTCAATATTACAATTTCTTATTATTAACAATAATAATTTGCAATATTTTAAAAACTATGAAAAATTTTGTATATTTAATAAACACATTTTAAAAACTGTATTGCATTGTATTTTATTATAGGAAACAATTAAAAATACCCGTAACTATTTCTTAGAAAATGATATCAGAAAGATACGAAGGTTACGTTGTATGAAATGATTAATGTCTGAATTTTCCGGAAAAATGAATTCCGGTTTGAGTCCAAGTTCCCGTTTATTAATTTAAAAACTTCCTTCAGAAATTTTTTTATTCACTCAACAATTAACTTTTTTGAAATGAAAATAATAAATATTAAAATTATTTTTGTACAAGTTCTATCTATTTATAATATATTTTCAAACAATCCTAGTTTTAATTAAATTATATTTACAATTGTGTATATGAATTTATAAAAATGTGATATTAAAATTTTTTGACATAAAGAAAATCTGAATAATTTAGCTTATTTTTATAGATTTCGTTATCTAATAGTTTTCAAGTGCTTAAAATAAAAATGATACTTGAAAAATGCAATAAATTTTACATTAAAAGTACTACAATCATTAAAGCATAGCATATGTTAGAATGTTATATTAATTTATCTTAAATTTTTTCTTATTAATATTATAATTTAATAAAAGTCGTTGATTTTTTAAAATTTTATTATTAATTCTTTAAATCATCATCAGATTTTATTTTTCTAATCTATATTTAATTCATTTGTTTAAAGTTTTACATTTTAAAAAATGTAAATAATATAGTTATGTATTTTATTTATGATGTTCTATTGATTTAGAAAAAAGTGTTGATCTGCATTTTTCTTTTAAAATTAACTTTATAATCGGTATAAAAGTTTAAATGAAAAACGGTTTCAGTAAAAATGTTCCTTTAATATTTTCTAGAGTACATTAACATTACTATTTGGATATTTTTCTAAATAATTTCTCAAATAATATCTTACATTTGCAAATTTTATAATTTTCATTGTGGTCACGAATAGCTAACTCATTAACAATAGTACTAGAATACGATGATTCAATATCTATTTTCTTCTCATTAGATTTCTTTCATTATATGTATACAAATTATTAATGATTAATAATTCTTATTAATTAATATTAATAATTCTTAACAAAATTGATAAAAAATTCCTTCTTGATAGGCTTTATACTTTATTATGACTAATTTAAATATTAAACAATTTAAAAAAATTGCGGTCCCGTTCAAGTACTAATCGTTGAATTTGAATACTGAAAAACTAAAATATTACATTCTTATCTTAAATAATAACAATAAAATTTATCATTGGTTGGTTTAATTACTGGAAGAATGATTATATGTCAGTTAGTTTTTTTGAAAGTGATTACTTGAAATAACTACAGGCAGAATCGAATAGATTACTAGAAACTGATAATATTATTTGTGTTATAATACACTGAACATTGTAATAGAGTATTAAAAATTTTAATTGAATAATAAAAATAAGAAATTGTGTAAATCAGTTCAAAATTTTAAATCGAATTTTTTTTATAATTTATCCAATACTCGCATATTTTACATTTTTTACAACAAAAAAAGATACATATTGACGCAATAGAAAAATATGTATTTTATTAAAGGAGAGTAGTTCTTAAAAAAGAAGAATAAATAGAAAGTATTTACAGACAATGAAAAATACTTCAAATTACTAATCAAATTATAATAAATTAAAATCATCTTCATTTGTTTTTAATACACATTATATAAGAAGTCATTTCTAATGGAATGGTAATAATATTACTAAATTGATTAAGATTTTACAAAAGTTATAATTTTAACAAAAAGAAATTATCGTTTAACATCTTACTATAACTTCTACATAAAATATCGTTTCTGAATTTTTCTTTCAAATTGATTTTTATGATAAATAGTTTTATAAAAAAAATATAGAATATTTTAAGGTAACATATAATATTGATGGATTCGACCAACAATAATATTTTTACGTATCTTATTTCTACTTTGGCTTAAATACACCCTTAAAAGCATGAAAAAAAATATAAATGAAATATTTAAAAATTACTTTTAATTTTAATGGAGCCTTCGGTTCAGAATTTGACATGAATTTGTTAATAATGCTATTAAAATTTATTTATAAATGACTAATAATTGATCACCTGAAGCTCATTCATGATTTAAAATTAATAAATATTATGTGCGGTAAATAAAACATTACAACTTTCAAAAATATATTACTTTCATAAATATTGATATATGGAAGAAATATATCTTCAAGGCGGATATATTATAAAAACGTCTATGTTTTATGTTGAAGAGTTGAAACAGTAATAAACCTGGAAAAATCGTTAAATAGGATAAAGAAAAAAAAGTACTTTAAGTGTTCATTTCTATTAATATTCATGATTAAATTATACGTAACAATAAAGAATCATGCTCTACTCTAAAGTCATTAGCTACGATTCGTATTATATTTATATTTTACGTAGCATTTTGAATCTGTCATAAGGATTTTGTTGAAATTCTCCAAATGTACACATGCGGGGAAAATAGTTCTCTAGAGAAACTTCGTCCTTACCGAAACATCTACGTCTTTGGGCATAAAGTTGGGCTTAATAACAGCTATAAACATTGCGATAAGATAAACACAGCTACTAATGAACCATTCAACTGGCGTGAACGAAGCCAAACGTAACACGTACACTTGCACTCATCAAAATCTCACAAAAAGCTGTTTTTACGATCTCAAGAACGAAGAAGTAGCGAACGATGCAATTTTACAACTTACCAAGTCAGCCTCAGAAATGTGAATTGATAAGACGCGTTGAGTTCCTGATTTGTATTAGTAATCGACAGGTTTAGCTGTTAATCAATTTCTTTTTCAAATATGAGCTGTTGATATCATTGGTTATTTATTCTGGTTTCAAGGAAAAATAAAATAGCAAGTATTTAATAGATACGCAGTAGACATTAATGTTATACATATCAAATCTTAAAAAATTAGTTGCCTTCTTTTTTCATAAATATTAAACGTGTTACATCGAGTGCAGTTTATGTACACCTGGTTAGATTAATTATTGAGGAATATTTTTTTCAAAACATGTTTTGCTGAAGATACTAAGTGTGATACTTAGTTACAACTGTTATTTTATTAGATGAAAAATTATAAATTATTTATCATAGATTGACACGTATTTCCCTATAAAGATCTTTTAGACTAGTACAATATTTTTCAAAAAATTATTATCCTAGAAAAGTTTAGATATAAAAAGTATTTATAATTAATAATTAATCAAATATATTATCAAATTTTAAACAATAACCAATTATATATGTTTCGTCAAGGTACATATTATAGAATAACTCTAAAACTAGGTTTAAGTAATTTCAAGTAATATCCCATAGTTAGATAGATATATATATATAAATAGTGTATTATATAGGTAAGTAATTTTAGATCAAAGATAATTTTATATTACATTGCTAAAAGCTATTTAGTTGTAATAATAGATTAAGATTTTTTCAAAAATACCGAATTTTAAAGAAAAGTAAAAAACTATTCTTGTATTATTGCCTCCTATACATCTAATCTCAATTCGGGTTAAATTTATACATTTTGACGATTTTAAATTGTTATAAAAATTTCAAATTTTAACATATTTCGTAAATTATAAAGCAAAAAAATATAAACTCCTCATAAATTTCATTTTCCATATTCGATATATTATATATTGCTAATTATCTGAATAAAATTAAATTAAAACGAGAAGTTATGAAGAAGATAAATGTGTGAATTTTACAACGTAAAAATAACATGATAGTTTTTTACGTACGATTTATAAATCTACTTATTACATAAAATGTTACGCGTATAAATAAAAAGTAATGTTCCGTTAATTTTATTATCATGAATTTTGTAGATTTATATTTAAATTGTAAGTTTTTGAATTTAAAAATCATTAAATGATCTGTTATTGAAATGGTAACAAAGAAAAATTAAACAGAATATTTTTAGATTTAACTGAAATTTATGATCACTGTTTTTGTATCTAGAATAATTGTACAAAGAACATAATGACGCAAAATAATTAAGGATAATATATATTAAACAATGATTTTTAAACGTTTTAATCTGGAAATAGGAGTCAGATTTTTCGTTTGAAGTTTACATGAAACTATCGTTAAACAGATCATCGTTAGAATTTCAAGTGATTTTTCATTGCATTGTAAATTCAGTTAACCTAAGTGCATTTTTGCTCCGTACATAATGTTTACATCCACAAAATTATCCGCATTACACCTGTAGAGAAGATCCATGTTAAATATTTTAGCTCTTCATGTGTCTAAGTCAATATCTGCTCGTATCTGTACTTGGATTATGCATAAGGGTCCGCCGATAACGAGATTCAGATAGTGTTCTCCGAACATACAATTCTAAATATAGTATTTGGTTATGTCTATGTACTACACTTAGTCTGCCATATTAAATGCCCTATCTAGTCATCAGTGACTGTAAACACCAGCCCATTAAATAGTGGATAACATACTCTGTGTTATTAAATACATTACCTAATTGAGCGCTGCTCAAAAAATTATAATGCGGGTTATAATATTATACGGGCGAGCACTAATAATAATTATACTTAAATTAAATGGAAACCATTAGTATTTTAGAAATGTAAATCTTTTAGATTTAGTAATGCGAAGGAGATGATTTTCGTTATTGCAAAATAGATTCTTCTAACATTTTAATTCACCGTTAAAACGAATATTAGGCAAACTCTTTTACTTTATTATTCTCGTAATGGACAATATTTTTTTAATTACATGTTTGATTTGCAGATAAAAACTGGATAGTTGTAGATAACTTTTTGATAGTAGCATCGAGAAAATATGCTTTTCTACGAATGTATTTATGATCAATTATTTTTAAATTTGAAATATTAAAACAAGTAATACAAATATTATTTACTCTTTTATAAAAATTTAAATTCATAAGCGTTACTTGAAATGAAATTATTATTATTAGTTTATTTACATAAATAGAAAAGTTGAATAAATATGAAAATACGAAATAAAATTGGATTTATAGCTCAGTTATAAGAATATAAAAACATTTTTTATATTCGATGCAACTCATAACTCGTATATTACATAATTTTTTGATTTTTATTTAAATTTTATAGAAACTATACTTTCAAAAATTTACGCGCTAAAAACTGATACTCATAGTTTCTATCTCTTACTTTAAGATTAACAATATTTACAATACAATTAACATAAGTCATCAGTAATAAGAATTAAAAAATGTTTATAAATTGAAAATTCAGTATAAAATTGATTTTATAAGTAATAATTTAGCAGATGCTCTTTTATAAATTTATTTTCGAAAAAAATTATGCTAAAAGCACGTTTTAAGAACAAAATGATTGTACAAGATTTTCTTTATATTCGGTAAAATTTTATATGAAATATATTTGTACATTATTTTATTTATATATTATTCAATTTTCTATAAAGAGTTTTTTATGTAAATATATATTAAACATGAAAAAGTATATATTTAAATGTAGAAATTGTTTTATTTAATTTATCCGAATCTTATATTTTAATAACGTGTAAGAATGATTTTAATATTTTTATTCGATACCTGGTAACATTATTAGATTGTATGTAAGACTTTTATTTGTACATTCTAATGATTTTAATCTAAAATTTAGTCCATTTGAATAGTTGTGCGAAGCAAATTGAAATATTTGAATCGATATATATATATATATATAATATTCCATGTATAATATACATATACAATATATACAATACTCCGTTACAATGGCCGAATAATTTATGAATTATTGACAATAAATTTTATCTAATGATGCAAATTTTATTTTGAGACTATGAATTTAAAATGAAGCAAACAGGTACAGGCATACATTGTTTCATGGTTATATAGGTTATTATATATGAAAAAGGAGTTTATGCGATCTGTAGTGAATTGATATCAAAAATACTCATCACGAGGCTGGAAAAAACTTTCGTTATTTACTTCTTGGTAACTCAATATATAAACGTATGCACTATTGATTCACTTAATAATTTCATTTTTTATATAAGTGGTTTAAGTGAAAATTGAGCATCTAATAATGGTATACAATAGCGTTGCGACTTTAAAGATAATTTATGCGTGAACTGAGCTGTTTATTAGTATGATTCTTTTGTTGGGGAGTATATTTTTCCGCTTTGATTTCTAAACTAGAATTATCGTGAATGGCGTCTCGAAATATTTTTACATCTGCGTATGACTATTTTATATAACTTTTATTTGGCTATTAATTTCAACGGGACACTAATTATGAAAGATCATAATTTTATTTAATCGCTAACTTATGATACGCTTAAAGTTAGGAAGTAATGATGACAATTTTTTCATAATTAAATCCGTTCTCAAGATTTACTAATCGAATCATATTAGAATAATCTGAAGATAAGCTAAAAATAATTTCAATAAAAACTTTTTATAATTTTATATTACATATTTATAAACTACGATAACGTTCTTCTCGAGCAAATAATATATATTAAGTAATCAATGAATGATGTTTCTTTTTTGCCTTGTTTTGTTACGCTAATACTTTCTACACCAATAAATAAATTACAGGTAACAGCGAATCCATTTAACGATATTCATCCTAAATCACTCGGATTGTTCTAAATATACAAAAAGGTAATGTCAAAGGTAAATTAAAATAGACGCTTTTTTCAATCGATTTCACATGAAAGCGTGTTTTAACTTTGTTATCGCGTGTTTATTTTATTTATAATATACTAGATGAAATTTACCGAACAAATAATTAACTATTAGAAATAAGCGAGACAGGGAACGATTAATTATTAAATATAAAAATAGTAATGCCTTAAAGCTAAAAATAATTTTAGGTATAAGCGTCTTTTACGAGTACATAATACGGGATTCATTATTAACATAATAAATGGCTTATGGGAGTAATAAGTACTATTTCCACCCTAGAAAAGCAATAGTCTGTAAGGCATTTGAAGCCGATTGCTACCTGCACTTTCGAATGCAAAGGAACTGCATCCGTAGCGAAGAGCCGAGCCAGCACAGAGTAAAAACAAGTCTCCGCCCTTTCTTCGCTGCAACAGTTACGCGATGCACCACTATTATTTTCAATCGCGCAGATTTACGCCACGAATTTATCGGCTCAAGATGCGACGCCGGCGGGGCTGCGTTTGAATTTCCCGCGAAAAGCCTATGCACCGCTCCTGGCCCTGACAGCTGGTGCAAATTACGTATTTGTTTTTATGAGTATGGTCACACAGCAGGGGATCTGGGTGGGGAGGGCGCTCGCTCTGGCGCGGAAACTCAACGGCAATAAAATCCCCAGAGGAATGTCGTCTGATTTCGATTCGCCGGGAGCAGCAAACACCCTCTCCCTCGCATAAGGATGTATAAATATTTCAAAAGTAGATTCAAATATGATGCGAAACAATACCTATATGAGCTTCTTCTGTATATATGGTCTGTCTCACATTTTTGCACGTTTTATAATGCGTCTAAAGTTTGTTTGCATGCGAAATTATTAAATTCTTCTTAGCGGTCTGGTTGTGTGATAATTTTATGCGAATAAATTTTATGCGCCGTTTGATTGCGCCCTCAACTTATTTATTATAATCGTAACAACCGTACGTATTATTTGAATAAATACGTACGGCAGGCGCATTATTTTATTATCAGCTACGTTACTTTATTTGCCGAATTTGTCTAAATTTGAAATAAAATAAAAAATAGCGAAGCGAAAATTATATTAACCACGTCTATTAATAATGAATAACGAGACAAGATGAATTCGAATAAATTTCGAAGTGCGCGTAATTAAAGTTTCTAATTTTAGATTTTCTATAAGCAGTCGTGCGCATTTCAAAATTCGTCAACGCATATATAATTGATGCAGCCATTATTTAAAGTTATTTTAAATTTTCATTAAATACAACATCACGACAAACTACTATTAATTACCATAATAATGCGACGTTATACTATTTATGGCTTAATACACTCAGATTAAAATTTGCACTAGTGCCGATTGAATCACGTGCAAAAACCAAGTATGATACTTTGCTCAAGATTTTCAATCGTACTTTCCATACAAATTATTCATCTCGCTCTGTAGGTATCACAAATATACCAAAACGCGAAATACTTTGAAATAAGTGTGCATTAGAAGAAAAATACAATGATATATAGTACCAGAAAATTAAATTCAATAAGAATAAAATAAAAAATGAAATTAACTGAATTAAAGAGGACTATGTAAATAATTTACGGTTGGCTTACGTACCAATTATGTTCTTGTAGCGCATAATTATCAAATACACATACATTGGAGAATGATCTTCGTACTACGAATTCCATACTTTATCAGCCTCACAGATGCGTTTCATATATGCAAATGCCAATTTATACTGGAAAATAGAATAAAAAAAACAAAAAACAAAAAGCAAAAAGCAAAAAATGAAAAACAAAAGCAATACAAAACACTCAATGGCACAATACTAGATTTCCTTCCATCTGCTATATGTATATTTGCGTTGAACAAGTTATATATTTTGCAGTTCTGGGCCCACATACTTTAATAATTTTATGCGATTCGTTAGGATATCTCGTTCTCGCTCGCGCAATAAAATGCGCCGTTAATGCAAGGATACGTTTAGCTCTCTTGCTGTCGTTCGACCTCGTTTTAATAGCGACCATTTTATATTTTCATTCGCAAGCGGAGGATAGAAATATAGTTCATATCGGATTTTGATATTTTTCTTTATCTTTGGCTAATATTGTGCGCCGGCTAGCTAATTTGCCATCTATCTCATCCTGTTACACTTTTCTTCCTGTTTTTCGGAATGGCGATCGAACTTGTTTGATTATACGGCCGTCGAATATCGAGAAAAGTAAGGATATCAATAAACAAATATTAGCTAAAGATCCGAGTTGCGGTTTTTGTAATTTATGAAGTTGAAACTTTGTGTCACGAGTCGAAGTAAAGATACGAGAATAATATATTCTTATACGGTATATTGGAAATTTTGCGAAGCCGAAGATTATTATTATTTTTACGTTTTAATTTATTTATAATTTTATGGTATTTTAAGTAGACGTGGATTTTATTGCGAAATTAATTGATGATTAGTTCCATCTAAAATCTTACTATTTACGAAGTAACAGCCGATTTGCTCGTTGCAGCTTTCTATAGATGATAGTTTTTAAAAAATGAGCGTTAAACGTCACTATTTAATATTGACGATTGCTGTAGATTTTAAATTAAATAGAAAATAAGAAAATAAAAAATAAAATGCATTTTTTAATGTATCAATTAATCTTTATTAATAAGAATATTTGAGTACGTATACAATATAATTAAAAATATAATACTATGTTTTATTTATGGCTATCGTTAAAATCAGATAAGACGGTATAAAAGTTATCATAAATTAAATTTATTATTTTAATCTTATTATATTTTTTAATTAGATTATATGTGAATAGAGAAATCTTTTCATTGATAAAGTTTGTAAATTCAAGTTTATATACATAAGATCACTTTCATATGCACAGTTTTCTTTTTATGTATAGATTATTTTGATTCATTTATATTTATGCCTAGTTTCGAAAAAGGTACATAAATTATTTTATTAAAAAAATACACCAGTTAAATAACGAACATAATTCATTACTTAATTCAAACATTAGAGCTCCAATTTTTGTACGATAAGAATAGTTTTATATCTTAATTTATTGTTGTAGTATAATAATACAGTTTTCCAACTTTCTGCATCTGTAGTTTATATCTATCAATAGTTGGCGTAATTTGTAAGATAATAATTAATGACGATTATTGTTTTGATAAAATTATACATGTATATGAAATAATATATACGTAATGTTATTAATAATTATATTTTTATATTATACACTATTAATAAAATATATATTTAACTTAGAGTAGAAGGGTACTCTTGAAGTTGAGCCAAAAATTTTTCAATCTTTGCACGTATACATTATTTTTTATAAGACAGCCAGGTACATTAAATGAAATTTTTATTAAATTTTTAGTATACACAAGTGTAAAAGTTTTGTCACAATATTTTGTATATTGCATAATAGTTCATAATTCAAAAATTTCTTAAAATAATTTCAAGCAAATAATGATCAAGCAAAATAAATAAAATTACGTTAATTAGTTTATTCAATCAACGAAATGTATAAATAAATCTTTTTGAAATTAGTTTTTAATATATTTATTTAAATATACGTTTGAACGTTAAATAAGAATATGCGATTAGAATATATAGAGTTAAAAGTTTATATCTTTTCAAGCTTACTTTTAAAATTATGAGAAAAAATGTTGTTAATGATAGTCAAAATAATTTGTTATTCATAAAAAAAACTTTTATACAATAATATATTACACCTTTTGTTATTTATTAAAATTTAACATTAACAATATTCTGTAAAAAAAATAATAAGCTCGTTAAAAAGTTTTTATTATATCAAGAAACAAGATAAAATAATTTTTTATGTAAATATTGAAATAAGTATAGTGAAAAAATACTGTACGAAAAGTTTCTTATGCCAATATTCAGCATTATTATTAAATTTCTTTTTTATTTTAATTTATTCCATATTTCTTATTTATGTAAGAAATTTTTCCCTTCATACATTAATATTAAAAGAATATTTTAATAAAATTTTTTTACTGTACATTTTGATATTGTTTTTTTAATTAATATAAATTTTATTCAAAAAATACTTTGAAGCCTATACACAAAAATTTTTATTTTCCCTGTAATAAAATTTTTTTTTACTAACTTTAACTTTTAACTTAAGTAAATTTTTAATTTACGTAACATGTACGCTTCGTAAAAAAATTAATTTTTATCCTTAAAAAAAATATCACATGTTATACCCGATAATTAAAATTGTATACAATTTTTTTTTATTTTACAAAAGATAATGTTTAACTGTTTTCAATCAAATATTTTACGTTGTTTCGAAAAATTCTAAAAGATTTTTTGTTGCTAGTTAGCTTGCGAGTAGTTTTGGTCTCTGCGTGCATGTGAATATTTAAAAAAAAACAAAAAAGGAAAAATTGAGTTTTTTTCTTTAATTAGAAATCAATTCGAATTCATTTTATTCTGAAGAAGTTGATATGCGAATTTGATAATATTTGAAAAAGTATTAACTTATCTTGAATTCTCTTAACATTAATATCAGATTTATTACTGGTGGATTAAAACATGACTTGAAATTCCAAGATACCTATTTCTATATAATTTTCACACAGTAGTAGAAACATAGAGACAACTCAATAATCTAGAACCAGCCATGCAAATATTTATTAATTATCGTCCTCGTTATCGTGTTTATAAACTGTGAGAGAAAAGCAGATCCTCCTCTTCTCCTTACATTGTCTGCAACATTGGATTATAAGAAAACTAAAACATCCATCTGCATCGGAATCACCATCTGGGCCGATCCACGCCCTTTATAAATTTTCCGCCGTTCGCGTTCACTTATGGCGGAGTGGATATCATCGGAGGTTGTTCCACGCTCCTTCGCCTCGACGCCGTTCGTCTTCGCACATACGTTCACACGACACTTTTTCTCTCCGCTCGTTTCGCGCTGCATATAATGCCGAAGACCCTAGCATTGGGCTGCGTGGGAGTGGCGGTAATAGGAAGAGCCACGCAAGTGGAAAGTAGATAGAGAAAATTCACCCTGCCCATATTTGTACACGTACCTGGGACTAGTCACTGTCCTCTCTATTGCTCGCGCTGGCTTCGCTTTTGATTTCGCCAGTCCCAGTCTACTTGAAGACTGCGCGTCACTTCAGCTGCTCAACATTATCATTGGATTAGCATTTGTTGCATTGTTTTGATGCCCGCCGCCTCACCTAAATAAGCCTTCACCCCGTCTTATAGCAACTAATGCGGATTAATTTATCGAGCGTTTGATTTTTTACGTTGAGTTTATCGAATTATATTATAAATTTATTCTGTATCAAGTCGCTCGCGTATTCGAATAATTCTTAAAACTTGTTTCATATGCTGATTTGCACTAATATATCGGATAATGCCGCGATTTACCATAAGTTATAAAGTAATTGCAATGCAAGTTCGAAAACTATACCTACTTTCCATTATGTTTCCTCGCACTCAAAATACTTTTCAATAATCATTTTAATATATTATCCATTTATTGCGCAGCCATAACGCATAGCCACGTAGCAATGCAGATGCATTACCAGATGACTTATAAAAATATTTTCATTAACATACGCATATAGAGTTTTGTCATCTTAAAATTTTATTTTTTCGACAACAACCGTATTTACCCGCATTAAGAACCTATACTGCCTTCCTTTGCATTTTTATTGAACGATTGATTACACTCCCAGATCTTTCTTATTTACGCTAAGATCGCTAATCGAACCTAACGGTGATTCGTTATGATAAAAGTATTGAAATTCTTGATGGCGTTGCGGAAAAATCGCGTTCCTATTTCTGTATGGATTTTCAGCCAATGCAGCTGATAGGGTAACGCGACTCGATTGAAGCTGCGTTAAACGAAGCTGAGAACTGGCGCGGCTCGCTTACTTTTTTTTAAACACTGCACAAAGGGTCACTTTATTAAAGGCCAATAAATCCGCGCTTAATATTCATGCGGTCGTTAAAATTCATCGGATTGATATAACGAGATCAGGACGCTGGGCTTTTCGCCGGATACGTCGTATCCGTGCGCACGCGCGCACAACATAATACGCGCTGTTTATTTCTATTTGTTGGGGCTCGGGCGCTTGCGCGAACAAAGTGTCTACCTATACGCATTATGCATTCATAGATTTATACGTGAATAAGAGAGTAAGTCATGGGCCGTATGGCTTTTACAATAATCCTCGACGTTTCCACGAGACATTTCAATATTTCAGGGCTCCCCGGCCGTTTCTTGCCGTCTCGTTTGCACTCGTGAATTCTTTCGCCTCTGATCGAAGCCTGGCATCGGCCATCGCCGCCCGACACCCATACAACTCATTTTTCGCGACGAGAAGACTTCCTAACTCCAGCTTCAGCTCCAGCTTTTAATGGCTACGGACGAATTATTGTGGCATTTCGAAATTCCAGAAAGCACGCGACGGTGCGCGTGAGTTCAGCTTAGACTCGAGAGACCACCGCTTCTTTTCTCTTCTCTTCGAGGTGCTTCGAATAGATTTATGATGTGTTTGTATACGTATTAAATCGGTTACTGCGTCTACGATTACCAGGCCAGATTCTATAGCTATTCCAAGCACTCGCCACGCACGCTCGCACACTGGTTCACATATTTATAAACATATGCATATGCACATGTAATTATTTTATGTGCCAAGAATGGAGACGTTACTAATGCTAAATAGATCTTAATTAACGGCTCCTACTTTCGTAATGGTCATAATTAGTTGATAATACTCTGAGTTATTGTCTGTCTTAATTATTATTATAAGTGCTGCAACCAAAACTGTACAATCCCGATTGAGTGAGTACTGTGAAAATGATACATTTCATCTTAGATAATTAAATAAAGAAAAATGTAATCGATGTAATGAGTAGTATTTAATGGAAAATTTATATTGGGAATAATATTGCTCTAAAGTTAATGCCCGTGTAATATATGATTTAGAGATTACTTGTGTTGATGTATTAAAACACATGTATCAAATGTCACTAGTGACACGAAACTATTCTTAACTAACGTAAATAAAACTAAAATAAAACAATTGTTCGAACTCCGAGTGTATAAACAGAAAAATATAGTTTCAACAGAAATTAAAACTTGATTTTTTTATTTATTTTATAGACAATTGCTTTTTATAGCGCACTAAATTTTATTATATAAAATGCTACGTATTGTAGATTTTTTAGTTTTTCCTTGAAATTTTCTTTCAAACTACCTACTTCACAATTGGGGTTGATCCTTTGAGAATATGTTTATATTAATAAACTTTTTTAAAACTAAGGAAGCAAAACATTCACAAAGAAAAAGCAAATTTAAGAAATTCAAAATAGTAAAGAAACATACGAAAACAAAAGTAAAATAAATTGAAAAACTAAAATAAAAATTAACCTTTTCTTTTAACTAATTATATCTATCTAAATATTATTATAATGAATAATTATTCGTATGTAAAAAAGCATCCATTGATTAATATAAGTATTTGTTTTTACTAGAAAATTTATTATCATTGTTCATTTTTGCTTTAAGAAATTTCGAAGCCGTACATTACGTGGCTGAATTATAGTTCGCATATTTAATTTCAGTTTATTATTAAAAAAATGCACATGAATTTACGGGAGTTTCAAATTTACTTACCCTTGGATATTTTTATTCAATAATTTCCAAAATCACAATACATTGTTTATATTCAGAAAGTATTTTACTCGAAAATGTGTATTGTAATACATAAAAAGTATTAGATCATATTTATTGTATTGATAAAATAAGCATTCAAAAGGAGGAATATAAAATTAAATTTCTCTTTTTTAAAATTCAAAACTTCTTTGTATTATTTTATACGTTAAATGATGGAAACTAATGTTGTATGGAAAAATAATCCTATTATTATTATTGAATTATTGTACCGGTTATTGAAACGAGCTACAAATGTTTATTTTTATTGTAATGATGCCTTCTTCGATGCACGCAAATACCGTCTCTTTTATTTTCTTTGGGCTCCTTTATTCAAATTAAAAATACAATTTCACAAATTAAACTATCCTGAAATAGTATTGAAATTTACGATTTTTAGCAAATAGTTGTATGTGTTTCTAAGTAGTTTATAAAACTTAAGTAAAACTTTTTTACTTTCATTAGTTTTTATATAAACCCCGTTAATTTATTTTTAAAGGCCATTTTCATTCATTTATCTTGCATATATATTCTTAATATAAATGAATAAAATATTCTTTTGAATTTTTCTATCATTTTGTTTAACTTTTAACCACTGCAGTCTATATGATTATTATTTCCTCAATGTTGATATCTGATTTTATTCATTAATTTTTACTGCATATATAGCTGTGTTTCAATTCAATCATAATTTTATCATTGTACTCGTCCTTCATCGATTTTATAACTTTCTTGTTAGTTTGCTGAATATGAAACAGGTTCTACTCGGGGAAGTCTAATGCAGCGAATCCGCTAATATCTTACACCACGATCTCGTATGTGTTGATTTAGCCTATCGCGTATCCACCTATATAAATTCCTAATTGTTTTTCAACTATATTTTTAGAAGTTTTAATACAATAATTACTTAGTTTTTTGCATAAATTTTTATTACCGTCAGCGGTTTTAAATTGATTTAAAAAGCATTAAATTTCATAGGCAATGATTGTTACGCAAGGGTAGAAGCCATTAAAATTAAAATGAAAGTGAAAATATACCCGTGTATTTTAAAATAAGTTTTATTAAATTGTTCCTCATAAAATATAAAATTTTTGTAAAAAAGTCATTTAACACTGTCAAGAAATTATTTTATTTGTGTTATGAATCATACTAACGATATTGCGGTAAAAGTTGTTTTTCTTGAAACAGAATTACTTCTTGCAGCTAATGCTTGTATAATAATCTTTGTTGAGTGAATTTGAAATTCTAGAAAATACGCATTTATGGATATGCTTCTAAATATTATAAAAGCTGTGACGACTTTTATAAAAGGCATAATATAGATAAAGTTTTATATTAGGCTTGATTATTAAAATAGAAACTATGCAATTACATCAAAAATTAAATTTCAGTTTTGGGATTATTCTTAATAAAACGTTACAACGTCAATTTTAGCATTTTTATAAGGTTATTTTTTTATAGGTCTATCATATGTGTTTGAAAACTTGAACTTCATTAATAACAGTTTTTATCTATATATACGACTCATGATTCTATGCCGCACATAATAAGTCAGTAACATAATATATTTATCATAATTTGATTTTTTAAATGTGATACTTTACAAGCAAGTAGCTACTTTTGATTTATATTAAATATTTTCTTAGAAACTATTTATGGATTTTAGTATCACTTAAGTGCTTCTTACTTCTCACTGTCCTGATGTGATTTAATTCTCACGTGAACGAATGAAATATACAAATAATAAACATGAATCTATCCAATAATCTTAGTATAATCACTTCATAATTCCTACTTCTTCACTTATTAATTTATATCGAAGATTATTAATTGCAACTCGTGTATTTAATACGTGCACAATTTTAATAAAGTAAATACGAAATTTCTTTATTACCAGGACACAGTGGACTTAGAATCGACCCAAAATAAAGATGAATGAATTTTTTTATTTGTGGCCACGGATATTATTTTAAAATTAGAAAGTTCAATATAGTACATCTAAACCTGTACAATGAGTTATTTAAAAATATTTTATAATTGTAATCAGTGACTCGTAGAAATAATACTCAAAGTGTTTGATTTAAAAAATCGAGATAAATAATAGATACATCATCTATAAATGGCAGAAATAAAATAATAATGTTAGTTCAATAAACGGTTATTTAAAGGTATAATATTAAGATCGACACACATAAACATCAATACATAAAAAACAATTTCTCAATCGTACTTTAAAAAACTTCAAATCTCCTTACAACGTGTAGGATCTTTAAAATGGAAATGATTAAAATAAAAATAAAAAGGAAGATTAGCCTCTTGCGGAGAGTAAGAAAAATAAAAGTAATCTTTTGAAGAACATGAGGCTAACAAGTAAGCAGTTTTTTAACGCGAGCAAACTAATTTGACTTTGGCCTCGCAAGCCAAATCAGCACAGGTTGAAGAATGTTGTGAACCTGCCTTTTATTATTTGCCCAAGAACTCGTAACGTATATTTCTCGAGGAAGATGTGGTCAAAAGAAAAATCTCCAGCTCGCATGCGAGCGAGAGCTCTCCCTGACATTTTTATGCGCGCGGAAGAACTGACAACAGTTAGACGACTGCGGGCCACGTCCCGTCTGTCGCTCCACGCCAATTTACGATGATTCGAATTCCATCGATTGATTTTGTTCTCGCACGCGTCTTCGCTCCTTTGGCCTGGTCTTTTCTTTCTTCGACCTCGGGGGATGGCTGGTTGTTCAAATTCACTTAATTTTCGATGACGGAACGTTTGTTTTACACGGAATTCTGTGACTCTCGTGTACACAACCAAGCCAGCGCATTCAGTGCGACTCGTTCAATTTATTCCTGATTCAAGCGCGTACACATTGCAGTTTACTTGTGACAAGAACAATGTACACACAAATAAAATATTCTTCAAAGCTTAAATTTACCTATGCTTTTTTCACGACAATTTCATTTTCAGAGTGTAGAAGACATCGATGCCCTGGACATTCATAAGTTCGCAGTTTTAATCGATAATAATACGGATTATTTCATTGATGATTCATATACATTTTAATCGCCTGTACTCCAGTGCCATTATGAAATGAAGTAGAAAAGACTGTTTTCGTACGATAGTTCATGTACTGCGTTTATCGAGCGCATAATCTCGAATAATTTAATAGAGTATATAAAAATAAAATTTTTAAAGTGATTTCTAACTGTCGAAAAATATATTAGTACAGAAACACGCTTTACTATAATTTTGATTGGTGAAACTATTGCTTCATAATTACGATAGAGGCAATGTTTGATAAGCAGGCACAATTTATAAATATATCAAATGTGTTTCGACGTCGAGTCGTAAAAATAACGGAACTTGGCCGGTATATGAAGAGAGATTGTAATAAAGTCATTTGGTGCGCAGAAAAAATCTCGTATAAAGTTTACGATTTTCAAAATTAAATTTTAATTGAAGCTCCAATCATAAATGCATATTTATCTTCAAATTTATGCTCTAACATAATTTGAGCTTACATGCAAGTATCCCACGAGTGCTTATCCCTGTCTCACGAAGTTAACTACAACAAAAAAGGTGAGCGTCAAGTGAAATATTCACAGCGGAACACATGGCACTTTTCTAAGAAGAGAAAAGCATCGGATTGCGTTCGTAAAATCGCAACCACTTCGTAAAACCACGTGCCTGACTCTTCTTTTCTGTACCGCGAAGCCAAATCAGCTGGGACTTTTTTTCCTCGTTTATAAATGACGAATAAACGCGGCTGCTGGCCGATCTCAAGTGCTCGATCAGCGCACTGTCACAGTGGCCGTGAAAGGAGACGGATAATTCTACTTGCACAATGCTCATGCGGTGTTTTTTTGATAGCTTTTTTTATTGTCGTTATTTAAAATACAATTTATAAATTATTGCTTTAGAAACGTATTACGAGGAACTTAAATTCAAAAAATCCAATCAGTCAATTGAAAATGATTTTTACGTCATCTAGAAAACATTATTGCAATTATTAAATTTGTTCAATTTTATTCGGTTTTATTATTATTATAATATTGCTTTGAAAAAGATGAAAAAATAAATTATACTATGATAAAGTATATAAAGATTTTAATATTTATAAAGTGTTGATGCAATTATGGAAAATTAGTTAAAAATTATTCTATGTACAATAAAAAATAGACATATTAGATCAAAGCTTTGGTAATGAATCAAATCAATTTGAGCCATAAAATGTATAAAAATGACCGATGAATCGAATTACTAAGTATGAGTTTAAGTAATAAAGTATTAACTGTTTTTCTTAATGTTTATATAAACGGTTGTTTTTAATTATACTGTCAAAAGTGTAAAGTTTGCACACAAAATCGTACGAGTTTCAATATTATTTTATTATCCAAATAAAATGTTTCTTTAAATGAAAGCTTTGAGGCACTTGTAATATCAGAATACTATATCATTCCAAAAACTTTACGCTTTTATTTACACCGAATTTATAGTTAAACAATTATATAACCCATATGTATTTAGTTAAATAATTTTATTTTAGTAGTATAAAAATAAATCTCTTTATTGCCTACAGGTAATCGATGTTTTGTAGGTAATGAAAAAGTTTTGAAATTGCTTACGGTTGACTTCGACTTACTTGATATTATAATATTTTTTATTATCAAGAAAAGGATTTTATATCGAACAGGACTGTTAGAATGAAAACCTCGATCTTTATTATTTTATAAATTTTTCCAAAATTAGGATAATTTATAAATTCAAATGATCTTTATTTAAAAAAACTATTTAAGCTATGATGATAAACTTAATTTATATTTTTTCCAATCAGAAATTTTAATCCAAATAAAATTAATGTTTATACCATACCAATAAAGTAAGTAATAAAATAACTAGCAATACATTTTTTGTTGCTTTTAATAAATCTTAAAAAAATTTTAATTTTCTATTACATTAAAATTGAAAGTGGTATAAAGAAATCGACACTTGACTATTAAGAAAAGCTGACTTTTATATCACGAATCTTACTAAAGCTCCAAATAGAGTTTCTAGTAAACAATAATAAAATCAGACACTTGCATTATATTTCCATAAATCTTGTCAACAAAACATAAACTATTTAGTTATATATTAAAATACTTAATAAATATTTCAATTGATTTAAGTTTTTATAACTGAATATCTGGTAATTTTGATTATTCACTTAAAAACTTTTATTTATTGAAAAAAAATAGCTGGTTTAATTCCAGAATAAAAGTATGAAAGTAATGCAAGTATTTATTTTCCTATTCATATCGAGGTATTTTTTCAATCAATATTATTGTATTCTTTATATTATTCTTATTATCAATATTATTCTTTAAAAGTTGTGGAAAACTAAATTTTTATTTACATAACCGCCAAGATCAGTCTTTAATTAGAATTTTCAAATTATTGCATTAATAATTGTTTAATAATTAAAGTGAAGCTCTGTAATAAGAAGCTAATAAGATTTAAGAAGATAATCCAAATAATCTCAAATCCTAAGCCGTTTTCATTTCTTTAGATATTTGCTCGGAATAAATTAATTCCATCCTTTCATTACATCATTTTCTAAAGTCTGATTCAAATTTTTATCATTTACACAACTTCATCTCATTCCTATATATTATTATTATTCAAATATTGCAGATTTACCTAGTAAGTATTTTATATTACTATTGAGTATTATTTTTTAATAATTTTCTTGCTTACTAGAGTCTTAATGACTAATCGGTATTATATTTATTTTATAATAATATTAGAAGTAAATAAAAGACAGGAGTACAGTAATGGATTTGATAAATACAAAATATAAATTGTTATTATATTCTGTTTTATTTAAGTTACATATTTTATGTTTAAATGTTATTTTTAAAAAAATTTAAATAAAAATAAAATTCATCGTTTTTTATAGTAATTAACTAGAATAATTATTTACATTATTTGTTATTGAAAAATAAAGTAATGTTCGATTAATAATTGAATATTGACATTTGTTTCTATTAGCATAATTTTAAACACAGTGAAATAAGTCATGTTAATAGAATTGATTCGATTTTTTACTTTTATATAAAGTAATTATATGAATAGATATAATTTTAATTTTTAATAAATTTTACAGTATTTTATTTAATAAATTGTAAATAAAGCACATTATCTATGTTTTTATCACTTTTTCAAAATTTTCAAAAAACTAAACCAAGAGATTTTAAGTCATTTTATTTGACTAATAAAAGTTTAGCTTTAATCTTTGATACGGAGGCCTGAATACAGCATATTTCTGAAACTATGATCCAGGATTAAATGTGATTTTACAAAATCTGGCGTACGATGTTCCGTAAATATCCGTTGAAGCACATAAAAATACATAAGGTACAGTAAAGCTATGATTATCTAATAATTGAAACAATTGCTCAGTCTTATATAGAAATGTACAAGAAATTTTATTTTAAAATACATATTAAATATCACTATTTCTACAGAGGTATTTTAAAATAATCTAATGTAAATTGTAATACATCGTATCAAATATTCTGTATAATAAAAGAATAATAATAATAAAAGTATGAATAACAAAATATGTGCGAATAATAGAAGTTACATGAAAAAAAAAGAATATATATAACTTAAAAATTAAATGATAAGGTAATAAATTATAAAAAATAAAAAAGTATAGTATGTAAGTTTATAGTTAAGTAAATATTTAAGTTGCATAATGTAATCATATTTGTGTTTTAAGATGTACTAATTTAATTCTGTAATTCATTATAACAATTTATTATATTGTTCAATAAACTAATAATAATAATAACAAGCTCTTGTATAAACGATCAATTTTCGTAATAATAACTTCAGTATTAAGACCAATAATTTCATTATAAATAATTAGTATTATACCTATGTATACATAAAATCTGTTTATTTTTTATCTTATAGCATATATACATGTATAACTTGTACATGCAAAAGTATATTGATAATTTTTTTAATTACATAAATGTCTATTAATTTAAAAAAATATCTGAGATTGATTTATGCACTAAATGTTTATAATCGTTTGTTAAAAAAGGCACTTCTGAAACTGCACATGTTTTTCATTTAAAATTACAAAGAATTATCAATGAAATTAAAATATGCACTATGAAAAGTAAGATTGAAGTCTATAGATGGAAATTCAAATAAATGAAATAAAAATTATTGCGAGAATGGATTATGTTCAGTCAAAAGAGCGGTATATAATGGAATATAAATCTTTTTATGTGTAGGAATTTCATTGTTAGGTATGTAACGATAAACGGAACAACAGCAATCTTAAATAGTTGTTCTCGAAAAAAATCGTATGTATAGAACTTCTGTTTCTTATACGGCGCATGAATACTATAATTTAAATTATTCACTTTATAAGCTTGATGATAAAAAAGAGAGAAACGGTGTTGCTTTTACTTGTACACTTAAATAAGATTTAATTAATAGTCCTCAGTATGAGACAAATATTGTAAAAGCCTTCGAAGAAACTACGGATTATTTCCAAAAGTGTGAAGGAAGGAAATAAATATGTCTGAAATTAAAAATGACAAGAAAATAAAAAACATACAAAAGTACTTTCTAGTCTAGCTGAAAATACGCGAATTTATTCTGTTACATAAATGAAATTCAATTTTGATATAAAATAAAAATAAAGGAATTTTTAATGCATAATGAAAGAAATTTAGCCGAATTTATTATATTAATACTGAAAATTTCAATTAAAGTACCTCGAAGTAAAAAAAAAATATTAAGAATTTCAAAATGAAAATATAGATTACTCACATCGTGCAATAAAGTAATAATGAATATAACTTAATATTTTAAAATAATTGCTAGAAAAAAGGTATTGTGTATTTATAAATACTGTACAAGGTTTTAAAAACATTATTAATAGAATTAAAATAGGTTATGTGGGAAGTAATTTCAAGTAGGTGTATTCGACTAACCCGTGATGTAATTGATCTATTTAAATAATTTTGCAAGCAACTCTATTGTTCAATTACTGTATAACGTTATCTTGTATCTTATATCAAGAAACTTATAAAGAAATCAAAGCTTTCCAATACATAATCTATAAAATTTATCATTATTGTATATAAATTTTCAATATGAATTTTCCTGAAATTTATTTCTTCTGTACAATAATAAATAAAATACCGTTTCAATCAATCGCAACTAGTCATCAAAAAATTTGATGAGTTTTATCAAATATAATTTAAAATACAAAGAAACTATTGTAATTACAGTTATCCTGCTTCTTTTTTTGTTTTGTAATATAAAATATGATGCAAAACATTAAATCATTCTCATAAATAAACCTACAATAAACATTTAAGCAATTTAATCATTTATATAAATAAATAAATATTTAAAATAATGGAAATTTTGGAATTACTTTTCAGTGATCTGATTTTCGGATAGTTTACTTGAAGCAAAATTGTCTATTTAAAATATACAACGCAAAAACCGTTAAAAATAATTAAATCTGTCACATATGACTTTGTCAAGTCAAAGGTTCAGTTTCATTATATCGTAGACTAACAATGATTCGAACTTCAATAATCCGAAAATACAATTTTTAGGTTAGCACTGTTCATTATATTTTCCGATAAAATAATTGTATCTGAAATAAATCGTATCTTTCTTAAGAAAATTTTAAGCATTTAAAATTACCACGTCTGGAGTTAAATATAATTAATAATTACTTTATGAATTTTATTTTGCAAAACTCAATCTTATATTCTTATACCACTTTTGGCAAACGTATAAATTTGGTTTGCAATAAAAGAGATGCACGATGCCTGACATCGAGTATTTAGAGAAATCGTAACGAGAAAAACTCGAGCCACCCACGCAAGCCACAGCTTCTTGAGAGGTTGCGTTCAACTTTTCCCAGTGCTCGTGCCGACAATACATCGTAGACCTCGAAGTGGTTCTGCGGTTCTTCCTCGAATCCGCTTTGCAAACACGTGCTCTATACGTCGTCTGCGTCACGGCGGGCAGAGGCGTATTATTCGCCGCGCGCGTCGACGCTAATTGGCCGAGCAATATACCTGCCTCGGCTAATAGTCCGATTTACTTAGGTACTGGAATTCGTCGCTTGCACTCTGCGGCCCGCAATAAGCGGCGCACTAACAAAGATGGACACGAACTTGTTGGTTGTTTGGGCAGTGCGTGAAACATGAGGTGAAATGAAAATCGGCCGATGGATTGAATCCTTTCCTGCACTGCAATTAATTGAGAAGTGATGTGACAAGAGCATGTAAGCTACTTCAAGGATTGAAAGATGCTGGACGTCGTGAAAATTATTTTATGAAAATAACGTTGCGCTATATATACTTTATAGCATCCGCACGAGAACTCAATCGGTTGCTTTATTTCGATATAGTGCGATGAGTTAAGTGCTTGAAAAACTCGCGTCTTCAAAGAAATGTTTACAAAAATTTTTACTCAAATGTCCTCTTAAACGAATGAGATTAAATTCATACCGAAATATTCTCAATATATAAATGCATCAAATAGCATGATAAGCGAGTATTACTCCAACAAAAATGCTTTGATAAATGTATTTTTAAAGCCGGTTTAAAGTGACTGTACTTTTTTTTTTAAATATAAATTTCCATGAAAAATGTTTTTCCAGAAATAGAAAAATTATCCGGAAAATGACGCTAGGAAAAACTTTAATTTATATATAAATTAAAAAAATATAAATAAAAAAAAAATATAAATTATAAAAAATTTATCGATTGAAATAAATCATAAGGTTGTTTAAATGTTACCAGAACCGTTACTCTTGAATACCAACCAATAGTCATTATGTTTATACCAAATTCCCAGACGGTACATTGAGATTAGTCTGAAAAAAGTTAAAAATGTAAAGATTTTCGAATAGCTAATGAAATTGGTGGAGCTTGAAAAATGCGATCAAGTAAGTTTGCAGATTCCAACAAAATCAATATTTCACTGTAGTTTTAGTACGGCACTTCGATACAATTGATTGAGGATAAGATTTTGCAAATGATATTGAAGTAGATAATTTTTTAGGGTGACAGCGACTCGATAATTCTTGTATGGTTTTAATGTCGAGTTTTGAACAGCATCTAACGATGTCTTTTCAAGTTTACCGCAATCTAACTGAGATAGATTCCAGCCGTCAGTAAGTAAGATGTAACTTAGAATCTTGCATGCACACGTGATCGCTATTCCCGCCATTAGTTTGAGCATTTTGAGCGTATTGTGTCTCAAGGAGTTTAAGCGCTCGATAGGGCGAGTGAAAAACAGTATCTCATAAAAGCAAACTGAAAATTAACTTCTAAAGTGCGTCAGTTTGTAATTAGTAAAGCTAACTTAAAAATTTTTAGACTAAAAGAGTAGTTTTCCTTTTGGAAAATTATTTTGAAACATTGGAAAGAGAAAAAAATTTTTTTTTATATTTTCATACAATAAAAATGCGTAGATAGAAAAATATAGCTGAATATCATTTCGTCACTAATAACAGAACATGATTTTCATAAATTTTTATCATAACAATTTCAGAATTTTTTAATAATATTTATTATAAGGATATACGAATGTAAACAAAGAAAAATAAATTATATCCTTGATATATAGTTGAAAACATAAAAATTGCTATAATACATAATTTGAGTTTAATATATAAATACATTGTATTATCATTGAAATATAGACACATACTAATACTTCCGTAAAAAGTAGTAATTATTTTTATTTTAGATTAGTATTATTAATTATTTTAGATCAGGATTAAAACATTACAAATTATGAATGATTGCATAAATATTTTATAATCATTCACTACTGACATTACTTTAAGGTCAAAAAACAATTAATACTTGAAAAATGAAGGATACAAATAATGATAAATAAAGTTTTTGGCGTAAAGTAATAACGTGAAATTTACGGAAATTGGAGTTATAAAAAATTTATGCCGAGTACTGAACTATATGTTTCATTTTTTAAGGCTTCAGTACTAATAAATAGTGACCTACATATTAAACTCAGAACTTGGAATTGGGTGCACAGATCGATTTTATTTAAATTTTATGTTGGTTAAATAAATTAAATTTCTAATTAAGTAATAATTTACAATGAAGTTTTTATAATTTAAGATAATTTATAAAATAGTTATAAATGCTTTCAAAAACTAATACACTTTCGTTTTTACTTACTTTTAATAATGAAAATGTTCAATAAAATTCCGTGAAATTTCTTGTAGTGCCGTCACCTTAAGCTTTTAATCAAAATGAATTTTGATTAAAAATTGTTATGAATTTATTTTAATTTTATTTCCTTATTAGTATTTAGTTTTAAATAATAATTTTTTCTAAAATAAATTAATTTTGAAAATTTAATTTATACGATAAAAGTTGAAATAATCATCTTATCAAAGAACCGATAATTTTTCATGGTCATAATAATTATGGATATAAAAGTAAAGCTGATCGAAGATATGGATTTCGTTAATCTTAATTATACATTTACTCCTAGCTGTTGCAAATGGTAACTGCTTCTGTTCCTCTCTCTCTTTCTCTCTCTCTCTCTCTCCGTCTTTCGATTTCTCTTCCACTGTGCACATCGGATTGTACAATTAAATTGATTAATCTTGCAAAACGAGCACCTAATTTTGCCGGTTAAGACCCGCGCATTTATTACGTTGCACAAATACTATATGTTTTTACTACATTCGCATAAGTATAAATTTACAAATATATATAGAATTTCAAAACAAGTCCCGGATACACTCCAGATCGCACATTATAAACTAGGTAAAGACTTTTATTTTTGATTTCTCGCAACTCACACGTGGGTGAGCGCGTGTGTACGCGACTGGGCTTCGGCTTTGATAGACTACACGTCAATGAGATAAATGAAAGATGATAGGAGATAGCGCCGACGATGGGTATACGGTAAATTGTACATTTTGCTATTTCCGCGTGGGTTTTATCGTGGTGCGTTTTTCTCCGCAATTTTTCGAACTTATTTATGTTAATGCGGCAACGTAAAATACGCTTTTGATCTAAATCCTTCTGCTTACGCTTCATTAATGATTTTTTTTTGCATTTTTGTATCAAAGATATCCTGTGCGACACATTATGAAAATTGAAATAAGTATTAACGAAAACATTAATGCGGAATTGTAAGATCTGCTAGAATGTTTCCACGAGGCGAAAAACATATTCAATTTACGGTCACAGATCTTAATGCGATTGTATTAATTTATCGTGTAATATAAATATCCTGTATTTATAAATTTTAAAAAACCTGATTTACATAATTATTACATATTATTAGTTTTCGAGAATCCGTTTCAGTATTTGATAATAATGTACGCGTGATTTCCTTTGAAAAATGAATTTTTTTATGATTTACTTCTAATAAAAGTGTCTGTTTAACATCCAGTTATTTTATGAAAAATACTCATTATAAAATAAACAAAAATTATAAATAATTGTTATCGCCTTGAAAAATTATACTTTTTAATAAAGTTTCTATTTTTTTTAAAACTAGTTTTATGAAAAGATGAAATACTGTGTAAATTAGCACTTATATTTTATTAAGCAATAATGTAATGTTTAAAACTATTAGGAGTATATTAAGACTTCCTATTGTATTGATATAATTTTGAAGTCGAGTTTAAAAATACGAAAGATAAAACTCGAAATGGATAATAATTAAATATTAGTATTTAATATTTCGAACGTGATAAATAATATCTAGTTTCTTGCAGTAGCATTTGGAGTAGTAGTACTTGGACATTTCAAATTGTCGACGCAGTTACCACTACGGATATTCGATTTTTATCGACCGTCGAAATTCATTATTTTAAAATTTTACACGCACCAAAAATCGACATAATTACTTTAAGCTATTTACAAGAAAGGAATATCATCCATTGTCTCGCTCGTCGACAAAGAAACCGACGAGATTTCATATCTCGATAAATTAATAATCGCGCTTGCTTTTCACTTTTTATTCGCGGTTCCTCTGCATGATACGACCATCTTCCGCATACAAAATCGTGCAGCCAAATAATATCACTAAAAGCATCAGGATATTAGCGTTTATTAATTTATTCTTTATTATTGCTCCGCGCCCATCGATAATCGACGGGGGGATCTCTGTAATTAGTCGGACGCGCTGTCCGTCTATAGCGATTTATGCTTTGGCCCCCGGGCCCAACGCCCTCTCTTTTTCTCTCTTAGTCCTTCTTTTTCCCTCCCTTGCTGCAGCTTTTTAAACGAGGATCCTCTGGAATCCTCGCGACGAACTGACACAGAGCACGGGACGCCGTTGAGTTATTCTAGCCCTTGTTCGCGGCATACTAATCAGACAACCGGAATGAGGGGCTGTTGGCATTTTGTTTATCACGAGATAAGACTGTTTTTCATTCGGAAATTGCAGGTTACTTCGCACACTTTTACAGAATATATATTTCTACTCGAGGGAATTATGCAACGGTCCTACAGTTGAAGTTGGTGCATTAATATAGAAATTTGCTTTTATTAATAATTCTTAAAGTACACTTATCCTATTATTCCAGTAGTTCATTACACGACAACGCCAATTATGCCTTGTTATTCATTTTTAAGACTAAAGTGTAATTTTCAATCTTATCGCTTAGTTCCCATGTATTTTCAGACGATTTTCATCTTATAATTGTAATTTATATACACTTAATTTATGTAACGGTATTTAGCTCTTTGACTATAACGCACTAAACATAACCTTTTGTAAAATATAAGTTATGGCTCAAAGAGAATGAAACACAAAAGTTTACGATGTCAACAAGTAGATGATATTTATTCGTACACTTAAAATAGCGATGTTGCAAGAGCGCTATTCGACAATCAACATTCTGTAAGAGAGAAAAATTTGACCAATCGATTTTACGCACAATTATACTGTAGCCAATAATTCCTGAAAGGTTTGGTTTTCCTTTTTATTACGAGCATATGAACGGATATTTATTGCGTTTAATAGAATCATAATTCTTGCCCGTGTTTGCACATAAATTCGCAAATACTTTATATATATACTTGCGGTCAATTCACAATGTACAGTTCAAAGTTTCATTTGCACCTCTTAACGATACTTCAAGAGACTGAAATTTAAGCTCTAAAACGTAATACATACGAGTATTGCTTTTATTATTTTGTTTACTCGCGATAATACAATGTACATATATATTACATTTAATGAATTGAAACTAAATTGTTTACTTTGAGAAACGAGCAGAGGACACTTGGTAGTTGTACTTGTACATTCTATTTAATATTGTAGCCTACAAATTTCAAACTGTCAGTGATTAATAAGCTTTTCGAGGGAATCAGTGTTTATTTTAATTTCTATGTTTTACACTTATTATTGTTATTTTTAACTTCAAAGCTTTAGCAATAATGTTTAGTACAAGTATGGGAATCAACATTTATTGTTGTAAACTGATATTCTGTTAAAAGTGGTAAGAAATTTTTATTACAAAATATAAACTTTACGATACGAAATTTAATATAATAAAATTAATATTTAAAAATATATATTCATTTTATACATAGCGTGTGAAATTTCATATCAGTACACATGGGTTTAATTTAAATTTGTCAAATTCATGGTTTTTATCGGTTATATTTTAATCAGTATGCTACATCAATAGTCTTATTTCAAATTGTTATTATTATTTACCAGGTGTCAGGATCTTGGATATTTATTACCCTGTCAGGCCAAGAACATTACTTTTCCTTATTTTGCGCTAATTCCATACAGGATACTTGGTCTACTTCTCTCGGTACATTTTAATATTATCTCACCATCTTTAGCTTGGTAAACCTAACAGTTTTTTAATCTTCTTTTCTCTATTTTTTCTGTTTAACTCTATTCGCAGCAGCTTTTCTAATTTCTATATCAGTTACATATAACTAATTCATCTTAATTTTCGAGTGTTAATTATTTTTATATTCTTATACTGTTCAATAAAATATAAAGATTTCTTGTCTCGCGATTTTGTAATTTATTTTGTAATTTATTCCTAAGACCTTCATTTCTTAAAGATTTCAGGCTAATATTCTATTTCGAATCAGTTATATTGCATATAATGCAATTATAGATCGAATATGTCTAGTATCATTTAAAATTAATCCACTGTTTATTAGTTTTTGAGAATTAAAAATGGTGTTCATAAAATTCTCATATTCGAGTGCATAAATTCATTAAGTAACGATGTTTTATTTGGAACTAATTTTCTGTTTCATTTAATTTTCTACATGTAAGTATAATTTTTTTATAACGCATATGTAAATATTTATTTTATTAATGTTCTTTTATATTCTAAATTACAAATTTGTTAACAATAATTGAGAAAATCAGCTTATTAGTGGAATAAAAGCATGCGTTTTTCGAATCTTAATCCCTTCCTCATTTTCATTAATCATTATTTCATTTTTACAGTTTCATATAAATCCGAAATATTTATGGTAATACTTTAGATTAAATAACATAAATTATTGTGTATGTAAATTTTAAATAAAGAAATCGAGCGTTTGAGAAAAACTATTACACTAATAACATTCCAAATACGATCTGACCCAATCGTGGTATTATCCGTACAGTAAAATCCACTTAAAAGAAACGAACGATAATCCTTTAACTGATTATTAAATTTTCCCACCAGCCAAAAGCCAGATACGATAAGCTTTCTATAAGAAAGTTTCTAGCTGATCCCGAGTGTTCGGTGATCCTTAAAGAACATACAGCATCTCTTAGGCCCAAAGATTCTATTAATAAACGCAGGTATGAGTCTTAGCTCTGGCCTATGTTTTTTATATACAGACCGAATTAACATGTACGATTATACTACACATGATTTCATCGATTACTTTTTTACTTCATAGATGAGATGTAACAATTTTATTTATTAGTGACCAAGTATTTTTCGTACTCATCTAAGAAAAGCGTCGACTAATTGTAAACTGTTCTTGTTATGCTCGTTTCATTCCCCTCGTGTATTTTTCGTATGCCACTTTTCTCTTATGACCATGATATTTCGTTTCCTAAACAAGATATGTTCATTAAATTCTAACCTGCGTAACGAACTCCATTTGAATTCTATCTAATTCGATAATTATATCTGATCTCATGAATGAGAATTGTAAAAATGACGGTCGATTTAGAAGTACGCGAAAAAATCCATCCTGCTATTACCGAAATGATTTATATCTAATACAAGTACAGTATAAATTTCAGCGTTAAAAAATCATTTGAATATGCGCGGATCATATAATAACATGTCAATCAGGCTTAAGAAGATTAAAAGAAACGCTTCAAGATGGATGACTGAAACGAGCATATGTCTGGAAAGATGGTTCGGTTAGATCAATGCAATAGACTATATATGTCGGAAAAAAGAAAAATAAGCAACGGTTGATTCTATATTTAAAAAATGTGGTTTCGAAAGATGCCATCACTTTGGCTTCGAGTCTTCCGCAGCATCTATTCGTCATCTTGTGCATTCATAACTAGACTTCAATTCATACAATTCAACTAATGCAGAGCTTGAGCCTGTTTTATGGTACATGTCAACAAGACCGTCAATGAAATCGAGTGGCAACGTCTTATTCGTATTACGAGGGAATTATTCGGATGAGGTCATGGTTTTCCACTTTTTTTATTTTAGTTGAATAATCAGAGCTTGCATGTCAATTCCTCTTAAGTATATTCCAAAATCAAATTTTTAATTATTTTAAAAAACCTTATATAAAATATTTAGAACTGTAAAAAAGGCGTGTATTTCAAAGGATATTTTGTTGGTATAAAATGTACGATGAATAAAGATTGAATTTTGCGAAATTGATAAATTTCATTACGTTGCTATGAAAATATAAATGTAACTTAATGTGAATTTAAATGGAATCAAAATTAAAAACAACATGTGTTAAGTGTACTTAAAGAACTTTTAAACTCTTAACCAGATAGTTTCCAACATTTATAGTTTCCACAATTCTCATAGTGGTTTTTTCTGATTCTGTTTCAGAAATAAAAAAATTTAATACGATTAGCGGTGTTTACTTTCAATTAGCAAGTTCTTTTTATAAGTTTTAAATATATATTAAGTAAAAATATTTAAATATCAATTGAATGAACAAATATATGCAGGTATGTACACACATATTAACATTAATGTTTTTCAAAAATGAGTAATTGATTTTATTTAATAATTACTCGCGACTTTTTCTTATCAAAAATAAAAAATTTATTATACTTCATTAAAATAATCGTAGTCTTAGAAAATAGGCGCTTTATACAACTACTTTATACTTAAATTTAATCATAACTCAGTGCACTGCATTTTTTATACAGATATGCGCTTGGATTTCTGGAGCTTTCAGGCTCTCACGCACCTTGTAATAATATAAAATTTTTATGCTCTTAAAAATAATTAATGCCACGTTATTTAAATACGCGAGCATTACACTGTAACATAATAAGCCTGCATTTTTAAATATATTTGTCAAAAATATTTCGTAAAAACTTTGAAGCAGACGTATCGTTAAAAATATTCATTTTATGACACACGAACCTTATTATTATATTTGAATACTTATACGCTTATGCTTCTCCCAGTATGCCGATAAGATGCTTTAAAAAACTAATAAAAAACTTTTATATTGAGATTGATAATTTATACGAGTACGTAATATTTTTTTAATGTTCATCTTTGATGTTGCAGTTTAAAAAGTAAGAAGCATTTTCGCAGTTTCAATTACGCGCATCGATAGTTGAATTGCAAAGAAAATTCACAATGCGGGCCTGAACGTAATGGAAAATAAATGTTAACTATTCATCGATGCATTAAATAGATAAGTCTTCGAAAATCATTTGAATAAGTAATTTAAGCCGAAGAAAGAAGTTGCGTGCGACAGTAGAATCTGCATTCCCTTTAACTGCAGGACGGGTGGCTTTCATATTGGAAATTTCGTAAGGCGTGCGTCTCGCTCGCTTCATCGTTCATCCTTCAAATGGCTTATCGTCAAGAATGACTTATCGCTTAAACAGCCTCGACAATAGACGGACCTGTAACAGCCTAAATTGAGTCTGTCTTCTCCGCTCTTCATTCCCTCTTTTCCCTCCATTCACATCGCAACTTTTCTTCTTCGCGCTCTTTCTCTTCCTCACTCGTATTTCATCCCGAAGAATCCGTTCTCTCAGCCACGCTCGAGAACTTCTCAAAGACGAAGGGGGCCGAGGTGGGAGAGAGAAAAGGGAGATTTATTAAGGACACGCAGCGCTTTGCTTATCAAGATATAATCGGAAAGGGTAACGACTGCGCGATACGAGTTTCAGGCTAATTATAATTTTTGTATATTCGAGGAAGATGTACGGAATAATTATACTTTTGACATTATTTCGGCAATGCAAAATGACGAAAGTCGGGGATTGCATTAAAATCATTTGCATTACAATATCGAATGAATAGCTTTTGTTCATTGGCAGCTTCCATTAGCGATTTTTAAGTTACGGAATTAGAAGTTCGCCACGCAAGCGAGCACCAGTACGTGCAAGTGCTCTAATTTTTAAACGCTAATTCATTCGGTATTATATATGCAGATAAAATAAAGACCTTCTATAATTAGTAGTATAAACGATCGTTTGAAACTTTTTTCTGACCTCTAGTATCATGGATAAGCTGAAGTATACGAAACGCCGTTATGGCAATATAAAAAAGAAAGTAAGCAGGATATATTATGCTATTTAATTACGGATTATTTAATTAAATGTTACAAGTTTATAAAATATTATAAGATTTATTAACGAAATAGTCAATGAAATAAGTTACCTAAGTTATCAAATGCATTGATTATGTGTTGCGCAACCTATGGACTGTATCTTTATAAATTAGATGAAAAAAGGCGATCATATTATCTATTTTCAGATTAACCACAAAACGTTTAAGTGCATCGTCTCGATTATGGTCATTCAACGATTAAACAATAAAGGATAATCCGTTTGAGCGCGTTTAATGAACTGTACGATTACATAAATCAAAATGCTTATACGACTTCTTAAGAAGACGGGAAAACAGCGTAAGGAAAGGCAGTCCGAAAGGAAGAGAAGTAAGAGAATAAGTGAGAGAAAAATCGGTAGCGGTGTGGATTAAGGTCAAATTTATTGCTGTATCGCAGTTACCGGATACAACACAACATGAGCCCTTAAAAGCAACAATTTTACTTTATAAGAATAAATATAAATTATATTAAATAAGAGTTTCTAGTGCGGTTTAAATTTATCATTTATTTCGATTTCATTAGTAAAGCTCGTGTAATGCAATAAACTAGCGTTTACTATTACTTATTACACATGATACGCAAGTCATTATTGTTTTGTATGTATTTTAAAAAGCATAATTAAATTTAATGAAACTCATTTACCAGTCAGCGTTATACATAATACTTTTTAATATATTAAATAAATTGTCAGCATTTCTTATATTAATATAAAAATCGAGATTTTATAATGTATCCTTTTAATTAAAAAATAACAATAGAATTCTTCTGAGAGTAAAGTGTAAATTGAAAAAAAAGTTTTTCCATGCGATGAAAAATATACAGAGTTATCACGATAATAAAAGATAAAATTATGATAAAATTTTGTCTTAAATAATATTTACGTTGATATAATTTTCTATCTATCTATCTATCTATATGTATATATATATATGTAATTGCTCCAAAATTAGTAATACAATTTTGAATATAATTGACGAAGCGGACGAAGAATTAATCTAATAATGCAATATGCAAATAATTTTCAATGATAATCAGTATTGTTTTATGTCTGCTGATAAATCTAAGCATGGAGCATATGTCAACAATGAAAACGTATGTGCGAGCATAAACAAATATATGTGAAAATTAAACAAATGCACATAAAAATAGGCTGGAAAAGTAATGCCTTACGATGTCTATAATATGAATATACAATAATATCAACTAATCTTACTTTATTAACAAATTTCAAAATTCCTTTATTTAAAATTAAATTTAAAATCGAGGATTTAATTTCGAAGCAAAGAGAATAGATTTTTTAATAGATTTTTAAAGTAAGTTTAAGGTTGAGTCGACGTGTACATTCAATTCGAGTTAAACATCTATTCGAATATCTATACAGCAATAAATTAATTAAAATAAAAACTTTAGAGCGTTTGTTCACGGCTATTAAATGTGTCAACGTACATTCCTGTTTCATAAAAAATAAACGTTTCTAATGACTGACTTTGTCCCAGAACCGACTGACATTATTCGGATAGTGAGTTAATGCCAGTCATATACTTTTTGTTATTTCAGATTTAAAGATAATATTCCTTTGAAGAACATTGTTACCTTCTTACTCATTTTTCGTTATAACTAAATATTCTAAAAAACGTTATTGTCTTTTAAATTATACTAATGTGCGACCTTAATTTTTAAATTTTCTTAAAATTTCTTCCATAATTGGTATAGAATTTATATATCTCTTGTCAATTTTTTACCATTTTTAATTCCATAAGTAAATAATTTATTGTGTAAAACTTCCTTAAAGAGGTCAGATTTATAAGTTTTGAAAAAAATTCCAATTTAAATAAAATAAAAGTCGCTATAATTTAAGTTTTAAAAGAAACAATTATTAATTCACGTATATCGATAAAATTTTTTTGAACGTTTTAATGTTCTCAGTAATCTGGCAAAATAAAATATTTATGACAAATAAGTAAGATACTAGCTGGCACTTAAAAGTCGAATAAATCATAAGATAATTTTCGCTGAAATAATTCAAATGATTCACGATGAAAGCGCTTAAATAACTACAGTTAGTTTTTCTAATTTAAACCAGTAAATGACAAGCAAAATAATATGAAAAATGAAATATCTTCTTTTAAAAGTTTGTAAAATAAATAAAACTCTTTTTATGCGTGCTGTTCATACGTACCAAGACCGTGAAAAAATTGTCACGAAATCGAACGAATTGATTTTTATGCACAATAAATTAATGAATAACATACCTTTATTAACATTACCTTTTCAATAATTTAAACAAAAATAAAATAAAAATAAGACTTTTCTTATTTTTTTCTTATTTTTATTTTTTTCTTGAGTCTGCGTATAAGGCTGAAAATAAGTAGTTCTTCTTTTTTAATTAAACGTATAACAATACTATTCATTTAAATGTTTATGAAAATAAAATAGCATATTTAATTTATTTAAAAGTTTCAAGACAGACTGAGTATTGAAACAATGCTGCTCAAATTAACATTATCGTATAAATGTTCACGCTTAAGCAGCCCGTTAATAAGTTTATTATATTGCGTTACAACAGTGTAAAATAAATTGTCTTAATATTTGTCGACTATGTAAGACGATTATTTGAATTTGTACAGTACTTCTATGCTGCAGCGTTGTAAATACGTAATATCATAAAATACTGCTTATCCTTCAGTTTGTCTTCGTGAACATGATTGCTATCTTGGATATTTTACATTTCATGTAATGAGACAGCGGTGAAAACGGCTTGAATTAGTTTAATTTATAAATATATATTTTAAGGAAAGAACTATATTTAATTCTATATCCAACATCTACACGCCACAAATATTTTAATCAAAATATTTTAATGGATTCTCCATTGATTTTTGGATGTTTAATGTGCACAAAGAGCAAATTAAACTTCGACTTATGAAAACTTAAACTAATTCTTCTTTTTAAACTAAAATAAAATTATAATCCAATCTTTCCATGCGTATTGATAAAAATCAGTATATATGTTTTTTATTTTAAATAAAAACTACAGCTATCAAAATTTCACGGGATCTGAAGCGTGTTATCTTAGTCTCTTTAAGTCGAAGTATTTTACGATACTTTTAAGGTTTCAAAGTATCGAGTGCGCCTGCGCAGAGCTCAAAGAGGTTCAATTGTCGGCATTACCTGAGGCAAAAGAACGCGAGAATAAGTCATATTTCCCAACGATCAGTTGTACAAACGAGCAGACAAGAAATGCTGCTCATAAGAAGGTACCGGTCGAAGGACTAATGCCGCACGTAAAAAAATAAAAAAATAAAATGAGCTTGAGAGCAACGAGAGAAAAAGCGATAAACACAAAATATGAGAAAATGACGAGGACACAGTTATAGTATATGAGTGAAAAAGAATAATTAATAATTGACTTCATTCATTTGGATACATTTTCTCTGAAGCGTCTGAATATTAACTAAGATGTTTTAGGAAAAATATTTTTTGTTGATAGCGATTTATCCACATAAGTGTAATAGTGTTTTATATACTCGATAGATTAAAAAAATTAATAATTACAATTTGAATAAGTATTTATAATCTGTTATCCTATTAAATACAATGTTATTTATTTACATCAATCGATAATTACATTTATTATTACCATTATGATTGTTATTAAAAATTTTACGCATATGTCTATTAACAGCACCAATGCATTCTAAATCTTAATATATAAAATTAAGTAGTAATTTCTAAGATGTGATTACACGCTGGAAAGTAATTATGATTCATAAAATCTCAGTGAGAACACTACGTAAGATTGCAGAATAAATAAAACAAAAGGAAATCAAATGAAAGGACTGAAGAGAGAAAAATTCTGGATGAGCTCTCAGGAAATAGAGGTGGTTTCCTTTTTTGGAGATGCAAGGAGGTGTACGTGACCAGTGCCCGATTATCTTCGCCATATTATATATATATATATATGTATAAGAAAGGGAAGAGAAAATTATAAAGGCAAAGATTGAAAAAGGAAGTAAAATAGCGGGATCGGAGTGAACTTATAAAGCAGAGCGGGAAAAATTCGAAATCTTGAGAGTAAGCGATGGATTTAAATATGAAACAGAAAATTAAAGAAGGAAAAATATATCAGACTTAAACAAGTAAGATTTAAATACGGAAAATTATAAAATGATTAATTACTCTTTAAGAAAAAGTAATCTTAAGTAGTCAATCACTTTTATAAACAAATCTCGGTTTTTCTTTCATATTATTAATTAATATGAACTTTATGAAATATAATCATCATAAATATATTACACCTTTAATTACGAATTTGAAATACAAGAATTGGGAAACTTAATGCATACATTTTATGATCTTATAATAAATAGTTTAAGTTAACTTACTAATAAATTAACTAATAAACTGCTTAACTTGTCTCAAGTGATTTATCATTCATGTAACTATGAGAGAAAAGTAAGTAAAATATTAAGAGAAATATTTACGAAATTTATATCCTTTGAATTAAATTTTAATTTAATTTATATTGAAAAAAATAACGTTATGTTTTTATTTCGTATCTGAGAAATATTTAAGACTTGTATTTTTATCAATGCAAAATTACAAAATTTGTGTTCATGTATAAAACTTTGAAACTTTTTGTTTGCTTGACCTATTACGTAACTCGACATTCTTTTGATAATTTACTTGTTTAAAGATACGATATAAAATATAATACTTAAACTACTGGATACTATTATAAATATTAATATTAAAAATTAGGCACAAATATTATTATTTTAAAAAACATAATAATATATGCAAAATATCGATTGTATTCGAATTTTAAATATACTTATATAGTAAATAATAATCTACTGCAATACTATATATACTTTTTTTAATATACTGATTAATAAATAGAATAAATTTGCAGCACTACACATTAAATTATTTAAATAAAAGCTGTAGTCAATTTTTTATTATTTAATACTTAAAGTACGCTATTGGTGATCCAGAGAACAAAAATTTCTTATTCGTAAGAGATTTATGTAATTTTGCTTTTCTTTAGTCATATACACAAAACAAACATTTATGACATTTATAACAATTTTCTCCAATACTGGATTTTGAAAGTATACACCAAAAATTTTCAGCCATAATTGACGTTTAAATAATTAATGTTTAAATAATTTAATCAAATTTTATGTAAATGCATATACGTGCATATATATATATATATATATATACATACACACAAATTATTACAATTTTTTGTGCTATAATTCACTAAAATTCTTTTGAAAAAATTAAATTTGTTTATACCGATAAATATTTTTAATATTATTACTAGCATCTAATTTTAAAGAGATTTAATACGTAAAATTTTAGAATATTTAATTGCTTATTTTATGTGTATTATTTTATTATTTTCTGGATGAAATACCAATTTGACTATCCCTATTTATATAGAAGCAGAGAAAAAATTATAATGCTAATAAAAACTGAATTTTACGACAGTATTTTTATTATGTAATATTTCTCTGTTTTTATTTTACGTGTCTGTATAATAACGTAAGTCAAACTATAAAGAGAGATACCAATTTAGAGTCTTAGGGATAGTCAAATATTCAATATTATTCTTGGCTACACCGGTCCAGATTTTCGTAGTGTAATCAATTGGTGCACAAACAGATATATCCTAGCCAACTAAAAACAAAAAATTTTTCGTCATTTTCAGTTCTATTTGAAAATCTGTAGGAAATTATTGTATATTATTCATAGTCAATTTCAAACTGTTTAAGTACGCCTTTTAATAACTTAATTATTGTTTAACATATATTATGATTTAATATGGAATATTTTTCCAATTATTCCAAATACATAACATAGAATTTGAATTTCGTTTTTATACAAACCTCAGATACTTTCGAATATACAATAAATATATTGTAATATCCAAAAATAAAGAATGTTCACATAAAATAAAAAGACGTTTTCATGTTCGCAGGTTTGAACGAGAATATCAGAAATTTTATAAATTTTTATTTCGTTTATTATAAATTTGCCGATACTGCAATTAATCGAAAATACATTAATCCATGTACGCCATATTTTTACGCAGCTAAACACCTGCACACGCGCCTAAGATTTGAAAAAAAGAAACACATTTTGATAACTATATAACGCAGTCTCAATGATAATGTAGCAGAAAATAATACGGCATAAACAAGTTTAATTTGAAGCATACATTATTCAGGTTTAATAATATCGCATGTAAATTAAACTCGGAGCTCACTACTTTATGAATCAACTATTAGGCAAATAGATAACTAAGGCACTAGCTTCCAAGGTGAAACCGGAGAAAAGTCGAATGAAGAAGTCCAGATAAAGAAAGAAGCATAAAGAAATGAAACAAGCCTGAGCAAGGCACAAAACATTGGCTTTGAAAACAAGCGAGTCGTACGCAGCACGTAACAGAAGTAAGAAAGCGCCGAAGGACTCTGATGCAAATAAAAAAGGAACAAAGCGAGCTGGATACAACAAAGAGAGAACGAGAAAAAAGGATGAGGAGTGGACGAAAGAAGAGAGGCTAAAGTCAGTTATGGTCTGAGGCGAGCGTACAGCGGCGGCGTTGCATGAAATACGATGAGAGAGTGCCTCGGGTGGCGAGACTTATGCTAAGTACACGCACACGAGAGTGCGCAATCCACGAGATATCACGCTTCTCTCTCTCTCTCTCTCTCTCTTTCTCTCTGCGAGCGCATGTACGCCCTTATTTGAAGCGTGCCCTCGCGAGGTCGCGCCTTGTATCTCGACTGCGTCACGGCTCAAAGTTCGCAATGCCGTGGGGGAGGTTTCGATGCTGCGTGTCTGCGATTTCTAGCGCAAACACTCGAGCCAAATCCATGCGCTTCTCCGTCATCTTGATTGAACTTTGTTAAAGCGTCACTCTGTCCTGCAAGATCGAGCTTTCATCTGCATCGGCTAAATTGACAAATTTCCGCTCAAGTGTTTCCCGTGTTTACCTTCTTTCCGCCATGTACTGACTATTTGTAATTTTTAGTCTTAAGTTTAAATGACTTTGCTAAGCACTAATAACTAGTTGCCTCTCGTTTTTTTTTTAAGTTTTAAAATGACGTGATTCGGAATATTTTTATGATTGTATTATATATTATATTTTTATAATTATACAACACTAATTGTGCAGTAAGACAATTCACGAACTCGCGAATTTAAACACTAGTTTTAAATTACGTAAATATTGAATAAATGTACAAGTGCTATAGTTGAAAAAGTCACTAGTTTAATGACATTTATAAACTCAAAGTATTTTAGAAGTAATACGCGGTTGAAGTATTTTGAAGATACTAAGCAACTTTCAATCTTTTTATCAAAAAATCATATTGAATATAATACAGTATCTAACTGTATGCGTGTTTTTGTACAAGTGCAATTAGATATAAGTGGCGAGGAGGAGAAGCAGTGAAAAATTATGTAAATAGAAAAGTCTATTCTCACACACATTAATTCACGAAAAGTTCAGTCTAATTTCAATTCGCCTTCGAACGCAGATGCGCTTCACTTTTACGGGACAAAAATCATCGAACGTAAATTTTCAAAATTTCAAAATAGTTTTGAATATTTCATGGATCGTGCATTATCGCACGAGATCTGTAAACGAGACTCAAAAGCTTCCGAATCACATTTTGAACTTAAAAAAAGGAATAGGATTTTTAGAAAATTTAGTCTTAGAAGACTGATCACGTGAAAAAAAATTTTTTTTTACATATTCATATTTAATACATATGAATATGATATTATATTTGCTTTAAAATAGATATGATTTTTAATAGAATAAAAATCAATTTGATTTATTTCCTATTCCTTCCATCGATTCTAATCCTCTTAATAAACAATTACAATATTAAAAAACTTATTTCTTTTCTATCTTACCACATTAGTTAATAAAAAATAAAAAAAAATTTATGAATCATCTTTTACGGTTTATTCAATTAATATTTTAACATTCCTATAGCCTCAATTCAAGAAAAGATTTCATTTTTTCTATTTATCCATCAATTTACTTCTTTTATTTAAACTTTAAAAATACGTACATTATTCAGATATTTATTATTTATTTATATTTCAGATCTTAAAATTTGATTTATTTTATTGTCCGTCTCTACTCTTTGTATCTGATAATTTACACGATTTTATAGATTTGGTTAACATAAAATTAAAGTTGTAATTCATAGATCATTTTCAATATTATGATAATTATTATTTATAATAGTTCTAAAAAAAAAAATGAAATATTTATTCAATATTTTTTTAATGACTTTTGATTATTTTAATACAAAAAAGTACGTAAAATTTATAAATATATTTGCAATTACAATTATTAGATAGTATAAATGTAAATAATTTAATAATGCTTGAATATATGATTTATATTTATCTAGTTCAGGAAATCAAAATATTCATATTGGATATGTTACATTAATACATCTGTAATTATTTCATGTAAAGAAATGAAAAGTATAAAATTTGGAAATATTATTTTATTAAAACTTTTTATTACATATGTTAAAAATTATTATTATTATGAAAGATTTAAATGAAAAAATTTTCATAGTTTTTATTATTGATTATAGTTTTTCTTTAGAATTTCCAGAAACCATTACTTTGTGGAAAAGTATAATAATTTTTCACAATTCAGCTAATAATATAATAATATTATAATATTAATAATAGCTATAATTAGCTATACAATCAAATTCTAATCGTTACTAAATAATTGCAAATATAAGAATCTAAATAATTACCCCGTAATATCTGATATATAGTGCTGTATGTAATTAAACTTTAATCATAATATAAGAGATGATTTCAATTTTACCAAATAACGGCATCATTCAAAATATTTCTATTGATAACGATGCATTCTGTACTAATCCATTGATTTAAGTAAATGCAGGAAATACTTGAATACCTGTAGGTATCGAACTATGAAATCGAGAAATTTTAGAAATCCACCGATCCGGCTAAATATTAATGCAGCATCGTAATTTGAGTAGATTCAAGCTGAATGAGTTAAGGCACTGCTTGAAACTAGAGAAGTTTACACGGGGTCATCTACCTCAATATTTCAATGATGTCGAATGATGTCCTGTGATTCCGAGTGATTGAAATAATAAGAGGAACGAGATCGACATCACTAGCTCTGTAATGTAAGTGCAAAGCGAGGTAGCCAGCATCCAGACAGGGACGAAGACGTAAAACGTCCGCAAGCGCATTTCCTCAGGAATTTCATTCCGCCGACTGACGAGGAGACGAAGATGCGCACTCGCCAGGTGCCTGGCTACTGTCCTCTCACTCCCTCTCTCTGCCTCCCTCGCCATTTTTCAGCCGCCACCTCTTAGCATCGGTCTTTCTCTTTCTCACTCTTGGTTTGAAGCTTTTCGCTTTGGCTCTCATGTTTTATGCGAATGGACGGAGGCGCGAGCGGCAATTTACATTTATTTTCAAGAGCGACGTGCCGACGATGCTGAAAAGTATTAACCGCGCGCGACTTTTGTTTTTGGTGCCAGAAATCGGATTACAACTGCGCTGAAAGCCTTTGTAATTAGTTTTTTAATATTTCGACGGTGTAGTTGGTACATTCTCGACAGGCTGCATAGATGCTGAGGATTTTTTTGTTGCTCGAATTCTTAGCGACTGATAGAATCGATGATCGCGAAAGGCAATATACGTCGAACTTGCAGATGCCCAGCTGCAGCTTTCCCAAATAGGCTTATGGATATGCGTTTTTTTAATGACCTTTGCTGCTCAGCAAGTTGTTGGCGTCTATGAAATATGTATGAAAATATTCATAAAATGTTATTTTATTCAAGGTAAGATTTTATGGAAATAGTAAGCAAAAATGTTTGAAATATAACATTTAAGCTACCGATATTATCTGTATTTAAAATTAATTTTATAATAATTATAAATCTGCGTTGGGAGTGAAAACGTGTGCAGTCTATAATTAAAGTGAATAATGAATGACCTATATTTCTTGAAATGTCTGGTGAACAACAAATGCTTTCAGCAGATAGATTATGCGGTTTTAAATCAAATTTTTTATCTGATAAAAACTTTCTAAACGATTCTCTTGATGCTTCACATACCAATATTCAAAATTCGTCGATAAAATTGAGATCGAGAGACCGGGGGTCGCGGCAAAATTAAAAATTTGAAATTATAAGCCATTGATTAAGATCTCGTGCGATCTCTTTTACTTCGGCACGTGAAATTTCAGTTACGGAAGAAAGTTCGGTGTCTGTCACCCGCGTTTTCCAAACTTTGAAAGTTTGTGGATCTGAGCTCGGCTGATCCACGTATCTCATTTATCAAGTCGACGTTGCAGTCGAGCGAGGTCCAGTTTTCTTCGAGCGACTTTTGGATGGTTGCCCAGAAAGAGAGTAATGCTGCATACAAGACGTAACCTCCTTTGGCTCGCGCTAAAAGCCCCACGTACACTCGCAAGCACGCTAGAAAAGACGGACTAAACTCTTTTGATTTTACTAGACATAGATTTTCCTTTTCTTTTTTCCTTCTAAAATAGTAGCGGTTATCGTTTCAATTACTTTATTGATAATCAACGATGGAATTTTAATGCTTTTATTTAAAATAATAATTGCATCGATATTTCATTTCTCAAACCATTTTTTTTATGAATTGTATGTATCGTTGTTTTAGTTCCTTCCTTTTGAATAGTATTCTTAATTTTATGGATAAAGTCTTCGTTATTGTTAGTGCGAATGTTGTTTTTAAGAATTTTTTAAAAAGATACGTTATCGTAATGAGTTTTAAAAGTGAATTTTGATGATTAGCGTTGAACAAATCATTACACAAATTTGTTTCATAAAAGTTGTATCGAAAATGTAAGGTAGCAATTAATTCAATCGATAAACATAAGAATATTCTTTCGAAATTCGCGGCATCGGTGCTATGATTCGAACTTTAATAATTTTCAGAATGAGGAAATTTATTAAAACAAATTTGATCGTATCTTTCTCAAAACTAAATTATCTATTAAGATTTAAGGAAATAAATATGGTTGAAGTTCTGTACTTAGTTCGAATTCATATTTATAAGAAGAGAAATCTTTTCTTTGAGTGTTATATGAATTAAAATAATTGAATTAACGGCTGAATACTGTATAATTTATTTATGTCGAATAAGTATTTGCACCTCCAATACTCCATAAATAATTATTTACGTAATAATATCCATTTGGACGGCAAGAGAATGATCCCACGTCTGCAATTGGTGCGCACAGAACCGAGATACCAAATACCGACGGTTTATACTCTATTATAATGGTCGCGTGGGCACTTAAAGACCTATAGTTTCTCTTATTCCCGCGCTTTAACGCGTGTGAGGATATCGCGAACTTTGTGCGTTCCGTCAAGGGAATGTTGCACCTTTAACTCGAAAGAAGATTATCTTGAAATTTATCTTCATCGACTTTAGCGTTCGCGCGGTTTACTGTTGGATCTTCTTTCTTTCGTTTGTCTATATTATTATTGTTATTGTTATTTCATTTTATTTTTTTTTAAAAAAAGTATCACAGTCGGTAAAGTCGTATATATACTTTTATACAATGATACGTGTGAGAGAAATGCAAATTTACTTAATCAGCTAGATTATTTCTAAATTATACAGACACATAAATTGTAATTTAATATTTAATTATTTGAATCGTCTTAATTTAAGTATTGCATATTTTTATTTATAGACGTATTTACATAGACTTTATCACATATACGGGGAACTTTAATTTTTTTTAACAATCTTTGAAGAACTGTTATAAAAGGAGATTAATTTTTGAACTATTTTTTTAACATAGATTTTATATTATATTCTTTTAAATATATAACAATCCGATTTTTGTGACAGATTTTTTCAAGTTCGCAAGATATGTAGTTTGATTCGAATTTAAGTTACAAAATGGCGTATTACTCATAATAATGTAATTTAGTCTAATGTCTAAGGGACAAGTTTTATAACATTAAATATATATATGTATATGAATCTAACATTAATTCGATTTTTTATATAAACGCAAATATTTTAAACATAGATAAAAAATATATACGTAAAATTTAAATTTATAAATAAATACAAATTCTTTTATAAACTAAAATGATTTTGATGAAAAAAATGTTTTATTAAGTTATATATTTTATTGTCGATTCTATTTTAGATATAAAAAACATTATATATTTTATTACTTAAAATTCAAATCTTTTTAAATGCAATTTCACTTTTCCAACTCGAGAAATAATAGAATAAAAGTTTTTAAATATCAACTAATTAAATTAATTAAAATTCAAAATTTTAAATTAGGCTATTCGCTTTTAATTGAATTAGTTTTCATTAAAATTGTCAATAAAATTTCAATGAAAATCAAATATATAGAATGTAATAAAAATTATAAGATATAATTCTATAAAAAGTACCAACACAAATTTTTTTTTAATTTGATTATTATAATATGAAGCAATTATTATTAGTATTTTAAACTGATCTACGTATTCAAAAACATTTATAATTATTTTAAACATTATTAATTTGAAAAATCTTTACGGAATTTGTAAATTACATATCTATAATACCAAAATGAACGAATAAAATTTATCATTTTCATTGAAAACATACGATTGCAAAATGAATTATGAGTCAAATACTTAAATAAGTATCAATAAATTCATCATTAATATTGTATTGAAATAAAATCTCAATTTATTAATTTTTTAGTATATTATTAAATACTAATTAATAATAAAATTCAAATAATCTTATAAGTACTTAATTATTTATAAATATTGTAATTATTTTTAATATTTTATTTCTTGTCATTTTAACCATTTTTAATTTATAATTTATTTTGATTTTATTTCCATACATTTATATTTATTAAATGTAATATTTTACTATAAATGTAATAATTAATAATTATTATACAGTTAAGTAGAGATGAACAAAGCTGCTTTTACAAAATGCTTTAGTCACTTTTAATTAGTCTAGCGTTGGCTACTTTATCAATTCCCTTTACTACATTATTCACTTGCTTTGCAATATTTATATGTACATGTTTCATTTATTTTTCATAATCATGTATTTATCAAACATTCTAATATACATCACTGAGTCAGTTTTTTTTCCTCATTACTCATTCATTCATTACAATCGAAATCTCATCGACGTTCTTTTTTATGTTTTAGAAATGGTGTAAAAGATTTGAAATACATTTTTAATTGTAACCATAAGTACAGTAGAGCACTAATGACGAATCATAAAGTCAAAAGAATAATTTAAATATGGAAAATTCTAGTAAATACCATTTACTTGATTACTTTCTAGACGAAAGGAATATATTAAATTACTTACTTCAAATGTTAAATCAAATGTGTTGATTAATGAATCTATAATTAATGTTCAATATTTCGAACTTTGTTTAATATTATATTTTACATATAATCCTTTATTTATAATATAAATATATGCTTACTTAGATTGATTATAAAAAAAAAATATAATCAGATCTATTACAAAATTTGTAATATTCATAAAGATTGCAATGAAACGAACATTAAAACATTTATACACTCGATTAACCTACATCTTATTTCGCAAGAATATTTTAGTTGGTTTTTTTGTATATTTTTATAGTGTTATTAATATTGTTGGCTAATTACGTAAAGTATAAACTCTAATTAAAAAAAATACAAAGTTTCAAAATATCTTTGTTAAAATCGATTTTTTAATGTGTTATTTTAATAATTACTTTATAGGTAAAAACACTTATAAAATTTATTTTAATAATTTTAAAATGTTACGAATATGTATTTTCTACTAAAATTTATTTTAATACTTTTTAAATAAAACGAATATGTATTTTCCACTCTGAATAGTAAGATTGAAATCAAATTGACCATTTCATAAATTTTTAGTGCAAACATGTACAGTGATACCTTTCAATGAATATTTATAAGTATAAATTTATATAATTAAAAAATATATGACTTTTATGATAATATTGATAGTACATTGTATATATGAGTATATTTATGCGTGTAAATACATATGTATAAGATCTTATCCGACTCGTCGTTTAGATTCGGAATTGTCTAAAGTTGCATGGGTACCTGCAAAATTATTGCAATTCAGCACAGCAGAACTAGATAAGGATTATTGCTTATCGAATAGTATACAATTGCCTTAACTATATTATGTATCGGTTTAATAAATTATTATTTTTTACTCGACACATTATCTTGCTATTTAAAATTTATTCTAAAAGCAAATGAAAACCAAAGTCAAATAAAAATGTACCTAAAAATTGCAAGTTTTTTTCATGAAATTGATTTTAATATTAATATTTTACGACCGTAAATGTTACTTTTTTAATAAATTAAATAAAGAATATGAGCATTCATATTAATAATTATAAGACGCGTGAATGTAATGAAAATTTATATTATTGAAATTATCAAATTTATAATTAAATATTCATATATGCAATCTAATATACTGTGTCATTATTTAACTTCAATATTTCTAAAATTATTTCGACCCGGAATAGATAGGTTCTCTCAGAAAATTAGAAAGGTTTTCTATTTTAAGCCAACTGAACTTAAGTTTTATTTCGGGATTACTCATAAAAAGTTTAAAATTAATTAAAATTTTCACACTTGTACACATAATTCAATTTTAATAAATTTTTAACAGTTAACCGTACTTTATTGTATAAAAAATAAATAAATAAAACTACAAAATTCTTTGCCGATATTGTAAAAATCAACTTTTAACATTTTTTCATTCATAAACAATTATATCTAGTTTTTGCAACGTTTTCTGTGTGTATCGAATAAAAAGAAACTACAGGATAAGAGTTGAAACTAATAAAAATTAATTATGTTGTAACTTAAGCGTTGCATAAAAAATGAAGAATAATTTGTTCATCGTAATATAAGAGTTCACTACGAATAATGTTCCCTGACAATAACAGAGCTTAATCTACTGATTTAATTTTTCTCAAAATGGGAATTGAATATTATGAAGTATAGAGGATGGATATTAATTATTCGTTGGGAAAAATTTCGTGTTGAAAGATGAGTAAGTACTGTAAGTGAACATTCCTCGTAAAAACGAACTTCATAATCTGCGAAATCGAGATTGAACATGTCCTTGTATCGCAACATAATTTATAAATCTCGGAGATATGATCTTGTTTCAAAAATAGCGGCATTAATTAAAATCACTCAAATAGTCATTAATTGCAAGCTCATACTTCTCCTCGTATCGATATAAGGATAAAATTACGCGAATACAGAGAAAATTGCCCGTAAACAAATGCACTTCCATGGATAGTACGAGACAATAAGGAAAAAAAGTTGCGAATGTTTTAGTAATCTTGAGCATGGCAGCGTGTGCACGCAATAGAGTCGCGAGCGCATAAAACGACTCTGTGGCGGCGCAATTGCGACGATTAATTGCGATTTCTCGTCCTCTTCTCTAGCGAGGAAGTGAATTCGCATCGGGCACGCGATCGCGTTTTCATGGCGAGGAAACTCCAATGGGGACGGTCAGTTTGCGAACGGAAAATAAAAGCGGATCGAGGGTATCGTTAGTTTCTTCTTAATCTTCGGTTCGTCTGGGTTTCGTTCGGAGACGAAACTATGGTCAATGACGACGATGACGATGGCAACGACATACGTTATAGTCATTTATATACGGAAATAAAACGATACTTGTTGATTTTAAAGGCCCACGCGATAATGCTTCCGTAGCCAACAACTGGTCGCTTGTACACGCGCACGCGTGCCCGTAAGAAGCGTTGAATCCAGTACAGAACTTATGGTATTATTCCTGAGATGGAAGTTAAATAGTAACTCATCTCAAATAACTGTGTAGTTATTTTCGAATAAGAACTGAAATTCGTTTAATTAAATGATCGGTAATTGTGGGTGACAAAAATATTCGGCAAGCTGTTATTACCAAGAGTGCATACACTGAGATATATGCTGATTAATACAAAATAACTCAGTGATTATTGCGAAGGTGATAATAGTCATGACCACTGAGATTGGAGCGTTTCAGAAGCTTTTATTATATATGTACACTATTGTTATTCTTTGAAAACATATCGATATTTCAGTCAGAGAATCTTGTACTAATTTACAGCATGCTTCTCTCAGACTTTCAAATAATTTTATAATTATATGTAATATAATTAATTATCAATAATAAAAAATGTTGGATATCCATATTAAGAATTAAATCAATAAAAACGACCTTGGGAACAATTTATTGGATAATGGAAGTAGTTTTAATTATTTAACAGAAAATTACTTAAAAAAACAGCGACTTGTACTACCTAATATATTTAAATAAACTACAAACAGTCGTTATTTTCAAGTAAATTAATAAATTTAGCGAAATATTTATATGTAGTTTATGAAATAACAATTAATGTATAAATGAATTAATTAAAAATTTTGTTCCAATGGTAAGTGCTATTAACTATTAATTCACTTAAAGTTAGTGAATTGTTGAGTAAAGAGAAATAATTTACATATACATTTAATTTTTGTAAAATTACGTACTAATTTTTCAAGATATAATATTGCGCTTTATTTCTACTTGAGCTGTATTCACATGTAATTCAATTGCTGTAGCTGTTTTACATAATTTTTTTTTATAAGCTTTTAAGATACTTGAAATAATAGTTTTTTTTTTAAATGATTAAACTGTTCAATGTGGTAAAAAATACATCAATGTCTTTCTTTGAGGATCTTTTGTGCATAAGAACGTAATCCAAAGAATTTTTTTATGTTATTTGTCACTACTACTGAAACATGGATTCACTGTTAAGCACGCAAGATAAAATAACTATTTAAATTCATGAATAAAATCCGATGGATCTTTGAAAAAAGGAAAAAGCAATCCCATTAGGTAAAAGGTGATGGGGGACTAGGTTCTGAAATTTTGATAACGTGTGCCGATCGAAAAGCGTGTGCTATAAAAAAAAATATCACCGTAAAAAAGTATGAAATCGATTAATCAATTAAACAATGATATTATGAATAGACGCTATTACTTATTCAATAAAAAAAGTTTTTAGCGATCATGGCAATGCATCAACTTTCACTTTTTCGTTTAGAACCGGAAAATTACACGCGTCACATGTCGAATCGATTCCGAACATATTACATTTACATGATTTAGTTATCAGTGATTTTTCCACTTCAGATATAAGAAAAGATTCTTTGAAAGAGATTTAATTGAAAATACGGAAGTAATTAATGAGGCTAACACTGATTTTGACAGGTTTGAGATATTGTAATATAGAGATGATGGAAGAAAAATATAGTCATAAGTTTATACAGCTGAAATACATTACGTTAAAGTGCAAAAGTCAAATACATTTATTTATTCCTTTTTAGATTAAGAGCCTAATAAACTTTCTCCATGGCTTTTCTAAACAATAAGCAAATTAATTGAGCGGTTCCCTAAGTGAATGCACACGGAAAGTAACAACCAAATTTTGATATCTTCTTTTCGCTTACGATTGCATCAATAAACTGTAACACACTACCAGCAATAACAACGTCAGATTAATTAAAACCTAATTTAATAAAGATACGCCTCGAGTATTTTTCAGACGAGCAAGAAGTATTTTTCTTTAAGACACACATCTGCAAGTCGTACGCCAAAACACCTATTATAATAATAAAGAAATCTCTTTTGTATGCGCACCGAAAGTAGCCCTTCTCCTGAATCCTGAAAAACGAGCTGAAGTACTCTGTGCTTATTAAATTCGGCTCGCTCCCGCGCGCACAGAGTCAACCCACGAGAGCAAGAAAGAGGAAGAGGGAGTGAGTGGCATGGAGGCTGCGAACAAATCTACCTCTTTAAGTGGACCCGCGGCTCTTTTTCATGCGCGTACGTTCCGGTTTCGTACGCGCAGCCTACCTACACACCCACGAAACAGTGGGATTTATTTTAACGAGCCGGGCGCGAGCCGCAGAAAAGTTAATGGTTGGTGGATACCGATTTGCGCCGTCTTTGGTCTTGGGACTTATGTCAACGTTAGTAGTGCATGCGGGAATATATCACATGTATGGTCCACTACGGCGATGTGTCCGCGAAGTTTCTCTCAGGATTTTCTTACCGAGAACGTGTGAATTCGTATATTCATGTGGGTGTATGCGTGCAGGGAGAACGAGTACCAGAAACGGCACGAGAGATCTGGTGCGCTCTTATTTACTTTAAGCATCATTCGATAACTTGCTTGCCATATTTTTTTAACAGTGCCGTTCCGCGGATTTTCCACGAGAACTTGCTACTCGATGTCGAAGTGAAGAATGGAATTCTAGTGAGGCTTCATAAATGTTTGCAACAGCGTACTTTGATCGAATTAGTGTTTACAATACCAAGTTGTCGCGAACGTTGTTATCGACTTTACGAGATAATTGCAATGGGGAAAAAGCTGTTTGTTGGTTAAAAAGATATGGCTAATCGTTATGTGTTTATTGCTAATTTTACACCAGTGCTATTTAGCTAGAGTTTCATCATGTCAAAAAATTGCAAGCATAATTTATGTTATTATCAATTAAATCTTTCGTATTAATCATCCTTCAGATCGTCAGGATTATAATTAACATTTAATGGTAGTCTAAAATCTACCACTTCGGTACTCTTTCATTGATTTTCAAATTTAGTTACTGATATGAATACGAGTTGTATGTATATATTCGTTCAATTATGCAGTAAATAGCTAGTCCATTATAAAATTATAACAGAACTTCAAAGTTATAAGTTCTCTCGCACAATTATAATTGCCTACTCGACAGTAATTACGAGCACTTTTAGTGCCGTAATTTTGCAATCGGTAACAATTATTTATGTTGATATTGAATGAATACATTGCCACGAAATTAAATACCAGAGCAAGGATTATCTTCGGTGGAAACAATAACATCATAAATATTAATCATAACACAAAATTACCTCAGCGCCATCACTAAGTCAGATTAGTTTAAATTAATATTAATATTGATTAATCTTACGAATAATTTTATGTCATTCTCAGAATTACCATACATAATTATTAATATCTAGAGATAATAAATAATTACAAGCAATATAATAAATAATAATCACTGCCACAATTTCATCTTAATTTAATTATTATTAAATTTTGAATACTCGTACGTTAAAGCTTTGCCGTGTAGAAATATCTGAAAATTCTATTTTCATGTTAATAGCGAAGTATTACTCTACGCCTAAAATACCAAGCACGCATATTGGTTTATTATATATTAAATAATTTTATTCTTTTAAATTTTCTTTCATATAATTATTTTTTTCCATTTTTAAAAACTGCTGAATCTCAATTCATTATTAAAATCATTAAAGTATTGAACTGCCCAATGTAACTGTTTATATCATGTTAATTTCAAAACAACAAATTGATTCAACGGAATGATTCAAATTGATTATTTATAAACTAATTATTAAGACAGTTTTTTTAATATTTAGATTAGTTTTTATATGTTTTTGTCTAAAAAATTAATCTATAAATTTCAATAATCTTCTAGATAAATCTTATTGTATTGTGGGAACGTTCTCTCCTTTAAATTTAAACCCAATGTATACTTGTATACTTGTCGAACGAGAAAATTTTATGTGAAGTGAAATTTATGAGTCGAGCTACAGGGAAATCCTGAACAAGGGCCTCGAAAATATAGTAGAAATTTTAGTGACCGTAGATAAGTTTTTTTTTATCGATCAGGGTGGTTTTCTAATAAACTCAAATTTTAAAAGCATTCGTGTTACCTTAGCACTACATAAATCGTATTTAACACGTCTGTACATGATAAAGTAAACTATATGGAAAATCAGAAAAGAAAGTTGTAGGGAACACAACGTATCCTTAAACAATATCTAATTTGGATAAACTATAGCGACAGAATGTGAGAAGTGTATATATAATAATTTTATAACGAGATATTATTTTATCTATTAAAAATATCAAAATTAGGATATTTTCCAAAAATAATATTTTTGAAATTACCGAGAAATAAGCAACGTAAAAATGATGTATTTATAGGTTTTCATGATTTATGAAATAATAAATATGCACAAAAAGTTTTAAATTGAGATAAAAAGATAAACTTAAAATGATATAATAACTTTTTTAATATCACTTAATTTTAATATTTAGTGTAAAATTAATTATTTAAACTTAAAAGCTAGTATTTGTGCAATATATGTTTATCCAAATAATTTTAACGATTTTTTAATCACAGCTTTGATAGAAAATTTAATTCGTATTTTTATTTTCTTTGCAATTTACACATAAATTTACAACAAAATAAATACGTTTAGGCAAAAAACAGCTAACTTAAGAATTTAGTTGAAAAGCATGTTTAAATAAGATAACACGTCGTGAAAAATTTCTGAATGAAAACTTTTAATTTAAAAAGTGTCAGTGCACTTTTGGCGCGGAGTTATTTGCAAGAAAAGCACTGAATTAAAATGTCTGCGACAGCTTTTCGTAAGAAATTCCGTTCAGTGGTAATTAAAGTTTGCTAAAAAGGCTTAAAGGCCTCTTGCTTTCAAAACAATCGCTACGAAACTGATACTTGCAACCGATACACTCTCATTCGCACTACAAGATCAACCTTGTACAATCAGCGTTCAATCAATAAGAGGGCCGATAAGAGCCACACGATCAATTATCTCCGACTGTCGCCGGCCGTTCCAGAATCCGCACGCGTACCTCAGAGTTCAGAGCCGATTAACAGAGACCCGCAACGCACAAAGGTCTAATAAGTTCTCAGTGGATTACTCATAGACTCGAGAGAGCGTGGAGCTCGGGAGACTGGGGCCTAGCGCAGCATAATGTCTTGCTAGGAGGCACAAGCAGAACCAGTGGCATCCACTCACCGGCACCACTCGTCTTGACTGTCCCTCGTTCCGGGCTTGCAGCGTAGTGGGAGTGGACTCTTTGGTTCTTTCTCTCTCCCTCTCTTCTTTTTCACACGCACTCGGTTGCCGCAGCCTCCGAGCGCGAGCATACGCCTACGCGAGAGCCGAGGAACGTGTGTGCAGCCGCTGCGGCGTGTCGCACAGTCCAGCGCGTGCCTCCACGCGACTCCGAGCCCACCACCGACCACTACGACGTGTGCGTCGCTCTCCTTCTCTTCCTCTCCGTCTCTTCGGTTGCCTATAGCGACTGGTGGCTTGGCCACGCGCTAGTAACTACTCGGCACTCAGCTCGCCTGCGTATCTACTTTTGCTTCTGCTTCGCACTTTTGGAGTACTCGGGGGGATTCGCGTTTTCCCTCACCCTCGTTCTCTCATTACCATTTTGTCGATACCGGCTGAGCGCCAGCGCCAGTTTTACCGGTCTTTGCACCTCCAGTGATCTTTATCGCAGCCGCGACGAGCGCCGTTGGACAATAGTCGTCTGACTCCGCTTGTCGATTGGCGGTGGCGCCCCGATGAGACCTGTGACCAACCCTCGGATGTTTCTATTTTGAATAATTGATGCTAGCACGAAGTTCGAGTGTAAACAAGATTTTGTTCAGTGTTGATTGCAAGTGTGAAAAGTGCGCGGAAAAGTGGTGAATGCAAGCGGTAGTCCGGAACGGCAGTCGCCTCTAAGAAGGAAAGTTTCGAAAAGTTGCCGGCCAATGACGGCGCGCGAGCATCTTGATTTATTCATGAAAATCTGAGAAACCGCAGAAAGCCCGGGGTCCGCGAATTCGAGAACCGAGCAACTCCTTTAAAGGATACGCCGACAATCGCTCAAGTCTTGGAGTCAGCGGCGGTCTATTCTTTGGCTGAGCGCTTTATTAAAATCAACGAGAAGCAGCCGTACATTCGACGGTACTTTTACCGAGTAAGCAGCACAACGATGATTGATCGACGGTCTGTCACTCGACCCACCACTCGCGGCAACTGCTCAATCCTCTAGTGTAGTGTACCGTGCCGAGTGCCCTGATCGAGAGATAGGAAAGTGCGCATAAATTGGAAATCATCGGCAATACGCATAAATTCGCGTGGGCGCTGAGACTGCGGCGCCAACCTGTTGCTCAAGATCACGCGCATGGACCGAAGCGCTGCTCTACACTCGATTCGACGAAGCACAGCTCCCAGGCTTCGAGATTTTTACCCTGGTTTAAGTGATATCGTAACGTTAGTAGGTTAATCGGTTTAACGTCTCGATTGGAACTGGAACCGCGTCTATGGCTGAACTGACGGTGGTTGATTTCATCCAGCAACCAAATGTAGCCGACATCGAGAGATATTTCTGAATTATAAATACACAGAGCACCGAACGCACGAAGGCGAAATCAAATTTTCATCGGCTAACGGTCAGCGTTAGATCGAAGCATGAGCCATTGGTAACGAACCATTGCGCTAGTACTGACTTATATTCAAAGCGAAACGACGAAATGAACGCTGAGCGGACGGAGATCCAGTAGTTTGCTAAAGGCATCAAGATCGAAGTTCGATTAAAATGGGGTGGCAGTGGCTTTTGCTATCCCTCGGTCTGGCATACGTACTTGCACCGGTTCGCGCGTCAACGGACGAGCTTCTGGAATGCCGAGCCAATGTGACCGCGGACGTGAAAAACGAGACGATCTTCTTGGGCCATGTCAAGCAGGCAGACTTTATATTCACAGGCAAGATGAAGGACATGCATGCCGGTCGGCTTCTCGTCAAAGTCAAACGAGCGATCAGAGGCCAGTTGGCTGAGACGATAGAGCTCTTGGCCAACGATAGCTGCGCGACTTACATACGACATAGTTACATCGGCATCTTCATGGGCAGGAGACTTCCGGGGACGGAGATTGTCCTGATGCACTTCGGGCCTGTGCCCCTGACGCTGGCGAATCTTGATCGAGTTAACGCTGCTGTCAAAGGTAAGCGCAAAGAACCCCGTTGAATCGCTCAAATTATCAGATATTTGTGCGCTGAAGAGCAGAGTGGCAGCAAAACTAATGCGATTACTTTGTTGTCACAAATAAAATGATCCTTATTTTCGAGGTTTTCGCTAAATAATTCGCTATTAATCGTAAGGTATTATTGTTCTTCGGTTCAGTAAAATTAAAATTTTTTAAAATTAGATCAATATTTCCATAGGACAGAAGAATGTGTGGAATAATTTGTGTCAAATTATTAAAGCATTGACTCTTGAATCATTAAAGCTTGCATTACGGAGAGCGACTGATGCAAAAGGTCGCTAAAAATAGAAACCGCATTTCATAATGAAGAGATTTAATATTAAACAAGCAAAAGTAGGTATGAAAATAAATTGCAAATTAAAAAGTACATTTAGTTCCACGGTAAAAATGCAAGAGTTCAGTTATTACGATTTTATGATCTTATTATTAATAATTATTCCGACAGTCTGGATATGCAAATAATAATAAATACAATACCGTAACATTAATCGTTATATTATACTATTACTATATAAAATATTTTTATGATTTAATTCAACAAAGCACGTGCGACAATATTCGTTAAGAAATAAAATGCATATATTTATCAACCCCATTTTGTTCTCCCATATAATTCTTTGCAAAATTACGCGTTCTCGATGATAAAATTAAAGATGCGTGTTGAGAGAATTTTTTTAATTACATTCCAGCGTCCATTGATTTATTTATAATGCGATTAATCGACAATATCAATTTATTAACGCCATTTTTTATGCAAGTAAGTCAGACACACGTTATAAACACACTATGAATTGTTGTTGAATTGATAAATTATAACGATTGTGATAATATCCGATAATAAAAATGCATTAATTTATGGGTTCAAAATTATAAACAAAAAATTCTTTTACATTCATAATTACCGACTATTGATTATGCGCTTATTTAATAAAATACAGTTGCAAAACCATAAAAATGTTTTTTTATTCGTTAGATCTCTGTTAGTCAATATAATCTAATTACTCGATAAAAGATTTAAATTTGTTCTAACAACGAAAGATTCAGTGCATTCAGTTTTTATCGCAGGCTGATCAATTATACAGTTGAATTCGCCTTACGCGTGTTGTGTATCGACACGAAGTTCCTTTCTCCTGCAATCTTTGTTTTAATACATTGACATATGTGTGCGATAATCAATTTGCACTATAAATACTTCGATGAGAAAAATACAAAGAGATAAATCTCGAAGATTTACTTTTATTTCAAAGACATTAAAATAAAAATAGATCTCCGAGATTTCGAATCGGCTTATTTTCTTTCTTATTTTTGCCTCTTTTTTCCTTTATTTCTTTGACAAACACGATATTGTTGCTAGGAGCGTTTCGCAATCTTAAGCTTATTACACGTTTGCTTGGAAGTCGGAGTGTTTCTTAGAAGATAATTTTTATTCGAATTCGAGCATGGATTCTTAGTTTTTTTGATGTTAAGTAAAAAAAGAATTAGTTATCACGTAGAGTTCATAATTCACTCATGTAATCAATCTTGAGAAAAGAGTCCAAAAACACAGAACTAAATAAAGTTAAATTATAATATCAAGTAAATTTTATTTAAGGACTCTTTAAATAATGATATGTCTTGGAGTTTTCCAAATCTTTTTTAGTTAGCGAATGAAAATAATAATAATATAAATTGAAATTAATTCAAACTCGTTAGAGCAATAAAAATTTATCAAAACATCTTGTTTTATTCGAGTCAATTTTTAGCGTTTTAATGGTTCAATGATTTGCATCAGTGACATCACAATTATTTTTTGCTTGAATAAGACTAAATATATTTAAAAATAAAGTGTAATAAGACGTATTAATATTGCAAACAATAAAATATTATGCCAAATCATTTTACTTATTATTTTTTGTTTTGCCAAAAAAATTGATTTTAAAATCGTATTAAATTTAGTGAACAAAATAGGTGTGCGATTACAGTGATTTAGTGCACGTGAAATTTCACTCCCTTAATGTGAAGAAATACAATTACGTTCTACACGAGTGGACAATCTACAATTTCCGGATGTCATTAGCATGGAAATTTTTGCTAATTAATTTAAGCGGCCGGGTAATATAAGTATAAGTTAAAACACGAAAACTGTTTAAAATGCGTCACCGACAATAATTCCGGTAATTGCTTTTCCTGATCGCGGCACACTTCACATGAGGGCGCACTACAGTTAGACGTACATGCACCGTCGCGTCGCGCGGCGCCAATTTTGATTACTGCCCTAAAATCGACAGCGAAACTCGCGTAATAGCGCCGCATCAGCCTCGCGCTCGTCCCGTACAGCTGGAGAGATGCACTTTTCTCGTAACTGGGCGATCTCTTGCATTTAATTCATTAAAGACGCTAATGACGGTACCCGTGTATACCGAACACATTGTTTTTAATTTCTTTTTCTTTGTTCCTTGCTCCTCCCAGGAGTCTCGAATTCTCATTTCTACCATTGTTCTGGATTTTGCCAGAAGGATAAATCTTAATCAATTGTTTATATATGTTTGTGAAATAGATTTGGTAATCATTAAAATTAATTACTGGACTCGGGAAAATCATATATATAGCATGAATTTTTAAGGGAGATCCACGATAGGCGATATGAAACGAAAATCCAAATACGAATTATTAACTAATTCTGTGACGAAAGAAAATAGATTTCTAGTTTATTGTATTTAACGTTAATCCATTTAATCTATAGACTGTGACCGAGCCAGAAATTAAAGCCTGTTTCTCAATGTTCAGTGAAATAAATTCTGTTTTAAATATAGTTTAATATATTTACGCTTGATTATCTCGAAAAATCAGCGATTATATATGCTCGCGTAAAATGTAACATAAAGTATTTAATTCGTTACTTTGAAAATAGAGAATGCCTCTGATTAGATTGCAAATGAAACGAAATGAAAATCAGAATTTTATCGATTATTATCAATAACTTTACAACTTTAAACTATACATGAAAAAATGTCGTGAAATTTGCTAATGTGCAATTTCGAAATCACGTCTAATTAGACTCAAATCAGTTCGCGCGGGCGAACATTTACAAGCGCACTCTTACGCACGACGGCGAGAGGAAACAAGGTGTCACTGTCATCATCGGCATCAGGAGCGGCAGCAACGGCAGCAATGGCAGCAACAACTTGCCTAATCTTAATATATTACGATTCCGCACACTCGTTTGTACTGGCGCCTCTCTTATCGATTGCAGTACACGGCATTGTCGGACACGCGGCGTCTCGATGTACCTTATGAAATGTTTTACACCGCACGGAGGAGATGAGAGGAACGCGATACCCCTCTCTTTGCGCACTCGAACCTCGCATTCCGGCCCAACATCTTGCAGTTGACGTCGGAAAATGTAAGAGATACGCTCGTCGAATGATCGATAGTGTGGTCGCGGATAAGTTTATTGGAACACGAGAGCTCAAGGAGATTATATGGAATAAGGTTCAAAACTGTAGCCTATTTTGGATAATTATTTATATTTATTTTCTTTAAACTAAGTATCCCCTATGCTGTGTTTCATTAAACAAATTTTACCGCTTGTAAGGTAGAGAAAATTATGGCAATAATGTGAAAATCTGTTTCGGCGAATTGAATTTCGCGACGCCATTAAAATTTAAAGTAGCTTACATGAATTATTAATAGATGATTCACCTAAAAATAAGAAGGACTTAAACCTCTTTTTGAAGCGCATAAAAATAGCAAGTAGCATTCCGCTAGGAGCAAAAAAGTTATTTAATTAATAATTGCACCGCGCGTGAGACTCATGCGTGAAAAGCCGGCCGCTGCCAAGTACGTGAAAATCCAAGTGTAAAAGGGTTGTTTTAATCCATCGGGCGCCAAGACACATTCTACTCATACATATATGCAACGCGCGTGCGCTCTCAACGCGGTATACAGGGTATACGCGCGATATATTTACGAGCGCGTTTGATGCGCCTCCGATCCCATGCGCGTGCTGCCAATGTATATACCCTTAATGTTCTGAGGGGCATTTTTTATTCCTGCGAATCAAATTTACTTGCACGCCATGCGGCCGTTCGCTTTCGTTCTTTTTCTGTAGGAATGTCGCCTGTCACGGAACCAATGAGAAATTAGAATTATGCGAATTGCGCTGCTAATTTATTTAAGCATAAGTTTCGAAGATACGCGCGTATTTCAATAGATCTGGATCGGCCGAGTCTACAATAAGTAGTTTTTTACGCCAAATCAATGGATCAATGTTCTTATGTGTTTATCACAGTTTTCTCTACGAGAGAAGTAAGGGAAATGAATAAAGGTCGGAATGATTTTTAAGTAAATACAGTTCGTTCATTGGAGTAATATTGTAAAATTTCCATAATATTTACTTTGTTCACTTAAAGTACATTTTGGTCTTTTATAAAATATTGAAAGCATCCTCCTATTTTATAGATTTTCTTATATAAAAAAGTAATACGAACCGCTATTGCATATAGTGCTATTAATAGTACTTTAGTACTATTAATCACGCCTTGGCACAAGTTTGTTCTTGAATATAACTATTATGATAAACTTTCATCCAGACGTGAAAAATTTGAATTAATTCACGAATGAGTTTATTTAATTTTCGTGTAACCATATACAATCTATACATAAATTTACTTTCTACATCTTTTGCAGTAATTTCATTACATTTAAGTATTTAGTTTCGATTAAACGATAAAAATCAGCATTTCTTAGTATTCGATAAATGTAATTAATAATAACACGTAACAGGTGTAAATGTATAAATATTCTACCCAATAAATTGGGTTTTTTCTGTGTAGTTGCAATAAAATTAAAAAATAATTGATTTTAATTTAAAACATGATTTTAATACTTACATTTTATCTTGAAATAAGGAATTATTTCAACTCTCAAAATTGAATCTATTAATTTCCAAGATATTCATAAATGTTTTTTCTTATATACTTAGGAGTATTACATAAATATAAACGCCTTTTACAGATATATTGCGTATAAAAGGTGCTAATTGAAAACTAAACTTTAGAATAATTTAAAAAAGTATACAACGTACATTTATATTACCACGTATTTCATAAGATAATGAAATAGCTAAACTTTTTTTTTAAAACAATTGTGCTAAATTGTATATTTCTTACGCGTATATACATATGCAAACGCACACACTTTTTTCTGATGATTCGAACTATGATTCTACAACATATTTATAAAATTATATAGCAGTATTGATTAAAACTTGGTTTTTCTGCATTTAAACATTAATTCTGAACTTTAAACAGAGGAAATTATTTCTTTATCAATCACTTCTATCATCTTTTATTCAAATATGTTCATCTAAAACTAATAAAACCTCTGGGTGTGAGATAACATTGTTTGCTTTTTATACTGATTAGCTTCGTATATAGGACTTAGACCGACACATGGTATAAATAAAGATTCCGTTATTGTTTTAATTTTTTTATTTTCTTTTGAGTTCGTAGGCCTCTTTTGTATTTATATATAGAAATGTGCAAAGAAACAATTGTTATCTCAAACTTTTAATTGAAATAAAAGTGTTTATAAGAATTCCGATGACATAATTTGTTTCATTAGGGTCAATAAAATCACTTGTTCTTTTTGGAAAGTCAATTTGTTGTTACCATACTATGTAAAAAAATTTCTATTGTAAGATTGTCTCTTAGAAATATAAAAATCTTTTTATGAAAGAATTAATTTTTCATGTTTAATAATCTCATCATATTATGCATAAATATAGGGAAGTAGAGCCAGATTTAATGAAAAGTTTGTCAGTTGAAAAAAATTAATGAGATAGCTTATTCGTTACTTAACTGCAATTCGTCTAAGAAAATGCACTCTGAGCATTTACCCGCCAAACTGCCACCTCTGTATTTCGGTGTATTATTCGAATAAGTGATACTAAGAAGTTAGATTTCAAAACGCAATGAAACGCACGTAGAGAAACTGAATTTACAAGCTCTTCGAATCAGTGCCGAGTGGCGCACGTGTCATTAACAGTTCAGTGCGCGCACATGCAATCGTCATCGTCGCTCCATTTATTTGACCAATTAAAGCCTCGAGCGCAAGTTTAATACGTATAAGATAGTGGATAGATGGAGTGAGAGGTTACAAGTCCGTCGACCCTCCACATCTAGGCGAATAATGATGATCTACATACGGCTATATCATTATTAATCGTTTACTAACACTATTTCAATCACTTTTATAGACCTTAGCGTGTTACGTGTTTATATTCATTTGTTTGTTAAACGAGAATCTATTGCGATTTATATACTTTTGAAGATGTTTGTAAGTTCACTTTGAATCATTATTAATTTGCAATGACTTACGTCAGTTTAGTCGATAACAATATTACAAAACGCATCGCTAGAATGTTGCGTTAGTTATTAATAATATTTTTCTATTAGATAAAATTCAACCTTTATACTCGTAATTAAAATTTTTGTCTAAACTACGAGTACTCTAAAGTCTCATATTTTAAAAATGTAATTATTCTAACGGAATGTCTTTAAATTAAAATAATCCAACTCAACTTTATTATCGTATGCATAGATATATGTACGCGCGCGAATTTACTTTATTTTTTAATTATAGTTTTATTTAATTAAACAAATAACATTATTAAAATATTATGTAGTTATTATACGTAACAGATTAAAAGGTGTTATCGCAGTGAACTCGCCTTAGATCCAAAGTCTTTAATTTAGAATTACGATATTTTTCTTAATCTTTTCGCATTCCACATAAAATAATATCGCAAATTTTAATATTTAACTATAAACCTATGCCGTTTCTTTTACGAAAACTTTTTCAAAAGTAGAAATATTTTTATCGTCTAATCATAATTTAATTAAATATTTTTACAATCGGTGGACACAGCTCGAAATACGCGTATCTTTGTCGAATGCTTTTACCAACACTTTTAATATTCACTGTTTTTGATAAATAAATATTAGTCAGCAGTTGCTGTTTTATTTTACTCTATATGTACCGTTATTTATTAAAGGAATGCTGCTACAATATCTAAATCGATCAATCTTTATGAATAGGAAGAAAGCTGTTGAACAACTTTGGAATTCGTGGACATACGAGTATTATTTATTCTGCGTTCCGTATTAATTTGTTGTTTCAGCAATAACTATAAAGTATTGTGAATATTATTATTATTAATATATGTTTATACTTTATTACAGACACTCGGGACACACCTTTTATTGTGTGCTCGTGGAATCAGAAAGAATAGGTTCTGAAAAGCTATCGTTTATCTTTCGTATTAACCCAATTAGTTATCCATCCATATTTTTTAATGTTTTCAATTTTTTTCCTAATACTCGGTAGCTTTCGCCTTTTGATCTCCTCATGATTTATTACGGACGTGTTAACTCCTTCATCTAACAATTTTCTTAAAACATGTTATTGAACATTCGCGGTAACGTAGCACTTTTTAGCACCTCCGTAGGCACTTTTAAGAATTTTTGTTTTTCTCTCAAAAAGAACGAAACCTACGCTACGCCAAAACACTTGAGTTCGATAGTCGGGCCATCGTTAAATTTGTTAGTAGGAAAGAAAAGCCGTCCGAAACGCTGCATTCCATTCCACCTGCGTTATTGCTCTCTACAGGCTACCTGCGACAGTTTACAACACCTGGACCACGTAACCGAGCGATCGACTGTCGCCTACACACGCTCGATATCTAAACTATTGCTCGCAACTCTGCCTACATCGGACGCTGTTCCCATTGGCGACGCGTACACATTTTTTTCTGCTTCCTTACTTCCTCTATGGCAATATTTGAAGCTAGCGCCTACCCGACTATTACGAGCACAACTTGCTAATCCTGCGCCTTGACTGTTATTTTCTAACTCCTTCGCCTTATTCTTAGATTTCATCGATTATTCACTAGAATATTTTATACGACTTATCGGTTCACTTCATAACTTTTGAATAATTAATAAAAAAATAATTATGAATCAGTTTGATCTAGCGTTTGACAGTTTGACTACGGGCTTTCAGTTTGAGTGTCATTCTTTGAAGATACTATTTTGTTCTTTGCAAAGTAACAACGTTGACGTTTATTCATGATAAAAATACGGGGTAAATTCAGTAAAAATTCATGATATTCCGTTGATTAACGTCAGAATCATTGATTGTTGAAGAAGAATATGAACTTTGATAGTTTATTATCAAAATTGTTTTCTTTCAATAAAAATTGATAACTGCTTGGTGCAGTCGCTATAAAGATAGAGATTTTAAAAATCTCTTCTACTTTATCGTCTACAAGATTTTACAAATCACAATGTATTTTTATCGCACTATTATTTTAATACCTGAGTCCTGAATACGAAATAGAAGAATGGAAAAAAACAAACTCGAGAAAAACGAAGAATAAGAAGCTGCAAAGAAGAAGCGCAATAAATAAGAACGTATGGGAGATTAGAGGAAAAGAATGGATAAAGCTGCAACGGGGAGATAAATAGAGATAGAGGCTCGGGGAAAAAGAGGAGATAAAGATTCGTGTGCACGATTTGCCGGTACACGGCGTACAATACTTGGCACGGGCCTCGAGAAATTGTGCGAGTATCTTCCTACGCAATATTCTGCGGGTTAGGCTGCTGCCGCCGCGACCGCTGCTGTCGCCGCCTTCTCCGTCCTCGTCGTCATCGCTCTCGTCTACCGCGAAACTGTGCTTCGACACCACGCCCATACGAGTGTGAGTTTGTGTTCACTCACACAATTTGACTCTTCATACCGTTGCACGACCAGGTGTGCACAGACGGTCCCTTTTTTATCCTTTTTTCTCTCGATGCTTATTTACAACTGCGCCATTGTCACTGTTATTTCTCTTGGTGATATTATGCCAGTTTGCACAAGATCTTTTCCAAATGAAAGTCGTTACGCTATTATGGCGAATAGGCGAATATCTAGACAACGGGTCGATTCTCTTTTCTTCCCTTGGATTTCTTGAAGAAAACGTGTTGTTTTGCGCTTTAAGAAACGAGTTACGGAATTAGTTTCTTAAAGACAAACCTCTTAACTCGCTAAGTGCAGAAAATAAAAATTTCCTTATCAACTATTTCATTCAGCACACTTGAGTGAATACAAATGTTAGTGCGGCAATTCAAGATTTAGCTCAAAATGATCTTAACTACGTTTAAATCTTTTTTATCCATTGTCTTTTCGGAATTCATGGAAATTTTACAGTAGTGTGTAGCTGCTTTAGTTCAACCATGATTCATTTTAAAGGAACTTTCTAGAGTTTATGAATCTTTTCGAGAGAAATATCTACATCTATCTGTATACATGGATTGTACTATACATGTGAACCCTGAAATACTTCCAAGTATTCTCTCAATTTAAATCAGTGATAATCCACTTATTATATCAGTGAATAATTACTAGTTTAAGAAGATAAGGAAATATTATTTTGCAGTAGAACAGTTACCAAGCGAAACAACGAAACAGATTATATTATTATTCAACTAGTAAACATATATATTGAGTACAATCGAGTATAATCCGAAACGATCTTAAAACTTTAATTGCGGATAAGAGCATTTTGTTAAATATAAATTGTAGGCTAATACTAATCTTTTATTTAGGTTATTAATATATTATATAACCACAATGGAAAATTTGCATTAGGAAAAATGCCTTCTAAAATTTATCTTTTACGTGCATAAAAAATGCCTGGGACGGCGAAAACCGCAATTATGAGTCGAAAGTATGTAACATCAATTTGAAAAGTAATTTTTGCCTCAGCGTTTGGTCGTACAAAGCAGCATTAAGAGACTTGATTAAGAAAGCTCATGTCTAATAAAAGAAACAGCGTGCAAGTATTATAATAATAAAGTATCGCATCAAGAAAAGCCAATGAAAATCGTAATTTTCCCATACTAATTATCAATGCAATATCATATACATGTGAATTCTAGAGGGAGATTGTGGATTTTTATCCAGTGCCGCATAAGCAGACGAGCCACAGTTGATAGCTATCAAAGTCAAGAGCTGAGACACGCAATAAAAGGTGAATTCATATTAAGGTTAGATTTACGATTGATGTCATGTATATGACTTTTACACCGAGCCAAAGAAAATTAGTTGATTTTAATTAATATGTGCATAGGTTTATGTAATTTTTGAGAAATTGCTCATTTTTTAATCGTTACCTATCTAAATGTCAATAGCAATTTTATGTCTTCATTAAGTAAGAATTAAAGAGTTCAATAGTTATCGTTGTGAAATTAAATTTTCATCGTTTCAATTGCAAATCAATTTAATCATTAGCCGTAATTATAGCCATACGTATCATTTTGGTTATTCATTGTTATTTTCTCATGTCGTTCGTTGCTGTCCTTTTTACATTCAATTAAAGCTTATTTTTTAATTCTAAATTATTTTACTCAATTCGATGAATTCCGAGCTTCGAATTCATTCTTATAAATATCTATATTTTTAATCAAAGCTCATAAAAGTCAACGATTATCAAATGTATTTTGTCAGCGTTTATGGAAAATTTTCAACTACTTTTAATATAATTTTTAAAAATATTACACTGTTTAATGTAACTTGCATCTAGAATTCAACTAGAAAGAGTTTTCTTTGTGGCGTCTTCTAAATTCTAATAAATGGTCTTTGAAACGATTGCAAATGATGATAATTACTTTTGTTTTTCCTAATAGCTGAATAATGATGAGCAGCTAACTCGCATTACTTGCAATTTACTTATGTAGTATTTGCAATACGTTTGAAGTTGCGAATACAGCGTTTTTATTTCTCTCGGCACAGTGGCAAAAAAGTTAAAAATCTAAGTAAGTTTGCACACATAATAAAATAAATGAATTATTCAGAATAGAGCAGCTAGAGATGAACATTAAATCAGCTGATTCTAGTGCTTAAAGTAGCGCCTGCTTTGTGAAAGAAACTACGGACACTTAATTAAATAAGCATATAATTTGGTGAATTACGAATGAAAAATGTCGCGGCGATGTTAATGCGGAGCAGCGATAGCACGCACCGCGTCGTTTTAACGATTACTTGTGAATATCGTCAGGTTATAATGCCGGTACGCCGGTACATTGTAAGACCAAAGTGCCGAAAAGCGAAGGACACTGTTTCCAGCCGCGTCTTGCGACGGCAACAAAAGCCGTCAATCATGCACTTGTGCGCATGCAGATTGTCCGCTTGTAAAATGCAGGCGAGGTAACTCAGCCCAAGTGCAATCGCGATTTATAACGGCGCGCCGGCGCGCGTTGCGCCTTCTTTTTACTTCGAGCATCATCTTGCGACGCGCACTCCGTTTGTTTATTGTTGCACCAGCGAGGAAAAGGGAAAGAAAAACCAAGAGGGGCGTGCCTTGCATTTGTCGCATAACTACAGCACGGTATGACTCCGAAACGTATTTTATGCTAGTTCGTGTATTTGATAACACTTTGGTATTCGTGTGAAATATGTATTTCGCAGCGAGCGTTACTTTGTAATAAATGTATTTACACGCGTGTTGTCGTAAGAAAGTAAATCATTTTAATGTATTATAGCTCGTGCTATTAGTCGGTGTTTGTGCAAGATGATTGTTATTTATTTTTATTGCGCATTCGTAAGATTAATTTAACGATTCTTCGGTTCGTTATTCGAAACGGTTTTCGCTTTGGTTCGGAGTTGTGGAAATTTTTAAAATCGATTCCGAATACAGTCGTTATCATTAGAAACTGCAAAGTCGTCGTTCACTTTGTTTGGTCAACCTTGGTTTATGGGCGCAGGAGACAATATTTTTATCGCGCGTAAAGTTACTAATTATATTCAATGAATGTCAGATAAAACTGAATCATAGACATTTAAGATTCGAGCTTTTCGGTGAAATTATTTTTTTAAGCTGCGAAAACTTTTTTTCGACGTTTACCAAGGACGCGTTCTTATGATGGAATAAATTTTTTCTCAACTTATACGAGTACGTATAACGAGATCTAATAAATATTTTTAATTGCAACAAGATGAAAACTGCATTTTTATCGCTCGCAGGACACATTTATTTCGTCTTATTTCAACGAATTTAAAATTATCAATTTTATTCCTGTCATTAAGCTTGAAAGTTGGATTAAGAACTCACGAATAAAAAGACCAATTAAAGCAAATATATAGGCATAGCTTTGTTTTACTCGTGTGGTTATTAAACGACTATACCTAAGACATTGTAAAAAATAGTGCAGTTTTAATACAAAAATTTTTACAAATGTCAATTAGTAACATTTGGTAGGAGGGAATGCCACTTTTCTAATTTAAAAAAATACGTTTAGAAAAACATATAGCCCTCCGATACTCGACAGAACCCCGTAATATGTTTGTTGAATAAAAGTCGAAGCCAGTTGTGCCGGCACTAGTCGTACTTACGGTAAGCCTTTCGAGCGAAAACGACTGCTATTGTTAACGGCAAGATATTGGAGTGTCCCTGAAATATTGGAGCTCAAAGTAAGATCTACCGAATGCTGCCGGTCGAAAAAAGCGTTGCGCACGGCTCGGGTGCTGATTCAGAAGTCACTTTCTCTGGCCCAGGATCCTCGGGCTTGGGTCCGCTCTTCTGCGTGTCATCGTCATAATTCTCCGCGCGGATACCTGACACATCCTCGGGGATTAGTCGTCGCGCGGCGGGTGTCTCCTTCTTTCGGCGTTAGCTTTCGTTCCGCGTGCCCACGCATGCGCATTAAAGTTGCGCCGTGCACAATTGAGCCAAAGAGCGTGTAGCGGCGTATGATCGGTAGGCGGTTGATTGCGCGCCGGTGTACGCAGGCATGACGCGCGCATTACGAGCGCTTTGTGTAAGCCGAGCCGGTGCTGCCCAAAAAAATCGTGCCGGATCAACGATATTGTCGCCGGGACCGATGCGATATACATCGCCGTACGTGTTCGGATTATTATGGGTTACGAGGCGTAATGTCTATTCGTATGCGTAGGCTCTAATTATTTTTCATTTCCACGCTCCGTAAGACGGACGAGATCTAGATAAAATTTGTGGTTTTGTTGGTTTTTCTTGTTATCAAGTGTGCGCTCGTTTATCCAGCGTGTCGCTTAGATCAGTTACTAATTATTCTAATCGATGTATTGGCGCTGAGGTTCTAAAATAGATAATTTTTGCGGTAAGGGCGATTAAGGAAGAATGTATTTAAATTATGCTTTTAGTTTCATGTTTGAATTATGTAAATAATTTGTTTTTCCGGTCGCATTAAAGACGATTTTAATCGAATAGACTTTTTCTCTCCTATTTGCCAAGAGCTTGGATAGTTAATCTTGGCATACTGTGTATAGTACCACAATTTCCTTTCTGCGGTAAAATAGAAACAGTTTGTAAGCGAACAGAAAATAGTTTTTGAAAATGGCATTCAAATTTAAAAATTATGAAAATTCGTTTAAATTTATTGAAAAAATATATCTTTAACAATATTCAGGATTGATGAAGTTAATTTAGCAATCCGTTTCGGAAGTTCGATTAAATTTTACACGTATTCTCTTAATACCCTAACGGAATCAGCACGTTTTAAATGTTAAATTGTTTATCAACATTATGGAAATAGTGCAAATTTGCATTTTTGACGTTAAAACAAATTAATAAAGGAATTATTTAACCTAAGTTACTATGAAATCAAACAATAAAAAATAAATAACCGTTAACGCGTAAAGTAGTTATAGCGTAAAAGTCAGTTTTCATAAATCCGTCAGAATGACAATATTTTTTTTTGTAGAACTGATAAGTGTGAAAGATGAATATAAATAAATAAAGAATTCAAACTTGTAATAATCGCTAATCCATCTAGTTCAGGTTTGACACAGTTTTATGGATCTAAAAATTTAATGGATTTAATATGGTAATTTTGATTTATCATATAAAACACATTTAACATCGTCAGATGCGTTATAAATGTATGTAAATATAAAATATTGAAAAAGCAGATAAACGTGTACAAAATTTAGAACCTTTTACTTGTTATACGCATTTCCGCGATGACATTTTCAATATAGAGAAGAATTAGCCTCGGGATCTGATCAAATAATTTGTCAAAGTAACTAAATTGCAAACTTTATTCACATGCTATTAAAGTTAAAATAGCGAATAGGGAGACGAAAAAAGACACGAAGAAAGCGACACCGCAGAAATTTAGCGACATGTAAGAGACAAAGCAAGAAATGGCTCTACTGGTCGACTACGAACAAAAAAAAAAAAAAAAATAAAAACAAAACTCGAATAATCAATTATTACGGCAACACAAGCTATCTAAGCCATTCTTTCGAGCGCGAGAGATACAGGATGAGACGTGTGGCCCTTTTCGAGGTAAGCTGCGGCGAGTATTTTTGTGCCTCAATTAAAGTGTCAGAATCCGAAGACAAATCATGTGCACCTGCATGGGCATGGGTGTATGTGTAGGAACTAACAAGAGAGATGAGTCTATATTTCGGAATGGGTCGCGCTTGCCGCGCCGGGCTTTTCTATAAAGGTTCACGCTTCTCTGTCACATAGATACAGAGTCGAAATCTATTTTCTCTTGTTCCCCCGTGGTTACTCTATTCTAGGAGCATCTTTACGCAGCCCACGCATCCAGAATCGTTTTGATTTGCGTCGTCAAAAAGATAGTGGGCATCGAATGAAAATAATCGATCGGAAATAAACGCGGATATTTGCTTTGCAAAAGGTGTGAACGGGGCGGAGCGAAGGTCAGAACAAGCTTATTCAAACGAGTAATTAGTTGTGCGCTTTGCATAGAGCAATATTCCGTGCGTATGCTTTAGTGTTGTGACCTAATTTTCGGGTAACTACGAAATTTATGGAAACGTTTATTCTCTGTCTCTTCAAAGAAGAAATAGATATTTCTCGAAATGTGAAACTATTTTAATGATTTGTGATTCTATTTTAATGACTTGGCAAGTTTAGGTACGTCAAATAATATACATTGATAATGATCGAAATCTTAATATAGTGATCGTCGAGTACAAGAAAATAATAACGAAATAAAAAGTAAAAGCCATTTTTCAATAAAAAGAGAAGAATAGACAAATAATAGTCTCCAATTCGACAAGTAAACATTAGAAAGATGATTAAGTCTTCGAAAGGTAAGCGATGGCTTAATTAGTTACAGCTTCTAGTGCGGAACAAGTTGTAGCCGGAGTGAAGAAATCGCGGCTCATCGGAGAAAAAGTGCCTCCTGATAAACGTTCTTCATTTGTTATCGCTATGCCCGTAGTCTAGATGTACCCGAAAGGCAAATCGAAGGCCATCGGACGTATTGTTCGACGCTTAGTATTATTAGGACGAGATGATCTCCGATTGCTGGGCCGATTTGTTCAGCTAAGATGTCATCGATCTGCGGGCGGGACAGTCAACATCGGCGTCGAGAGCCAATTTATTCGCCACTCGATCTCCCGAGGAGCGGCCATTCGTCCCGACAGCTGTCCTTTACGCCGCTGTACACGCGTCTCCATCTTCTCGACACTGCACGAGAGCTTTTCGAGTAGGAGACAATCGCTCACCAGGTATTTCGGTCTCATCTCTTTGCGCAGTCGCAATTACGAGCGCTTCTTCTTAGTCTTTCGCTGCTTGGAATGTCGATATTTTACCGTTATAATTTCGTACCTCCGATGATTCACGACATTATCTTTTTTGTTTGTATTTCATATTTTTTTTGCTCTTGGATATTCTACAAATGAAAACACCAATTGTTACGAATCATTTTTCATGTCTTTTAGTAAAATTGATTTCCAAAATTATTAATAAAGCAATAAATTTAGAAAAAAAGAAATTAAATGTTGATTCAACGATAGATAAAAACCTAGTTTAAATAATTTATTACATTAATATTGATTATCAAATTTGGTATAAATTTTTGAATAATTAAACAATATTATAATTAATAGCGTTCTATTCAAAATGTAACACTAAAAACAAATAATTTACTTTGATTTCTGATACTTTGTACCGCTTTCTATGCCAAATTCATTAAAATTATTATTTAATGTATTTTTATATATCATAATACATAATGGTAATTAAAAAAATTTTATTTCTTGGGAATTAGTTTATCAAACTAACTATTAAATAAGATAAAATGATCTTTCATCTATTACTAATAATACATGAAACTTGCATTGTATTAAAAACTTGGTTTCATATTATTTTATTAATCTGTAGTAAATAATATCAATAATATTTATTATAAAAATTTAGAAAAGCGTAAATGAAAATAAATTTCTGTTTTCATTTTATATATTTTTATAGTATTTTAAAATAAATTCCAGTTTAAATAACTAAATTATTATTTAACAATTTAATTTATATAATCAACTACAAAAATTATTATTGTAGATTAAAATAAGAATTTGGCTAACTTTATACGAATCGTTTAATTTAAACACTCAACGATACATTTGGACTAAAATTATAATGTTACATAAAATCACGCATTAAAGAGTAATTTTGGCACTTGTCCAACTTGACATTTCTTAGTTTAACAATAAAAATGTATAAAATAAGAATTTTAATCCATAGTATATATGAAGTAAATAATTCAAAAAATTGTTTATAGTTTTATGGATTCCATTTCTTATATTTTCAATACATAGTTTTTATTCAATAAAAATATTAAAATTATGGAAGAGTAACTGGAGTAAAATTTTGTTCGCATCTTAAACACATTTATTTCAGACTATTCAATAAACAATGATAATGAAAGGTAGAGACGGAAATTTTTTTTTGTGATTTCAATCAATTATTAGGTAGACTATGGCTAAAATAGAATAAAGAAGGAATAGGTTTTTTAAACTTCAAAATTTTTTGTTAAAAAAACAACGAGAGGGAAATAAATAAATTTTAATTTATAAAAAGACCTTTATTTTCTGAATATAAATGTAATATACTATGAATTAAATATGCATATGTAAAAAATAACAAAAATTTTGTTCACGTCATCAGTCTTTTGAGTCTAAATTTTCTAAATATCCTATTCCTAAGTTTGAGAAGTTTACAGATCTCGTGCGATAATGCACGATCCATGAAATATTCAAAACTATTTTGAAATTTTGAAAATTTACGTTCGATGATTTTTGTCCCGTAAAAGTGAAGCGCATCTGCGTTCGAAGGCGAATGAAATTAGACTGAAACTTTCGTGAATTAATGTGTGTGAGAATAGACTTTTCTATTTACATAATTTTTCGCTGCTTCTCCTCCTCGCCACTTATTATCTAATGCACTTGTACAACACATGCATACAGTTAGATACTAGTATTATATTCAATATGATTTTTTGATAAAAGATGTAAAGTTGCTTTAGTATCTTCAAAATACTTCAACCGCGTATTACTTCTAAAATACTTTGAGTTTATAAATGTCATTAAACTAGTGACTTTTTCAACTATAGCACTTGTACATTTATTCAATATTTACGTAATTTAAAACTAGTGTTTAAATTCGTGAGTTCGTGAATCATCTTACTTTTAATTAGTTATATATTAACTTTTTAATCTCGGTAATTGGGTGCAGCAATTAAATATTCAGAATTCCAGATCTTTAAATATTTATACAAAATATCAGCAACTAATAACTGTTAATTATCTAATTTATTTACATTCTCAGTATTATTAAAAATTTTTTAACCTTCCAAGATAATTTATTGATCTCGCTCTCTTTCTCTCTCTCTCTTTCTCTCTCTCTTTCTCTCTCTTTCTCTTTCTCTCTCTTTCTCTCTCTCTTTCTCTCTCTTTCTCTCTCTTTCTCTCTCTCTTTCTCTCTCTCTTTCTCTCTCTCTTTCTCTCTCTCTCTCTCTTTCTCTGTCTCTTGCACAATTTATAGCTTTTTATGCCCATTATTATTATTATTTATTCAATATTTGGATATAAAACAAGAATTGGAAGTTTACGATATATTTATATATTTATAATGTTCATAATGTTTGCAGTATATTTTATTTGCCGTAAGACGACTCAAAGGTAGAAATTGTGTTGATACAAAAATTTGTGTAAGTTAAAAAAATTTGAAAATTAATTTGATTCTACTGTCAATCTCGTCTAACACTTTGATTATTCTTGTTCACCATAACTGCGCAACCTTGAGGTCAAACACAACTCGCCCACGATTCTTGTGAGAACATTTTATTGCTCGTATCACACTTATTTACCATCACCTACTTGTGTTTTTTTCTCTTGCTTTTTCTTTTTGCTTGTATTCAGGGCTATATTATCGTATGCGCGTTTTATTAGCCGGGCTTTTACGTACCGATCGAGAGGATATCGCTCGCGGGAATCGAGCAAGAATATAATAAAGGGGATTCCGATTTATGTATTGCAAATTATCGCGCGGTATCTTCTTCAAACATGCAAATTTTATACCAGATTACCAGAGACTTTCCCGCGAGGCGTTGTAAGAGTACTTACATTTACGGATCGAGTATAAAAGAATTGTTCGCTTGGTCGATAAAATCACAATTAAGAAGTAAGATGAATTTTGTTTATGAATAATTTCCGTGCATCAATAAACGATACAAAAAATAAATGGATGTTATAAGGATACATTTTTAAATTATTAATTATTATATGGAATCAACTCTATAATTTGAAAAATACGAAAAATTTAAAGGTTGATTTTATTTATTAGTTATCAGCTATTTACCTAGTGAACCCAATTACGTAGAAAAATATTATTTATGTAAAATAATATTTTTTTAAAAATTTAGTTTTATATCAAATCTATGTTCTATTCAGATTTCAAAATTAACTTGTAATTGTAATATTAAACTTCTATGACGTACAATTTTTTTCTCAGTGTAGTAAAAACATAAATGTTTTAAAATTCCTTTCTGAATTGTTGAGAACATAGTTTTACACACTTTTTAGTTCTATATTGTTTTACAAGAAAAAATTCCTAAGTTTTGATACATGATATAATATTGCTTTATAATCTAGTGCATATTCTTATTAAAATTTTCTAATGTTTACACTTAAGTTATTTTATCACACTTTACAATCACTAATGAAAACTTGTTATCAACTTTCATATGATGAAAAAAGAAAATAACTCGATTTTTCACATTAAATTGAAAAAAATTTTCTATTCGATTTAATCCAATTTAATTTAATTGTTTACAATTTATCTATTTATTTTTAAACATTTAAAAAATTGTATCCTTTTTAAAACGTTAATGAAACATTAGTTATTTGTTGAATTACCTATCAATTCTAAATGAATTAAATACTGCTATTAAATTAATGATATTGAAAACAGTAATTCTTGTTTAATAATGAATTTTACTTAACAATTACCTACTAACTAAATTATAAAAATATGCACATGCACGTGCGAAATGTTGCAATTAATGCAAAAGTATTGTTAGATAAGTAATAAATCTATTAACGAGAATTTGTAATATTAATGCAGTATAAAATTTTTCCGTTCTTCCATTTCAATTTCAATCAGTACACGAACACGTATTTAATTTAACTATTTGTGTAAGTATTTAGAAGCACGTTGTTTAATTAAAATTATGTACAATAATATAAAAAATTTACATAATAATAATAATAAAGAAATTAAAAATGAATAAAATTTATTAGACATAGAGATTTAACGAAGTATTAAATAATATTATTATTAATCTATAATCTTTCTTTCAAAAAAGGTAAATGAGTATATTTTATCAATTATCATAATTCAATATTAATATTAATTATAACTAAAATTTATCTTGCACTTGAGTTTTACAGTGAAATAAATTTTTTTCGACAAATATATTCAAAATCTCTTAGAAAAATTACTTTGTTATAATCGTGATACAAAAAGCTAAGTATTAAATTGCTTTGAAGTTAAATTTCAATAGACTGCAGTAACATTCGCTACATCTTCTAAGAAGTTAGGGATATTAAGAATAACAAAAACTTAATACTTTTCTATTGAATAGATACAAAAAATTAGAAAAAATCCATAGTAAATTTAAATTTTAATTATGAAATTCCCATTCAGGGTTGCATTTACCTTTAAAGGATTGTACAAACTTTAAAGTCGTTTTCATATTCAAAGATACTCAATTTATATCTGATGTATTTTTTTCAATCTAGAGCATTATATATGCCAAGAAGATGTTTCGTGTAATTGAAAAATTGTTTTATGCCAAGTATTTTATGAGTCTAGTACCAAGCGCGTGAAAACCAATTTGTTGTCGTATAAGGACAAAAAAGAAACTCGATTTCTCCGAAAAATCTTGCCTTCTAATTAAATACGACTAAATTTATCAAAAACATCATTAAATTGTTGCAAAGTAACGAGGGTGCAAAAAACCAGAGCGTGTAAACGAAAACTTGCACGAAAGAGAAATCAACTTTGGTAATTGCTTTTTGTTCATTATTGGATTATTTTTATACTACTATTTATTATTTAAATGACTTTTAAAATGCATTACTATTAATGGAAATTTAATATTTTTAAATAATCGATTACCTTTATGTATTTAATTTTTTTTAACAAATTGGGACATCAGTGATATTATAAGTTCATGGGATTTTCGTGTGAATTTTTCTTAATTTTAGTTGTATAGTTTAGTTAATAGTAAAAAGTAGATAATAAATCACAGACTTTATTGTAAATAATTTTTAATAAAATTTAATATATTTCTTAAAAATATTTTCTACTTTATTTTATAATACATTGTATTTTCATCTCGAATGAATTTATTTAAAATTGCTTAGAAATATTAAATTTAAATTGCTTAAGTAATATAAATGTTCGGCAAATTCATCATTTGCACGTACGAAATTCGTAAAGTAAAGGTTCAAATAAATTGCAAATAAAAAGCTTGAGTTATTCCTTGACTACTGACAACAAAGTATCTAGTAATGGCTACTGTAAAAAGGTGCAAAGGCTTTCATCTTTCCCCAGGAGTGAAAGTATAGTTAATAAATTTTTCAATTATGCATAAAAGTTTCGTATAAAATAAAAATATCACTTTAAGAGTATTAATAATATTATCATTTTGCTTTATCAAGCTTGAAATCTTCTTTTTATATTAAATGTAATTTCATCATTTATAATAAAATAATGCGACGTGATAAATTATATTCGCTCGTGTATATCATATTTATTTCTTAGCAGTCCTTAATTATATTTCTTAGTGTATAAATGAAAAACATATTTATGAGAAATATTAAATAATTATTTTAATTTTCAGCTGTATATCAGCTTTTTTTAAATTAACAACTGAATATTATGAATATGTATTAACACTATAAATTTTATTCAATTAGTAGTATCATATTACAAGAATGCAATAAAAGATTTAAAAATGAAATAAAATTAGCTGAATTATTTCGAATTTCATTAATGCAATGTCTAAATTAATAAAATATACCAAACTTCATAAACAGTACATAATATTAAGTTTATGATTACCAACTAATTCTCGAGGCATCCTATTTGGTGAGACGATTATAAACCTATTTTAATATATAATAAATATAATCGAAAATCTGCAGACAGAATATAAAGTTAAAAAATTCTAGTTTGTTTACAGGCCGTGTCAAGCAGCTTCGAATTATTTATTCAATGTTCGTAAGAAAACATTTCACAATAAACTTTCTACGAAATTCCACAAATTTATAATTATAAGCGAGTGCGCATACGTCGTGGAAATTCGAAAGTATCGTTAAAAATATGAAATCTAAATGGCGCATAACTAATAATATTGGCAAAAATATGATTTGCAAGTCGACGAAAAAAACCCGAAAATAATTACCCCAAGAAATTTTATACTCGAATTTTTCAAAGCGATTCCAACTAGATATTTATTATATTATAGTAAATAAAAAAATTCCGTATGCAAAACTTTCTCTATGACTCGATTCTAGTTTTTCTCCTTTGCGCTCGTTTGGTCTTAGTCTTCGTCATTTGATCATGCCTTTTAATCGCGACCAGTTGAAACAAGGCGACAACGCATTACTTACACAAGAAAAGCCCCTTTTTTGTACTTCTTTTGCTTCCTTTATTAGAATACGTAATCAGCATTTGCATGTACCCCTTTCAAGTTTTTATTTTATTTTTGTATTAAAGTTAAGGTTGTGCGAAAATGAAATATTAAATAATTAAATGAAACTTTAACATTACAAAGGCTTTCTACATAAACCAATTTGTATTTTTTTAGGGTAAAATGCGACTAGTATTCCTTATTGCGTGGGTAGATCTATTTACTTTATTTTTTCTGCTAAACGTTACATTTAAGGCTTTATTTTAACGTATATGTATATATATATAACTCTTACCTTCTTTAGGCTGATTCTTAAGAACTTGCTTAAAGCACAGCTTAATGTTAAAAAAATTTTAAGTGGCATCCCAGTACACCTACGAGTAAGTTTAGTTTTACGCAAATGCATAATGCAAACGGCATTTACTATTTGTCTTGACTTTTACTTTCTTTTAACCTTTATAATTTGCATTGATATATTGATGTGCTACAATAAGAAAAAATCGAATAAAAAGTAATGAATTAAATTATGTAGTTCAAACATCTTCATTGCTGATATTTTATAACAAACTCCAAAAAAGTGTAATCAATTGAAAATAAAACTTTTTAGAGTAATTACGTTTTATACATTTAATAAAGTACTTAAAAAATCGTAGTCTCTAAATCGGTGTTTCTTTTGCATTAAATTTATCCCTACACTAAATAAAATCCATATTTGCTTAAAGTTTAAAATTCTTCTTCCAACTTTTGGAAACTTTACTCGATAAAATGAAAGTAAAAAGAAAAATGACTTCCCTCCAATTGAAACATGTGATGGTAGGTGTATCCCAATTTTCGTATATTTTGTACGTAAAAAAAGTTTTTGTAATATATGTAACCATAAATTTCGTTTTCACAAACTTTTTGACCATACAAAGAAGTCCTACGTACTCTTCAGGACTTGTTTGTGACGAACGACCCAAGTTCTTTTGGCGACCTACGTATATTAGCTAGTAACAACTTTAACACATTATTTTTTAAAATTAGGTAAAAAATTAAGTGTGGGATTTAATAAATGTCTATAAATAAATTTTTAAAACGTCTTCTACATATTTATACACATGCGTTATGAACAATGAAATGGAAAATTATTGCATCGTTTAAGAATAATAACCTAACATAAGTTATTGGTATTCGCACTATTTTAGAATTAGCGAATCATGAGGACTTATTAATATTAGCAATATTTTATATAATAAATATATAATTATAACTTAGTGATACATTTTACGCCTTTATTTTATTTTAGTTTCTTAAGAATCAAAGTTTCTCAATATTTAAAACTTTTGTAATGTTAATCAAACAAAGATTTTTAAAAATAAGTGTTTTAATATGAACAAAGACAACCAATCACTTTAAATATTGAAGTATTTGTCATAATATGCATGCGATTTTCAATTTATAAAATAAATAAAAATTCCATAGGATAAGAATTAATATTAAACTAAATAGTGAAGTGAAATGACTTTTGAACGTAATTTTATGACTTTTTTATTTTCTCGTTATTCGATTTCCTAACCACACAATTCCTTGAAGCTAAATTAACATAACGAGTGATGTGTGAAATTTTTTGTTTTCATCCACGCGACAGTTAATTTTCGTTTGGTGCGATAGATTCCTCACTAATTTCTCGATCACCAATGTTGTGTCGTAACGAATGTGACAAGGGCATTCTCAACACGTCTCTCTCTCTCTCTCTCTCTCTCTCTATTACCGTCTCCAATATCTTTGCCATCTCGTTACACGCCTCGTTTAGCATATGCAATGCGAGTAGGCGACTACGGCAACGTTCATGATCCGCATTTGAACAAGCCGATTCGTCGCTGTGTATCGCGTGTAACACTCGCCAATCTTTATGGGGCACGACTCATTTATGTGTTTTAAGGCGTTTTTTAAATTATGCATCACTGGTACTGATTTTCAGAACGACTGCAAATTAAATTGAGGTTACGAATATTTTTGCGTCGATATTTCTGGAAGTTACTTAACGGCAAGATACAACAGTTGATTTGACAATTTTATTCTGGGATAATTTTTAAATTCTGTGTGATCTATTAGATAGAATCGAATTAATACATCGAACACGTTCCAATTGGTTTTAAATTTACAATGTAAAATCTAAATTTACACTTTTATAACAGTATTGCTTAAAGAGAAGTATGTTATTGTAAGTGTCATGAAACACAAATTGCTTTAGAAATTAAGTTAGTTGTAAAGCTTTTCTTTTGCGCCTGTTACTACTAGCAAATAACTAAATCTTTACTTCACACCATGCTGACGGTATAACTTACTTTATACAACTGAAAATTACCATAAACTTACAAGAAAGGAATACAAATTTTAGATCATGGATTTTAATCGTGTACTTGCATGTGTTTTCTGTTGCAAAACGTATGGTTTACCAAAGAAAACTCATGCATGAAAAAAAATCAAAATCATTTATATGCCATTCTGAAGATTGGCTTCACGAATACTGCATATTCTTAATAAATAATAAAAGTAATTATAGATAGTTAAGAAACATGTCAACGTTACATCGCACTATGAGAAAGGGTTGAATCTATTTTCAACTGATTGATCAAACCCTTTTTATTTTCATTTTTATTTAAATTTCTAATTTTTATTCGAAGTTCGTTTTTATAAATAACTTATAGATGAAAGCAAGTTTTTTTCCCGCATAAATGAAATATTAAAAGCACTAAAAATGCTACCGGAGCAATTAAATTTTATCGTTATGTATATTCACCCGACGGATAGAAAATAATCGATTTAACATTTCCCTTAGGTATTAAAAAAAATAAATCCAAAACTAATGAAACGTATTTTATTATCATGAAATACGGAGTTTATAAATTACAAGTAAATTAATTTGTCAGATTTGGTTGAGATATTCTAAATTTTTAGACAATCTTCGTTATTTTCGGATTAAACTAATTATTCGAACTAATAGATTTATTTGGGAATGTTAATATTATAAATTTAATAAAAATTTTCATATTGAATATAGTAATTGCAGATAATCAAAGAAGAGCAGTATTGACGATTAAATCCTCAACCATGGTGTTAGCAAACAAACCCTAATGAAATCAAAAGACATTAATTACTTATTATTAAAAGCATATAAATATATCAGTTTTAAGGTCCTAAAAAAAGATTCGTTTCGCTGATTTCGTTTCCCGTCCATTGACGATGTACGTGTACAGCAGTTTGGTTTCGTAATGAATCTCCTCGCATTCCATCAATTACAAAGAGCTAAGCACGTCTTGGAGGGCATACATATAAAAATCGTTTTAAAACTCGTAAGATGGGCTCGCACATTTGGATTTTCACGGAGCGACGAATAATTTATGAAATATAAATCCGCTGAAACACCAACCCCTAACAAATCTAACCACTCCTTACCACGCCTCTATCTTTTTTTAGCGGCTTCTCTTTTCTCTTCCTGCTCCTCGAGCACTGGGCTCCATCCCCCTCCACAGTCCCCTTTACTCTGTTTTGAGACTCTTGCGATGCTTTGTTTTGCCCCCGAACACCCTTTTGTCTCTCTAATTAGTCCCCATTATTTTTGCGCATTCGTATTTACGTTATTTTGCTTACTTTCTTTATTTTTGAAATTTCTTTGTCCAAAGTATTAACTTCTTTGTTGCTTGACTGAATCTGTCTGTACGTTGTGCTTTTCTTGTTCCCTTTACCTTTTTTGCGCACTTCTTTATCACTACAAGACTCGTACCGTAGTGCGTATAAGGTCTTAGCTCCCGCTTGCTTTTAATACCTTTCGCATGCGTGTTTGCTGATGAGCCACATAACGTCCGTTTTTGTTACTCTACAGTTTAAGCTGTAATTTTTCCGTTGTAAAAATTGCAATATGTATACAAATACTTTAGTCAGAGTGTAATTTAATTATCAATCGTTTTAGCAACGTCAAGGACCTTGATTCCTATTTCGCTTTTACTTGTGTTGGACGGCCGTCAGATAGCATGAACCTGATTTATTAAATACATTAAATTTAACCTTTTCTATAAATTCATTATTTATAAAGGACGTCTATGCACTTCATTCCTTCATACAAGCTGCCGCACTGGAGTATTTTTAAAACGTCGAAGGAAAGTAAGGTTGAAATGAGTTCGAGGAAACAGATAAACCAGACTTAGAGTAGAGATACTCTAAACAACGTAATAAATTTGTATAAAAAACAGAAAATTGGCGACACTTATAATCACTATCTATATTGAAATGCTTGTTAACATATAATCCCTTGCTAGCCATTATATGGTGGATATGAAATGAAACGATAATATGGAAGTAAAAAGTAAAAAAGTTTGTTGCGAAAGAACGAGAAACTAAGATGAGACTAAAATGAGTTGAGCCAAAAGCCGAAGGAGCCAATAACAGAGTCATTTGTTTACCACCTTTGCTCTCTCTCTTTTGCGAGTTCGTCGTACCGACAATGGATTTCGTTTAAATTTTTTCCTTCCGTAATGCTTCTTTATCTTTTATTTTTCGCGTGTACTCCTTTTCTTCTCGTTCCAGAAATTCTTCAATGGCACTGTTAAGTGTCTTACATTAGCTACTTAACGTCGATCTTATGACTAAGCGAATTCCAATCAGTTTGATTTTTTCTGTTACAGATTTCAAAGTCCAATGATAACTTGGAAGATTGCTGATTGTTTCTTTTGAATTATTGCTTTAAAAGTATTTTCACCTTTAACAATCATTCATACATGACGAATACGTAATAATAGACGCATTAAAAATATCCGAAGATTATAGTTACGTTTGATAACAAGTTAATATAAGTACATTAAAGTGCATTTAAATACCGAACAATATTTTCCATTCGTAATGTCGTTACGTAACATTTATGTTTAAACCAATTTTTAGTTCATCCTATATGCTAGTTGTGTTTATAATCTACCTATACAATATTATAAATCATATTAACAATGTAAATTATTTGATTAACTTTTTAACTTTGTATACTTACAAAAAGAATATTTGAATATTTTTTAAGTTTAACTTACAAATTTTTGAATAATATAAATTGAAACATTTTTATTATTTTTCATTTCTTTTTATATAAGTGTATTTAATTTATAAAAATAATACTAAAAATAATTGTTTATCACAGGAGATATTTTTATTGACAATTTTTTTACATTTCTTTTGTATATTTAATCGTAATTCAATAAGATATACTCATAATTAGTTTTCAAATTCAATAAAAATATTGTCTCCTTATATAAATTATTTGTGAATTTTTAAATAAAATAATATATTCTTCATCGATTTCGGAACCATAAATTATTAATAAAAATTATAAATAAAATTAAAAATAATTTATGAATAATAAACGCTCTATGAACACATAAATTTAAATTATGAGTTTACCATAATACTGAATTTAACCATCGGTGGAGAATTTCCATTCCTAAAGTACAATATCTTGTACTTATTAGATTATTATCGGTAAGCGATGATTAGTAGTAATTCTTAAATAATTGTTGATCTCGTAAAATATTAAAATATTAAACGTAATTATAAAAAAATACATAGTTAATGAATTTATCTACAAAGAAAAAACATTGTTATAAATGCTAATCGAATTTCTATATGATTTTATATATTTTTCAAAAGATACAGTAGAGTAATGGTTACAGATTATCAAATTTGGTTTTGTGACGATTCTATTTGAATGAATTCAATTGACGTAATTAAAATTGAAATTGAGTGAAAAAGTGATAAATTATAATTCTCCAATTAGAGAATCAACTAATGTTTAAACGATAGCAGTCCATTATATTTTTTTCCTATAATTTGAAAATGTGAATAAGTATAAGTAAATGAGTAAATATATCGATATTTTTCATAGCTATAAATAAATATTTTTTTATATATAATAATTCAACTAGATAGCATAATATCATTAATTTTTAAATAATTACTGTTAAATCAAAATCGTATCTTTTTGAATTTTTAATAATTAAATATTATTTTTTAAAGTTTTATTGTCCATTCGTATCTACAGTAATATTGGAATTTTAAATCCACAATTGAACAATTAACACAAATAATTCGATCTTAATTTCAGAATGTCTAGTTAAGATAGAAATTTCTTAGTTTCTAGTTTTTGATGACGAAATACAGCTTGTAGTTTCTTAGAAAGATTTATTGCTCTGTATGCATATATAATGCACTGGTAATAAATAATTTTATTTAAAAAATTATAGAAGTAATAGCTATCCCGTTTGATAAGTAAAGTAAAAACGTGTGCTGGCCCTTGTTATTTCTGAACTTATTACCAATTTAATTACTATAGCTATCCTTTGCGTGTTATTTATAATATCATAAATTTCAGGGAACAAAATCTAATCATTATTATAAAAATTTCAAAAAAACCTAGGAAATGAAAGCAATTTGTTATAATTAAAAGATTATTTATCAGCCAAAAGATTATTAATTTATCAACCTATGGTAATGAAAAATAATTTTTATTCTTCATCTATCTCATAAATAAATAAGCTGATATTTTTATGTCAACGTGTTTACCTTTTCTTGAGATGTTTTAATGGCTATTAATTAACATATATATTTATATGCAATATCATTTTTGTCAAAATATATTAATATGGAAATAATCGCAATTTAATGTAGTAATTATCTTTTCATAATTTTCCAAGAAAAATAAATTTTCCTTTCAAAGATAAATATTACTCGTAATGCACTAACCCAAATAAAGTATTTGGAACAAGCCTCACGCTACTACGGCATTCTTCGAATACCAAAATTTAAAAAACGCAATACTCTTCAACTCTAAAAGCGTTAGAATTACTTCTGATCGGGCAAGAATGTTTCCTAAGGTTCATGTGCCGAAACTTAAAGCTAAGACCCGGTGATAAATATATTTTTATGTTCGACGCATTAGGCCGTAAGAAGATGAAGGTAATGGTGCGGTAAGAACTGGCTATTTTGACAGTCAAAATTATACACGCCTACTGAGGCGGTCGGCGTCCCATGCGCAGGTCTCAGGCCCTTGGCCGCCCCTAATCAAATTCAATTTATCTGTTTCGGCGCTTCTATACAATAGAGTACCGGGAATGGCTGATGCGCTTTTATGCTTTTTCCGTTTGTCTCTCGGTGGCTCTTTATTTTTCTCACAAATAAAAGACTTATTTATGGAAATTTAAAATCTTGCGGTCCCGTTATTGTCGACTAGCTACTGATCTTTATAGAAAAGTATTTCTAAAATGACCTTGATGTCGTTACCAATTAAACTTAACCCATTAAAATTAAACGTTTTTATAAAAATATCCGGTTAGCCGAAGATTAAAGGAATAAACAACTTAGAACGATAACTATTTATTTGCAAATATCAGTCAATTATGGAAAATAGCTTGTGAGCGCATAATGAATAATATATGGTTTTGCTTAAAATATCTTAATCAACCTCCCTGGCGAACGCAGAGTAAAAACAGTTAATTATTAAAGTACGAGAAAGATGATCTGAATTTTAATTGCCGTTAAGTACATTCACGTTGGAACATTCTTTTATAAAGAATTTTTATGATTCAATATAAGCACTAAAATTAAAGGCTATAATGTGCGATTAAATAGTAATTAAGAAACACATAACGCAAATAAAAAATTTTATTGAATTACCTAGTTATTCAATTACAATTGAATTTTATTTCTTACTGACTCTTAATTTAAAATAAAATTTATTGAATTTAATGTTACATACTTAAATTAATACATTAGTGCCCTTTTAAATATAAAATTTAATTATGATAACAAATTATAATAATTCATTCAAGCATCAATTTATCGTATTCAAATATATTTGTATCTTATCAATGAAAAGATTTAAAGTATATTACTTTGAACATACCAGCATTAAATTATTCAACATTTTTTAAAGCGATGTAATACGAGTGGTAATCCTAAATTTTTCTTAATTTATATAGATTAATTGTTAGATGAACCGAATATTTGAACTTTTTCTATAATAAAATATAATATCATTAAATTTATCAAGCAGAATATTTTTTAATTTAATATTTTCATAAATGTATGTAAATTTATACAAATTTCAATATTTCAAAACAGATTTCAATAATCTTTATAATGCAGGTTTCTCTTGTAGTAGACACATTACAAATAACGACATTAAACCATAGATAAACTCAGAACCAATATATTTTCGCACGTGTGTTTACGTGGTTAACATTTTGACCTTGAGCTGTAATTTCAAGCTTAAGTATTTTTTCCCGGGTGCTTGGCTTACGTTTGACCCGTAAAACTATTACTCGCAATTCCAGTTCCTGCCAATTAGTGTAAGCCAAAGACGCAATATGTAACAATAGTTGTCGATAGCTACATGTGGTCTCCTTCGCATGTACTAGCTAACGACCGTTGAAATTACCAACAGTGACTTCCGGGTTTTCATGCTGTCGAACATGTCAAACGCGCTGAAGTTGAAACTACCTTAAGCCATTTAAGTATTCCTATCTCGTCGATCAAGAGCAACAGCATTGTGATACCACTTGCGTGGGGCTCATCTTTGTCGTTTCCTCTCAGGAATGTTACTCCGCTACTACAGAATATTCCAAACTTAGTTCTTGACAAGTGACCGTTGTTTTTATTGCAGGAAATTAGAGATTTAAATTTATTATCGATAGTACGTATTGCGAGAAAGAACCTTATTTGTCAATAGTTTGATTGATTCATATTTAAATTAATTTCGAAGAATGCATTTAAACGATCTTTCATAATATCAACTGAAGCTAAAAGAGTAATCAGCTTTTCTGTAATAGATAAAATAGAATGCTTATTGTTTATTGAATTCACGTATAATAATAATCTAAATTATACTATAAATCTCTATTTCCAAGACCTGCTCTTTTAGTATTGAAAAGCGTTTCCATCCAAAGTACCTTTATTTATAAAAATATTTAAAATCTATAATAAACAATATATAAACAGATTGTAACTTTGAGGATGATCTGCTAATTGGATTTCTTCAGCTTTCAACTACTATTTTACAAAGTTCCAACCAGACTTTTTCGAAGAAAGTGCGATAAAAAAATCGGAAAGAGACATTTGGTGTAAATTCGCTATCAAACATCTTTTTCTGGTTTTGTTCCTTGAATCCAGAATGCGGGATCCTACACGCCGGACTTTACGGGACGCCCGCGGGTCGTTGAAAATTGGCCCCGTTGCCGGTGGTCCAATGCGCACGAGGGTTATAGAATGCGGGAGAGACTCTCAGTTATGGGCGCGGCACAGCATCTACTCGACTTGGACGATTTATCGGTATTTTATGCTCGTGTTTATAACACGAATTCAATGTCGATTATTGTTTGCCTCGATCCTTCCTTTTTGTAAGATTCCTAATTTTCAGTTTTAGGAAGGTGTTTCTCTGACGCCCAAAGGGTCATCTTTGACAAAGAATTTTTATTTCTTATTTGAATAGTCTGGTGATAATTCTAAATTTATAATGTTTTAGTAGATGATTAATTATAATTTTTTGTGCAAACGAATAAACTTAGTTTTCTATTGTGCATTTAATTGTTTTATATTATTGAGAATTGTTTTGATTCATAAATATGCTATCATGGACTAACAAAAACATGTGCAAAGAAAGATGTTATAAGGTGCATATTTTAATTCAACGCTAATGGTTTTACATTAATTATAAAAGTGAAAAAACTTACTAAGTCGTATTCCAGTTGTTCTTAAATAAAATTTAAATCAATGGTAATTGAAAGCTTGTATGTAATATGTCGGTATACGATGGCATATGGAAATTTAAAATTCGAATGCACGGCACTTAGCTTGTTAAGTAGTTCTTGATAATATGTCAGATAAATATTTTTATAAATATTTACTTATGCGCAAAAACTGAAGCGCACAAGAACTGAATAATCGTAAACTAAAAAATCCGAAAGCTATTTTAGGGCTTTAATAATATTTAGCATGTATTCATTTGAGTAATCCTACAAGTACTTTATAAGTGATACATAAATTATTTATCATTCGCCGAATAAACTTACTCTTTATTGCTATGTGAGTTTTTATTTTTGCGTCGTATTCGACGAATTATTAATTGATTTACCCTTTATATCTACCGACTGAGTGCCTCTGACTTTATTTGAAAAAAACTTAAATTACATTGGTCACAAATTTGTCATAATAATTTATCTTCTTTGAATAGTTAAAACATTTACATATGCAAATTTCTGCGTGAAGTTTTTTTTATATTGATTAGTTTTAACTGTTCTTCATTAAAGTATCCATATGCAATTTTTATTTTAATTAATAAGTCGAAAGGATGATTTAATTTTTAAAGATAAATTTGGTAACAAACGTTTTAAATTCACACAATTACAAAAGACGAAAAAACAAGAACCTGAAATTTGTCTGCGTGTGCAGGCAAGAATACAGGCGTGTTCACGCACGCCCTTGCCTTTTTTTTCAACAGATAGGAATGAATAAAATAGAAACGGATTAAAATACATGTAGACAGAGCATGAAATCTGGGTAAGCATACGAGAGCTAATGATTTTGTCATGTCGTTAAAACGTCGCGCTTCGCCTCTCGCTCATTCAAGAGTTATGGCAATTAATGCAGGATACGCACGACATCAACATCCACGCAATCTGTCCCGCATATTCCCGAAGATGACTCGATGTCCATCGCGACCTGTCACTCGAGCTGTTCGAAAATCTCTCTCTCACTCCCGCGCTCTTTCTCTACCCCACTTCTTGCCTCTACACACACGTGCCATTGCCTTTAAGCTGGATTTGACGTAGTGCCTGACTTATACGTGTATGACTTTGTCCAGGAACAGAGAGGCTACAAGTACAGCCTATGAAATTATTGACTATATATATTGACAATGTCATCGATGAATTTGTCATGCAATGGCCTCTTGAATTTCGCTATGACGAACCGATGGTTTTGGAAGCCTTGACTTCTAGTGGATCAAAACTAAATCGTAAAATGCAGTTAAATGAAATTCGGTCATTTTTAATTAATACTCCATTGTGTTATTAATTAATATGGAAAATCGAAAATTTCAGTGAATTCTGCAATGTCATTTAATTTTATTTCGAATAATTCAAATGTCGAACGCATTACTTCTATTTCAAAAATTTATTCGATTAATATTATAATGCAAATAAAAATATAATTTATAAAATATAATATGAAAACACAATTTTTGATATAAAAATTGTTTATAAATAAATATTATGGATGTAGTTATGTTATTATAAAAATCTCTCAGGTTTGTAAATTAAATTTTATTAATTTATTTATTACTTGAAAGTTCATTTTTATGTAAACTGCTTTTATTTTTTCCCCTCAATCTATGTACTATTACGAAAGCAAATATAATTTACTTTTTATGTAAGATATTCTGTTCTATGTGAAATCGAAAATAGGTTTCAATTACATTCTATCAGACAATATTTAATCCGAAAAAATGATGATTTCTCTTTTTTATGTAAATACTAAAATTAATTTTTTCCCTGTGTGTATAATTCAAAATATGTATTTGAGCAGAATTAATTAGTAAGTAGTCGTTATAATTTATATTAATATTGTATCAAAATCGTTATTTACTTATTTATAACTATTGTATTTTCTTTTAAATGATTCTTTATCCAAAAATTTGCTTAAAATTTTGAATAAAATAATGAAAAATTTCAAGTAATTATAATAACCTTGAATTGGAGTTTAAATGTACCTTTAACATTGTTTTAGAGTACAGAATTAAAAAAAATATATATTTAACAAATTAATCTTGTATTGATTCCTGATTTTTCAATATTTGATTATTTTGTGAATAATTTCTTAATTACTTTACACAAATGTGTTATTCATTATCAAAAATGACATTGAAATATATGATACACTAACATATGAATATTATGGAAATCCAGGTTCAAATGACTTGTCTTGAAGTACATTAATTGTTAATCTTGTCAATAATGATTCTCGTAAATGCTTAAATATTTTCGTATAATTTTTCTTATAATTACAAATAGAACAAATTTTATTGTTATAATCAATGACTTCAACAACAATTAATTCATATTCACGTTCTAAACAAAATTGTAATGCAATAAAATTTCTATTAAAAAATTTCTATTAAATTAAAATTTCTTGCACGTTAAATTATCCACGAAGTTCTAATTTTTGAACTTATAAAATAGAGTTGAAATTCATGTTTTTACCATTCTTCATTAACATTTTTTGCTAATTTTCTACTATATAATATTTTGATTTGTTAATTTACGTATCTTTTTATATCCTTAGTAAATTTGTCGAGTAAACATGTGTCTTACTTTAAACGATCAAGGTATTGAATATTATAATCTTAAAAGCTTATACATAATCCATCATTATAACATTTTTGAATTATATTAAAAATACACAAAATTTTATGTAAATTAATTTTTGCACTGTCTTTTTTCGCGAATCTAAGAACACGAGACAAATAAAAGTGCAAATTGTACAAAAATAGAATTTGCAAACTTGATACTCTTCATCATCTTTACCTTGTACATAAATTTTTATTACAATACATTGTGTTATACAAAATATTATATATATATTGCGAAATCCAATATTCATCTCTTCTTTTGCCAATTTTCTATAATCGAGTACTCAATTAATAGCAGTCATTAAAAATCAAGATAAAGCACTAATAAAAGGCTGCGCGCACTGAAATATTATATTCTACATGTTCTGTTCATGAATTCAAACGTATGCAACTTGTACCTTCAATATAAATCGTCGCCACAGAAACACGCGTTCGAGCAACACATCAATCACATTCATCCTTCGAATCAAAATAATTTTCTTTATCGGTGTAAGGTTTCCTCTTATCTGCACTTCTTGATCTCCATCTACATCTCTTATCTCGGCTCCTCTATATAATTTGACAAGACGATGATCGATATTAATTTAAGGCGGAGAAATCGTGCGTTTTGAAGAACGAACTCCTTTTTTCAAAATAATAAAGTAACCTACGGCTACTGTATTAAGCGCCGAAGAGTATCTGCAGTATAGAAAAATCAAGAATGTATATGCTACTCTACCGACATATGTTTACAAGCACCTAGAATACGCCAAACCTGTGTACATATGGGAATAACTATATATCCTGATAAAGTATCGTATATAGAGTATGTGCAACGCTGATCTGTGTACGGGTTTTATTGATCCCTATCGAATCACTTGCTTTTCTCTCCTACCTTTTTGTCTCTTATTTTCTTTCTTTCCATTCCTGTGTGTTTTTCAATTAATTGATTTTCTCGACATACACCTCTAACTCTATTTATTTACTAATTATCTTCTTTTCTGGTTTTAAAATATTATATGAAAAAATGAAAGAGTGATGAGCGTAATATGATATAAAAATTTACTCTACAGTTTAAAAAATCTGTATAATTATTGTCATGCAAAAATATGTATTTAAATATATATATATTCGTTGAATTGTCTCAATTTGATAAATGAGATTAGAGGAAAATTTTAATAAATTAAAATCTATTTTTATAATATGCATATGCATACCTCGTGTAATTTTGAATTAAAGGTTAAATAATTCATGGAACAAAATTTTTCTCATTGGTAATTAAAAATTTTTAATTTTATACATACGTTTATATAATTTATTATAATTAGTTCTAATTATACTGTGTAACAGTTGCTATTAAAAGATAGTTCCGTATTTATGAAATTTAAGGAAACACAAAAAAATGTTTAAAATGGAATTTTTATTAAAAAAATATAACAAAACAACAAAATTCATAAAGTTTAATAATTTAAAATATTTATATATTGAAAAAATTGTTTAAATTTTAAGCAACAACTTTTTACAAACAGTTTTAAAAGGTTTAATTAATTGAATTCTTAATACATAATAATAAATATTCAATAATATATTCTAAATATTTTAGCACAGGTCTACATCACATCATTTTTTTTCTCGTATATTTTGACTTTTCAAAATCAAAATATTTCTTGTTTGTCTTCATTAATGTTGACTATTTTAAAATTGCGAAATGTTCTTTTAAATTTGAAAATGCCTATAATTCCAATGAGACTTATTATGTAAACAATTAGCCTAAATCAATCTAGTTAACGTGTTAGAATCGCTAAATTCAGTTATGCATGGGTAGATCGATTAGCGAGTCAAGAATAAAATTTTTGGCTCCGTATTTCGATGTTGAAAACTCGTAAAAATATATTCTAGATTCCTTAAAACCGGTAAATATCCGGTAGCGGTTTGAAGTCATCCAGGCTCGTTCAAAGATATAAATTAATCGAATCACTTATCGGTAAATCATCCCTAATTTGCTTTGCACAATTAACGAAAAATAAAAAATTATACCCATCGATTAATTAACTTCCTTGTTTTGAACAACGTCAAAGACTTTTTATGCACATTATCCCTCTTCCTCTCTTTAGCGCCGACTTTTCGTTCAGGCTCTCTCTTCCACTCTCCTCTCTCTCTCTCTCTCTCTCTCTCTCATCTTCTCAAGGACTGTCTGTGTTTCTCGTATGCACAGCATTTCTCCCGCCATTAATATGATCTATGCTTCAGCTCCCGTGGCTACCGATGATCTGCTCCATCCGAGAAGATGTTATCTGATGACGACCTCCACTTTGTGAAGGGAGTGAGCGAGAACGAGCAGAGCCTCGAGGCTTCTGCTGTTGCTGTTGCCGCTGCTACGTCGCGGTTACTTTTGCTGCGAGAACCTCACTTACATATAGATTGAAGATCGTTCCTCTTACGGACGATGGGGTATTGCCAATATTCTTCTCGCGGGACATATTGCAGCGCTGCTTTAATGAAAATGGCCGGTGATAACGTTCCACGTTGCTTGAGCTGGTGACCTTTTTGCTTTCGTTTTTTCGTAGCGTCGCTTTTAACGAAAAAATGAGGTTGTTCCCTGATGTTGCAAAGTTTATACATTCTCTTTTTCTCTGTTTAATGAACAAGATATAAATTGGTTTGTGGTCCTCAAAGATGAAATATTCGTGGATCGGTGCAAGTAAATAGAGGTTAGTTCGGGCTTTTACCGCGGGTGAACTTTCCAAAGAAATTAAGTACCTCTTACGAACTAAGTTGTCTAGCTTATCATAGAATATAAAATATCAGTTTTAAATTTCAAGTGAAAATCTGAAGGAAGTATTTGGAATGGTACGATGCCTATCGTAGAGCGTCTTAATTAACTCGCAATAACTATCTTCCTTTCCTTCTCAAAATAACAAGTAACTGAGCATTGAGACTAGTGTTAATTATCATAGATGCTGTATAAATTAATTTCTTTATTATGTTGAGAGTTCAGAAGGTAGTGAAAGACTTTCAGTTTAGTAATTTGTAATTCCGATTGAATAGAAGTTGAATAGTTTCATGTTGATAGTTATTGATTAATCTTAATTTAAAAAATTTATTTAATTATTTATTTAAATTTCACAGTTAAAACTTAACCAAAAATTTGGAACCACAACAAAGACATAAAGTAAAAACATACAGTCCGATGTTAATATTTGTAATATTATCACATATTCGTATTTCCAACGTTATTTTTGTAGTGCAGTTTTATTACAATAGTTTCAAGAAATTAAAGTTGTTCTCCGTATTGTGAATAGTTAGAAAATATTTTGTCAAATGATCCGCTCAAATGTAATTTTTACTAAGGTGAAATTGAAAGTTGATAATATTGTTGAATACCTCTCGATGTATGAAATGTCTTTTTAAAACTTATTCACGTGTATTTACCTTCGTGTTGAAAATAAACATTTCTTCAGTAACTTTGCCATGATTCCAGTTCGACGTTCATTTTATCTTTTGAAGATCGCTCCGAAGAAATCTCGTTATTTGGCATGACAAAATACAAAGAAAAAGCTAAAGGCAGAAAGAAAAAGGTACGAACCTCGTAGGGTGGAGAATCGGTTCCTCTAACTCATACTGATCCCAATTTACATTTGCATATTCTCTTCGTGCGGCGACTTTAAAATGGATCACCACGTCGAAATCATCCTCCCTCATTATCACATGACAATTAGGCGCCTTCAGGAAAGTTCTCCCTAAATATATCGCGTGCCGAACGTCTCGTTTTATTAATCCCGAATGCTTCGTTTGCAAACAGCATAAAAAAAGTGCATCCATATCTTTGTACGTATAAAGGCATATAGACTTTCAAATCTTTAATTAGCTTCGAATTACAATCCTAAATACAGACTTTTATTTTCGAATGAATCCGAGCGTTGAAAGAAGAAAAAACTTGCTTTGATTATTTCTTATAATTTGAATGTCCCAACGCACTTCGACTAACGTGAATTTTCTTATTCTTCTTCCCCTGAGTTTTGCAGTCGTAATGAATTTTTTTGCAGCGAATGAAAGTTCGGCATCCTCTTTAACGCCTAGGAACTAAATAAAAATTATACTTATTCAATTTTTAGTCTATTATTAAACTATGAAAATATGAAATTATATTGAAATATTTAAGAGAATACCTCAAGCCCTATTACTGATTCCAAATAAGAATTTTAATTTTATAATCCAGTGTTAATGTTAAGTAGTTTATCAGAGCTCCGAGTTTTTTGATCGACTTTTAATCAGTTTTACATCTATTTTCTAAAACTCTGACAATTCTATGAATAAATTGAAAATTTTCCTGTAATTATGCGTATACCATGTGTCTATACTCCATAATGAAATCGCACTTAATCGTACTAAAATACTGCAGATTTAATCAGACATTTGTGCTAACGTTCAACGTAATATTTTCCATGAAACAACATTTGTAATGTAAATAAGGAAATTTCTTATAAATTCTAAATTCAAGCGAACCTATTTTCATTTTATTTTTGTTAAATTTCTCTAAAATAAATTTCAAATTCACGAGCTAGAGCTCTCCCTTTAAATTGATTTAAAGCTCAAATAAAATATTAAATTATGAGAACGTTTAAGTAGGTACTTTTGGTGCTATAGAATAAATAGCACGTAGAATGCACTTACGCATCATATTGTTTTGCAATATGCCTGGAGATGTTGATGGCGATTTCTGATGAGGTGCATCCGTTAATCCATGGTTGACTAGGCATTGATAATTTATGACTAATTAGTGTTAACAAGAGGTTTAGTTTATTATTATATAAACGTTATGTCGTCTTGTAGGGAAGTCTATTGGATCGTAAATATTTTTCTAGCGGTCTTGGCACTTTTTTCGTCTTATGTTCATTTTTCGAGAGTAATGCTTCTAATATTTATAACAATGTTACGACTTGCCTCTCGAATGAGTTTACCAGTTTTAATATTGAAATATCGATTAGTTATTTATTAATTTAAAATTTTTATTTTAATCCAAGTAATGACTTGATACTCTAACTTGGATTTAAAAAATCGTTTCCATATATTGATTTTAATGATCGCACAAGAATTTTCTAATTTTATCACATACATTCCTCTTCCAAGTTGAAAAATAAAGTTTTGTTACTCGAATTATTTATGTTATGACTAAAACATGAATTTCACTCATCATTTAGGAAAAGTATAATTTACTTTTTGCAATATTACAATATTGTTATGCTTAGTACAGACGCATTTATGCAAATTACGTTTATAATCAACCCTTTATTATTTCAATTATAAATATTATTGTCTTATGCATAAATTATCGCTCTAAATTATCTGCTTATCGAATGCTGAACTTGTATTACATTATATGTTACATTCACTTTCAGATTGTTTTGACAATCCAAAAATATTCCTCTTGTACATCGTCGCATTCAATTAAAAAACTTGTATAAAATGTAGTAGACGCTCATCTACGACATCAAAGTATTTCATATTCGACAAAATATATTTCGGCTAAGGCTTATATATATATATATATTTTCTTATAACAGTATAATCACAGATAATGATTAAATTGCATTACATTTTTTTCAAATATTTTGTTTGATATTTTACTTATATCTTTTTTTTGACTACCAAAGAATTTATTTCATTATACTTTACATTGCATTAAACTCAATATATACTCATTTTAATATAATTACGAAAAAAAATACGTCATATTTTTTTAATTGACATAAATTTTATTACTCTATTTTTTCTACGTGCATCCATTTATTGCAAAAGTTATGTTTTAATAGAATGAAAATTTATCTTTCTCTAAAACAATTTGTTCTAAATTCATCACAACGTAATATTTGGTCCTGGAAAAACTTTTTTTCATTAGAGAACTATTATTTAAAATATAGTATGTTAATTAAAATAAATAATAAAATGCAGAGTGTTAATTAAAATAATGTAATTTTGCATTAATTATTGCAGAATCATTGTAAATGTATAGATAGCGCGAAGGCTTGATGAGAAAGAATTCTGTCGACATTATCCGTAGCTATAAACTGCATTTTTTAAATTCGCGCTCAAATTATTGTTAATAATTTTAATGCAGTATACAAAGTGACTCATAGCATATCCTTATATATATTTGAGTCGTCAGTAGATTAAAATTTTTTGTTTATGTACGCAATTCTATTTTAAAAATATATGCCAAATTTCTTATGATCGGAAAAAACAATAGACGCATAAATAAATGAATAAAGTATGGAAATTTAATGTTTTAAACATTTTGCATTTTATAAGTAAATATTAAATTAAATTTTTGCGTAATCTTCCGAATACCAATTTATTTTTATCATGTGTGCAATACTGAATGCTAATTCGCGTAATTCGTTCAAATAATTAAAAATCTGTCATAATTTATGTCATCGTTATTTTAATTTACGAAATGACAAAAAATTATTAAAGTATGCTAGTCTTATATTAAGTATATAGTTTAGTAAATTAGTGTATATAACTAATAAATTACCTTATTTTATCGTTATAAAAAGATCAACAATTAAACGTGTATAATTTATTTAAAAAAATCAATTTTAATTCAATTTAATAATTTCATAGAAAATATTTTTAACTTTAGGCTAGATATTTTAAGATAAAATTTAATCCTAAACGTAGAGTGATTAGAGTTGATTTCGCAAAGTTTTCATTCTATTTCGCATAAGATAAAGGCAACAAACTTAAAAGTTACGTAATGCAGAGAAAAAGGAAACATCAAAGAGCACTTAAATTTCTTTCGTATGAATACACGAGTAAAGTTTCACTTGGAAATCTTAAATCCATGTATCTCTCGTATTGAAAGATAAGAGCACTCCCGAAAAAAATTGTCTCCTCGAGTGTAAAATAATTTTGATGTCTGAACACTTTCCCGAGCTCGAAATTATCGATGCGTGCAATCGGCGCTACCACAGGCCTTCGCACAAGTCGTTACACCATTGGGTTGGTAAAAAATTTCTTTACACCTTCATCGGCTAGCCGTGTATCTATGCAAGCATGAAATAATCCTGTTGAACAAGAATGCGGAATCCTGCTCGTCGAGTAAGTTGTGGGCAAAACAATTACACGCCTGTTAAGTCGACGTGACGAAGAAAAGGGTGTACGAGCCTACAAAGTGAAGTCTGTCTTCTCGTTGTCTTCGCGAATGTGACCTCTTTATCAGTCATCAAAACCCATTGCACTTAATCTTCGTCTCTTCCTAAGAGCATAAGAGATTTTTTCTACATTCCATACGTTTCGAAGCTTCGAATATGTTATACGTTATAAGCAGAATCTAAGTTGCGATAGTGAAAATCGTGAGCTCTAGCAATTTTAATTCAATAATAAATAAGCATCAAACTCATCTGAAATCGCATATATAATTTACACGTATCATAATATTGGGATACTTAAAAAGTATAAATAACCCAGAGTTAATACGCCTCTGAAGTTAATATTTCTGCATTAAGGTTTATCATTTATAAAACTATTATGCTAAAATTTATGGAATGTATTTTAATTACTTTGTCACGTATTGAATATTCATGTGACAGCTTTTGATAAAAGATAACTTAAGATTACCAGATCAGAAATAAGAAATTCAAGATAAAGCATTACTCAATAATAACCGATTATTACTCCGAAAGTTATTTACTTTTCGAAGTATACTTTTATAGTGAACTTTTTATATTAATAAGCAGCATTTGAGAGAAAATTTATCAAGAATATTTTTAATAAAATATTCATAATGTCTACATAAAATTTTCAAAAAATTTTTAAATTATTATCAATTCAATAATGATTTAATGACTTTTAAAATAAGTTTTCAAGAATTTCAATAATAATTTATAATTTGGGAATACTGAATAATTAAACGAGATGTAGGTATTTCTATTCAAAGTATTAATGCAAATATTACAAATTAAATATTTTTATAAATATATTTTTTTATTAACAAATTTCTTGTTTTCACATTCGATGAAAAAAACTACAAAATTGTTTACAAGATTTATATATCTGATGTAGAAACATAATTTTATAAAATTTTATGCATTCCATCAGACCAAAACAGTTTTTCGAACTTATTGATTAAATTTTATGGATTTTATGTATTAATTACTGATTTTATAGATTAATTTATGAGAATATTTAAGGTTCGTAAAAGAAAATGAAAATAATTTTATGATATAAAACTTGTAAAATGTAGTAAAGGCAATTTAATCTTTGAGTATCTAATAAAATGAAAAGAAAAGGAAATAAAAATACAACTGTAAAAATTTGTTATTTAATTATACAATAATATTAAAAATTTTGTGATTCTCATTGCAGAATAAAAACAAAAATTGTACATATTAAAAATTTTCACCAGAGAAACGTTGCCGAGTAAATTATTAATACTAATCTAATCTTGGGAAATTATATTATTATTGAAAATAAAAATGTATTGTTACGAAGGTGTTGATTATTTATTAATGATTAGTTAGACTTAAAGAATCAAGTTGAATCTTATTATTATTAATATTTATTTTATTTTATGCAAAGCGTAGAATTTTCTTTTATTAAAATATTCAAAAATTGCTTTTTAAATCTATAAATTTTTCTTCGTATGTACTGTTGAATCGAAGAAAACATTTTAATTGTATTTCCGTACTGCTTTATTCCATATATCGCAATACTCTATTTAATTACAAATTATAATATTATCTGAGAGAATTCCTTTGATAATTTATGCGAATATTTACAATGATAATAGTACTGTTTAAAATTAATAAAAGATTTTTTAAATAAATTTATATTCTGGTTATATGTAAATACATAAATTATTTACTTGAAATGTTATTTAGAATTTTCTTTTTGTGAAAGAAAAAATCCAGGAATTTATCAGAAATCTAAACAAAAAAAATATTGATTGAATAGCGTGTCAAACTTCAATATTGTATTATTTCATTAAAAAGTTAAAAGCACGCAAAGTAATTTATTTTAACGAACGGCTTTTTTTATTTACACTAAGTTTGACTTTCTACAATATTTACATGGGATGCAATTAATTATATCAGTGATAAAGATGACGTAGAATGCAATAATTATACAGAAAAATAATATTTCCCATAATTTTAGATGCTTCCAGGAAATGAAAATTTGTATTTTAATTTATAATGAATTTTTGATCAGAGCATTATCTTATAAAAATTCATTTTTCATGCTTAACATCTTATGGATAAATTGAATATTAAAATCTAAGCATATCTTACTAAACTAAGAAACAATCAAACGCTGCGCTTATGCAAATAATTTTCCATAAATTTGTAAGTAATGTTTCCACTCTTTCGTGCGATTACAGCAAGTGAGCTCTTAACTTACAATAAAAATTATGCCTCCTATTACATTAATGTTGATTAAAAATTCTTTTTGAAAAATCGAGGAGTATAAAAACACCTCTGCTTCCTCCGAAAGAAGAGCGTCTCAATTCTCCAATGGTTTATCGACGGTACTTTTGCACATCGCTCTAATCGTCCTTCCATTATAGATTCCGCTCTTAGCCTTCGATCGCCTGCATACATGCGCGCGCCAGCAATCTTTCGCAACATCAACACTGAATTCGCGCGACCAACTTAGAACGTGGCGAGAGAATCTTTATGCAAATTAGCGGAGGCGCGAGGCCGGTGGTACGGACAAAACAACAGCTAAGGTTGAAAGGATGGAGATCCTAGGCCTCCACTTATTGCTCTCGTTGTATATCGCATAAAGCCTAGGCTAGGAGACTTTATAAGCCTCCGGTTTGAGGAGAAAGGACAGCAAGAGTAAGCCGAATATAATATGATTGTGGAATGGAAAACATGCGCCGATTTCTGCTCGGAGTCCCGGGGAATGGTCGAAAAATTGCCGAACGAGCTTGAAAATTTTCATTGCTGCAAATTATTTTACGGCGACGTATTAGGTATTTTCTTAGTCAAAAAGCTAGTGCGTAAAGTAATAATTTACACGTCGATGTTTGGTTTTACTCGCACACGACTTATCTCGAACATTGAACGTATTTTCAAACGCGCGTCCTTAAAGTTTATAAAGAAACTGATAATCAAAGGCAACATCCGAAGCTTCGCAGATTTCAAAACGCGATAGCTTGATTACTGGATACATTCTGGCGCGAAATAATCGAAGCTAATATTTTCAAGTTATCATTATTGGTTTATTGGATTAACACTTACAAGGCCACTTATATAAACGAAAAACAGAAAATAACTACGGAAGCCTGTTTAACGGTCTAATCGAAGGTACTCGTATTGAAAATAAAAGGCGTTTTCAGTGTTTTAGAAGTAGATAAGAAATTTCGCTAATAAACAAGTTTGCGCAGGCAGGCGAGAGCAGAATGATTTAAAATAAAAGAGCTGAGTCCATATAAAATTGTAAGGATTCCTTAGTCCAAACGGAAAATTTTATTATTGCAAGTACGTACAAGTTCTTCAGGATTTTTAAGCGATAAAAAGTTTTTGATTCGAGAAGCATCAAAATAGTAATATTCGTTTTTACGACGCCCTCATAAATTTTGACGTGAGTGAAAGGAATGCACAAAATTTATGCTCCGAATAAAAAAGCGCTCGAGTATCACGGACAAGGAATAAAGGAAACGCGAACAAATCACGTAAAACATTGCCCCAAAAGGAACCATCCTACCCGAGAATCGGCTTTGTGATAACTTCCTGAGCAGCTTTCGCAAGAGCACACCATATTTCCAAGTCAATACGGCGCCATGGATTTTCGAGTGCGATAAGAGGAGAGGCTGGCAAAAAGGAAGCCAGAGCCGGAGCCGAGCTGTCAGTGCGATAAACAACAATTTCCCGGGGAATCATTAAGATTGAAAGGCGCGCTCGCGAACGAGTTTGGCGGTGAGACTCACAAGGTCTATGCAAATGAGGTAAGGCGGTGCGCGGCCGCCAGCAATTAACCGCCCGGCACAAACGCGACGTCGCGCGAGCCTTCGAAACGGATAGATGCTCGATTTGAACCATTAAAACGGCATTTTTCCGAGCCTAGATATGTGACATTTCCAGGTACCTCTAGTATTCTTAATTGTCAAACTGATCTCTCATGACGTCAATTACTCACCGCACCTACCCTATGCTTTGTTTTTTCCATTTATTTGTTAAAATGTTAAATCATTAATTTCGTGCTGCTTTTGATGCACCATCGGTGCGGATGGAGGGATTTTATTGTCCAGCTGCTTCTTCATTTATTATTTTTTTTTTGCGTTGCGCGAGGTAGACAAATTGTTTGTGTATAGATACAGATCGGGCGTTTGCGTGAATCCGTTATTGATTACCGATCTGTTAAGTTCAAATAAGGCAAATGAGTAGTTATTAAGGAGATTCGTGAATTAAATTTGATTCATAAAATAAACAGTAATAAAAAAATAATTGATTATTCCGCCATTTAAATAGGAGAAAATCGATTTATATGACCAACAGATATATAAAAAAACTCGTGTGTTACTTTAATAAATCACTGCTCGCATTCTTTGCTTATTTAAAAGAGATTGTATTAGCTTATTTCAAAAATAATAGAAAGTGCTTGTACTTTAGATATAAATAAGTAATGATCTGACATTATTTATGCAAAGTTTTCTATTTATATAACGATTCAAATAATTTACCAGTTAAATTGAATATCCATCAGAATATATACTAACTTCATTTTTAATCTGTAAAGTCTATTTCCTCGATAATTTTTTTAAGAAGTATCGTTGATTCGTGAAAAATACTGATTATTTTACTTATAATCAATATTGATGTGTCTCTAAAAATTGCGTTACTCAAAAAAGTCTTTCGAATTGTAATAATTGATATTTTAATCAAGGTTAGTTTTATTTATGCTTGCTGTATAGTAATTTACAAATTTTTAATATACAATAACTCTTTAATTTATTAAAATATTCTGAACGTATTGGCTAAGTATTTAAAATATTAAACACAAATTTGCGTTCATTTTATCTCGTAATAATTATAATAATTATTAATAAAATTAAAATGTTAAAAAATATATTTTATAAAGCATTTCCATCGTATTTAAAATACTAAAAATATATATAAATCTATCAAACATAGAATTTTTGTATTATTTGTTATTTTTTACGATATATTTAATTGTTACAATTAATCATCGAAGTAGAAAATATTGGCCAATATGGTTTTAAATTTTTACAAAACAATAAAATATATCTTTATTTTGAAAATAATAAAATTGTTTTGAAATAAGTTCTTATTTTTTCAATCATAGCTAATTTATAATTTCAATTATTAGAATATAATGAAAAAACGGTAATTACGTAAACAGTAAAATTTCAATACGATTATTCCTAGAAAGGTTTATACAGTACAAATAAAAAAGTAGAAAAATACAAATGTGTGAAGTAATAATCTTAGCTATAGTGCAATAAAAATGAATATCTTAATTAATTTTATTAATATATTCAAGATTATAAAAAAAATGTCTATAAATAAATCGAATATTTTCATACAATACGCTTTAAGATCTATTGTTTCATAAATTTTAAACGTTAATAAGTTTAAACGAAATGGAAATATTCATTTGTTTGACCTTAGTAACAAAGATTTTGTATTTCTCAACTTATGTCTTGATAAAAATCTCCGTATAATACATTTCACATACAAGGTATTAAGAAGTTTGTTATGTTTTCATCGACATCACAAAAAATTAAATAAAATATTTATTATAGAAAAACAAATACAAATAATAAGAAAGAAACAAAAAAATTTTGAAATATTGATTATTGTATTGTATATATTATTTAGGACTTTATTCGTAAGAATACGAATAAATTTAATTATTCAAATGAGCAGTTGGTTATTTTTATTCAAAATGCCGCATTCGCCAATAAACCGAGTCAGTGCTTTTACTCATACGATTGAGCGCATAAGCACTATTTTCACTACCTAAAATTAGCATAAATATGAAACCTATAAATCTCAACTAAATAATAATCTTAAGTAAATTATAATTTCAACGCGGTATATATGATTAAAGAAATAAACAAGACAAAACTCGCTAAAGCAGTCTATCATGAGTGCGGCTACACTAATAATATATTACACACCTATGGACTGTGCACGGGTACGCATGCACACGGTGCTTTCCATACCTTCAGCTATTTTTCCGCATAATGATGAAGGTCGAATCGAGCGATTAGTCGACAACTACGTCCCCCCCCTTCGTTTTAGAGATGATACCCGTAACGAGAAAGAGTGATATGTTCACAACTATGATTGATTCGGTTGTCAGTGTAACCATCGCTGGCTGACTACTGCTCTCTAAGACAGCCCTTACGAAACGAGTTCAAGTTAAGAGAGTTAAATATGAGTGGCGCAGGCTTTTACATCGTGAACCGCAAAGAATGCTTGGATGTGTACGTGCACACTCTTGACTATATGAAGAATGCGGCGGTGGTGTAGTTTCTGGAAGGCTGGCAAGTCATATCTTAATTATATGCGTTGATAGAAGCTTGTTTAAGCTACGTTATCTAATTTCATGACCTACTACACATGCGCGAGGAGCTTACAAAGAAAAATGGTTGAAGGCTTTATAAACGTATAACGATGTGAGCTTTTGATTCATCCGATAGATAAAGCGCACTTTTTATTAAAATTTCAAGGAGACTTGAGTCAAGTAGACTCAAGTGTTTCGTCTGTTATTTTATCTTTTTGGTAATAATTTATATTTCTAGTACTTTGGATAAATATATTTTAGGTCGAATGGATCTGTGGTAAAGTTATTTCTCAATCATATGTATATGTTTAAAACTTCAGGAAAGCACAAAATTAATCTTGAATTGTACAATCCCCTTCCATAATTTTGCCAATGTTATGAGTGAAATTCGATTTTTTTTATTAATAAATATTTTTTTACGTCTTCACCTTATGCAATTTTTACTTTATACATTATGGTTTATCTGATCGCTATGTGGTAGCTTCAAAAATACAATAAACTGACTAATAATAGAATCTCAAGTCAAAGATTTACAATTAAATCTAAACCTAAACAAATTGCATAAAAAGTTTCTTCAATAATACAGTGGAAAAAAGAAATAGTTGAGATATAACTTTCTTATATATTTTCTTATTTAATGCAAAGTGTGTCAACTTAATTTTTGTAGATAAATTTTTAAAAAATAATCGCCACCCATTATACGTTAATCTTTCTATCTCAATTTATCAATATATTGTTTTTCATGTTTTTTCTCATCGAATAAATGCGAAAGCAGAAAAGTCCTGAATACCAAATTTATGATTGGAAATAATGATAGAAGCATGAATTATTCGAGAATCCTTTTGAATAGAGTATCGAGCTAAAAGTCACTGCGAGGACTATGATATTTTCATCCTTGGAAACCGCGAGACTTGAAAATCCACGCACATTGTGGCTGATTTATTCTCCCCCTCACGGTTGTGTCTCGCATGAAAAGAAAACAAGTAAAAGTGGCCAACGTATCGGCGATAGATATAAATTGAAACTACGCAGCTCGAAGACTCTATAGAGGATGACGTAGACTGCTATCCGTTAAACGCAGCTGCATCCAGGGATCACAGGACCGCGTTCACACAATCATTATAATGAAGTCACTGTATCCTGCCTTGTACGGGGCGAGCGCTGCTACTGGGGAGACTGTTGTATCCACCTCCTATCGCCGCTTATACTCGTAAATCGGGCATACCTACCACGGTGATGTCGGGCTACCACTTTCGTCGCTTCGGCATTAATACCATCTTTTTTCCTCCTTTTTCCGCTCATCGTTGAGCTTCTTTACGGATTCTGATCGCGACGGGAATTTTGCGATAAAGTCGTTCGCCGAAATTTTTCGCATACGCTGCACATGCAGACAGGGGAACTTTGATAGCGAGCAATTTTTCGAGTAAAAGTTGGAAACCATTGCATTAATTATGCGGGGACTTTTAAAAGTTGTTGAAATACTCTTCTTTCTTGCGAAGTGCTGCTCCTCTTGCGCGTGATATTGAACAAGATAAAGTGTGCATAAAAATTTTTAAGGAGTATCAAGGCTCCTTTGTAGTGTAGAGTAACCAGTAATATACGAATAGCTATTCTTCGGACAGTGATAATGTGATTCGGTGCGAGCGATTTAAAAAAAACGAAAATCAAAATTACATTCCTTTTCTCCGATACAATGACTGCGTTTTTTCATTTCAGCTCGTCCGAATGACGTATAATAAGTGTATAATGTTAACTACGCTCATCGCAAATAATCCGGGCAAGAATAATAAAGACTTATATGTCGAGAAATAATATTAGTATTTGACGAATTTGCGAGTCAACGTTATGCAAACAAGCATTTGTCTCCCAGAACATGCCTGTGTTTTGTCACAGTTGAACTTCTTGGAACATAAAAGGACTAGGAGGAGCGAAACAAAGAAACAAGTCGTGGACCGTCACGTGATTACGATGTACGTAATTTTAACGCTTAAGAGAGGAGATTCTCGACGGCGAACGATTGTCAAACTCTTTCTCACCAAGCAGTATCTCTTTGGGGAATCGTTGAACGAGGAGAGATCGACGCAAAGGAAGCGCTTCGTAGCAGCTTCGCTTTGTTTATTCCTTGTAGCGCTTTATTTTTCTTTGACAAAGTGATCCGTGACCGAGTGCTTATTTATTTAGCTACCATCGAAACGATGGCAGATGTGCTGTTAATCCGTGCTAATTCATTCTCCTCAAAGTGCGCTCTTAAATTTTTTCGAGGAATTTATCTTTGAATCATCTTAAATTGATAATTTTAATAAAAAAAACATACCACTCGTTTTCAAAAACCACATTCGAAAAATTAAACACAGTCAATATACGTTAAAACGCGCGCGGGCAGATACTTCAAAAGTTATAAATGATAATGCCGATCTTTTTTAAAGTAAATAAATACTTTGCATACGCACGGCCTGTTTCAACGTTGCCAAATTTATTATTGAAAATACTTTCGAAGTTTTATTCATAGACACTTCGTAAACATCTATTAATTGCTATTTAATAACTAATTAACATTGTCAAACAAACGGTTCTCTTTTTATACTACAGTAAAAGGTAAATTTTTTTTAATCCAAAAATATATATGCGCATTATCGTTACCGCAAGTTGACATTTTCTATTTTTGGTGACTCCGATATTAAAAACATGATTTAACAAAAGATTTCGGCTTTAAATTATGCAAAAACGACCTTCGGCTTCTCGTTAATAAAATTTTACTACGGCAATTAGTTTAACTATAAACGTAGGCTTGATTTAGGTTCTCAACTTTATTTAAATCGTACTTACTTAAAGAAATCTCCCACTACAGAAACATCATAATAATCACAAGGAAGCAGCGAGTCACTAAGGCACTCGAAAAATTTATCGCGAAAATTTGTCTTTTTATTACGAGACGCGACAAGTTTGTACAAGTCTGTCGTAAATAATAAAGATACGCACGACACGCGGATGGGAATTTTTATTTGGTCAAATGGCGCCGCATACCCTTTGAAGCCGGTGATTCCCTTTTTTCGTCTTTTTAAACAAGTGAAAAGTTTCGAAGTAAGAAATTGCATAGCCGAAGATCGAGAGCATTTATCTTAGCGTGTAATAGCCGGTAATTGAAGGCCCTCCATGCACGGAGTTAATTTTCATACGGCGCTGACGCCTTCAACTGGGCGCACATAAGTTCTACACGCACATAACAACTGAAAATTACTCAACGATTATTCGACGCCTTTTTCATTATGTCTAATAAATGTCTGATTGAATATGCTCATTTTCACCCGAGATGTCTTCTTAATTGATGTGTGTCCTTTCGATTCTTAACATCAGCAGTAATGGGTTCATGTGTGGTTTCGATTAAAAATAACAATTTTTGGGAACTGGATAGATTGTTTATTATTCAGCTCATTGGTATCGATTTTTTCAATTTTCATCATACGCCTAAATTATGATGTAAATACAAAACTAAAATATTTACGAATATATTTTTTTATGGTTAATTGATAGCATAAACTTTTGTATATTAAGTAATTTCAGTTTTATATTTTTTTTCAAATTTTTAACAAAAATTAACGGGACTCTCATGTTTTTTCTCTATTGTAAAAAAGATCGAAACATTTTTAAATTAAGTAAATTTAATTTTTATTTAAGAAATTTAAAAAAAAAGAATATGACTTTCGAATAAGTATTGGTATTATCAGCTTCAAATTTTTTAATTTACAAAAATTTTTTGAATGAATTGTACAAATTATATCATTCATCGGCTTAAAATACTAGAGAGCGTTTAAAATAATAATTTATTAATCTAATTTATCTGACAAACACTAAAATATCTACGAGGCTTATTTAAAAATGAAGCAATTTATATTCGTCTAAAATGAAAAAATAGCAAGCATTTTTGTGCGTAAGATAAATTCCGATAATTCCATTTCGACAATCCAATAATCAACTCTGATCTCGAAATCGAATTAAAACAACAATATTTTGTTATTTTCCCATGCAAGTTCTATAATGTATTAGTCCAATATGCCTTCAAATATATTCGTTGCAATTTACCATTACATTTTCTAGTAAATGCGGTTTTTAACCGCAGCTACTACATTTTATACTTAATGCAGTATGCAGTTAATATCTCAAGCAGCGTAGACAAAACGCGTGTGTGACGCGAAAAAAAGCGAGACGCATAATTTAGCGTGAACGCGCGTATTAATAACGCACAGCGACGGCTCTAACATGAAACAGCAAACAATTCGTTTTTGTGGTTGCAACCCAAGGTGCTGTTAAACAATACAATCACGCGCATGTCAACGGAAAGCCGATATTAGGCATTTAATTAGGTGCACGGGAACGTTGGAAACATAAAACCAGTTCCCGAGGTTTTTGTTCCCTTTTATTGGTTTCCTTGAGCTGTGCGCACATCATTGGTTTTTCTTCGGTAGATTTTCGGTGCCCCTTAAAATTCTCGAACAGAACTTTCAGTGACGCAGCTCAGCCTTAAGAAGCTCTATTTGTGTGCGAATACGTCAACACCCGGAAGCGCGTACGAAGCTCGGAATATTCGAAGGGCCCACTGCTTTATTCTATTGTAGAGAATAAGGATTACTCGTTTATACGATCGCGCGTTCTATACATGCGTATACTTGAAAAAATTAAAATGCGGGCGAATTAGATGTAATGATAATGAGGTATTGTCTATTCATTGCCGATTCAGTATGACATAAATAACAGAGACTGCAAAACCTTGTTCTTTATAATGTATGGGGTATGCATTGAAAGAGCAGATTTGTTTTGTTAGAAACAGTGATACTAAACATATTGTCTTTACTATTTATAGTTTTGTCACTCATTAAAAGCTGACCTAATGCTGTCAAAATTGTATATTACCTCGTGTAAGAGTTTAGAAAAACAAATAATAAATAATATCTGAATTTGTAATGGTTATTGAAATCATTCATTTCAAATAATTTTTTAAATAACTACTTTAGAAGTTGACTTTAACTAGTTTTATAACGAAAATTTGCTATGTTGCTGAATTAAATTTGAAAAATATAATTTCCACGTAAAAATTATATTTCTAAAAGGACATTGTCTGGTTTATAATGTCCATGAATTTGTTAAATCTAACCTTAAAAAAACAAATTTAAAATATTATTAACTGAAATTTTATTACCGAGATGTGATTTAGTTGAAAAGAGAAGTTTTATGAGGGGATAATTCGCGTTTAAAATTTATAGCGAAATATTTATTTAAAAGATAAAAAATGCAAAGACGTCGTAAAGGAGAAAAATCCTTCCCTCTTATGCACGATTTCGAGTTGAACATTTATAGTCATAAAAGTGAGAAGTGTTAGCTCAAGTAATGTATACATATATCCCTTAAGAGGATTCGAGTAATATCATAGCGAGACAATAAATTCGTTTTGGCTATGTACTTGTCTTACATTTTAGGAAATCTAACCGTTAAAGAAAAATACGAAATTGTCAATATGAAACTTAAGAATTTTCCGCTACTACATTGAATTCCGTAAAGAATTTTAATATTACAAAATTCACCATCTAATATATTACAATTGAATTTAATTTAGAGTATATGCTAAATGTAAAATAATTTATTCTTTATGATTAATATAAAAAAAATCATAATAATAATTGTTTCGTAGAAAAATGTTCTATATTATAAATCAATAATAATTTTATTAAGTTATTAAAAAACTTTTTTTCAAAACCTTCCATTTCTTTTAAACTAAAATAAGTGCAATTCTTATATTTAGAAATCCGTAAATATCCTATAATAGTTTATATTTTACTCCCTCATTTTTTATGATTAATGAGGAGAAAAGGAGAAATAATAATTATTTACTAGAGCGATTAATTTATTAATAATTATCTAGGTGCAGTGTAAAATCTGCACTCTTTCCTTTCTTTACAATCGATATTTATTAGTAAATATATTTTCACTTGAAATTTAATAACATATCCATCCGCGATAAATATAATACTGGTAGTAAATCAGAATCTCGTTAGTATCGTTAGGTGATCCTCTAGCCTGAGTTCAATAAATTTGCTCTAATTTACTTTTCAATATTCTTTGATCTTTATCAGATTCATGTTAAAAACAATCGTCAAAAATATTTTTATTTAATTGGAATGATATTTTTCAAATTAATTCAATAATCATCTGTTGTTAGTAAATTATATCCTAAATTTATATAAAAAAGCGAATATTGATTATCAGATAATCTTAAATAAAAAAAAAATTAAACGATAATGTATTAATTGGTTTACAATAAATAATTATTTATGATATGCGAATATAAATATGAAATCACATTATGCAGAAATTTCTCTGCGATTAACTTACATATGTTAGAATTTCATAAATTTAAATGTTTCTCGTTATTAAAAGTAAAATGATGGTAAATTCACAAAGTATATTTTACTAAATTGCAATACATATTTATGTCGATTTTAAAGACAAACTCCCATGTCTTTCCATAAATCGTTACGCTTAATAAATTTATGACGCAGCTATTAATCATCTATCCATAACCACTTCATTACGCAACATATCTCCAACTATTATTCTGTTCTCCATGTGCAGTATAAATGCGAAGATGAAAACATGAAAAGATGCATTCCACCTGCAATAACAGGACTAATAATCATAAATTATTTTTCTCCTCGCAATATAAATATGAAATATTTTTTAAGGTGCATGAAAAAGAAAAACTCATTTCCTTTTCAAGGAGATAAATAAAATCAAGAAATCAATTAACGAACTAGAGAATTTTATGTCTAAGTATGAAAAGTGTGTTTGTGATACTATACTTTCGTCAAACCCGATCTACTCATGAGAAATTTTCGTATTAGTTAAATTTTAAACAAATAAATTTTTAAACTTCTTTTAGACTACAATACTGAAAATTTTTTCAACTTAAACCTTTAAAATTAAGATTTATTAATAATAATAATAATTTTTATTGATATTTATTGTAACGACTTTTCTTCATTATCAAAGAAAAATTTCAAAATTTTATCTATTTTCTTCTAATTGGATTTCTTAGTATTCAGTGCAGTCACAAATATTATTTGAGTAATAAATGTAATGTTAATAAATAAAAATAATTCATTACAATAAGCGGATAAAATCATCAAAAATTTCGGAAATATTTTTAAAACAGTCATATTTGAAAAGAGAATTTATTATTTGTTAGATTCAAAGAGATTTTTCATTTTTAGATTTTAAAATAGTATAGCCAAATTATTATATATTTAAATTTACGTAAGTTTATACTTCAAAGTAAATTTTCAATTTAAAAGTATTGAATGTTGCTTTTAAGGAAGACTACATAATAACTCAATGTTTTAATTTTCTATTTTCAACTTTTACATTATTACAATTTGATTTTTTCTTTATATCTCAATATTGCTTTTTTTATTTCTGAGTCATAAATTTCTATTAATTATACCTCTAATTTGAATATATTTAAAACATTTTTGCAAGTAATAATAATAAATCGCTAAAGTGAAAATTAAAATTTTTCTTCAGAAAATTATTTAAAAACTCTTCCGACACACTATTTAATAACTTATTTTTAATAAAGACATAGACGGAATAGTCCTTATAAATTTAATTAATTTTACTTTCACAATTAAGATGATTATGCGTTATTTTTAAAATTGAAGCAAAATTCGTTTTCTTGCATTAGCGCTATAAAATACAGTACCACAGATGTTATTTCCAGGGATTTATAATTAAAGTATCCAAAATTGGTTCGAGTATTTAATGAATTTGTAGAACGCTTCAATTATAAGGACGCGACTCTCTCACACCTGCTTAATTGTCGTGAGTCTATCTTCTCTCTTTGTTTCCCATTCTCCACATTCCAAAGACACGGCACTTGAGTTGGGGCTTCGCGGCACCGACAAAAGCGACTGCAATTAAAGTATCGGAGATACGCGGCGCGGGCTATTCCCTCCATTAGTCGATAATGTATGCAAAATATCCTTATTATCTGAGGCTGTCAAGGCCGCATGTCGCACTTGTGTAAAGTGCGAGCAGACATTACGAGGAGACATGATACGAATCTAAATTCTTCTGCAAGATAACGTCAACGTTCTTGACTAGATCTTCTCTCTGAAAGTGTCGTCACTTTTTCAAACCTATGTTTACCTACTTAAAGAAGTGAGCCTCTTGGGAATAAAAGAGTAATGACACAATAATGGCATTTATTGATTCGAGAAATTTACATTCCTTCAATTATTATACATTTCCATTTAAATATCGACATAAATAAATATAAGCGCTTTTTTATAAAAGAGTAGTTTATTAAAGTGAATTGCAACGTCCTTTAAAGCATTATCTAGACGTCGAAAGTACAGTTGGTATTATTACTTTATTTAAAAAAATTATAAGTATAATATATGATAGTAAAAAATGGATTGAAATTAAAAAGTATTTAATTTACGAAATGAAAAAAAAGTGTAACGTAAGGCTTAAGAGAAAATTGAAATGAATACTTTTAACCGTTGGTGTTCATTTAACTACCAAAAATTTTAATAATATACACTGGTTTAATAAATTGCTGCATTTGGAATGTACTGCAGTCTTTTAATAACAGATCCTTAATTTGTGAAAAATTAGTTCGTATAAACTATATTTTTACAAGGAATTTAAGAAAAATAATGATAAATAACAGTCATCGATAGCTTCTTCATAAAAGTAAGTACATTATAAAATTTTGCATGATTGCAAACGCTTAAGATACTTTAAAGATAATACGTTTAAATCACGATTAATATACTGATATTTCGCGTTTTCTTAGAAATCGATAATGATTTTTTCTCCGTTGCCATTTACTGAGTAAAAATTAACATATGACATTAGTACATTTCACGGCCATGTGTATCGTATGATACGTGCACAAATACTGCCACTTCCACAAAATAGAATTATCTACTGCAGATGTAATAAAAACTTAGGTAACTCTCACCGTAATAATAATAATAATAATAATAACAACAACAATAATAATAATAATAATCATAATAACAACAACAATAATAATAATAACAATAACCACAATAATAATAATAATAATAACAACAACAATAATAATAATAATAATCATAATAACAACAACAATAATAATAATAACAATAACCACAATAATAATAATAATAATAACAACAACAATAATAATAATAACAATAACAAGAAAAACAATAATAATAAAATAAAATTTCATTTCTAAGCAGTATTTTCTATTTAGCTGATGTTAAAAATAACGAAGGTTCACTTAAGGTGCATATTTTAAGTTGTCTAATACTTCATATCGAGAAAAAGTAGTTTGACCGTAAAATTTATTGGCTGTCTTATCCGCGTCGTCGGCTCGTTTTAGCAAGTATAATGTGATGCGCAAAGACGTGCGCGTAACTTCAAATTCCGTAAACATTTCGGCGTTTAGTTCAAAATTCATTTACACCGCTATTCACAAAAATCGTCCATTCGATCGCCAACCTGGTCGTCCATTATTTTATCACGTTTCATACTTTACGAGCTTTTAAATTTCCTTTATTATTTAGGAAAATTGTATCAGAATAAAAAATCCATTTATCGATAATGTATCCTGAAGACTAAAAAAAGGTGTACGATATTTCATAATACACAAATATTAGTGTCTCTTTATCATATGCCTTATAAATTATATTTATTATAAGAATATCTCGTATTTTATTAGATTGTCTTTGATTTCTGAAGGTAAATTTTGATGCATTTATAGATTTTTAATTATTAAAATCATTTTTAAAAGAATAATATATATAAAGTACTTTATCAAAATATCTTTCATTTTTTGTATAATATTTAGAGTAACTTATGTATACTTTAAACTATTAAAATGCAAATAAGAGTATACGAAATACACAAGTTCAAGAATTTCATATCGTATAAGATTGATGTATTAAAATAATTTCAATGGCTACTTACCAATTTTTGAAAATTAATTAATATTTTTATAATGGTACGCGTTGACAATAATTAAAATATTAATATTTCTATAATTTTTTTTATATAAAAAAATTATGATTTAAATTTTTGATAATAATTTAATTATGTCTCAGTTAGTTAGTTCGTGTTACAAAATTAGATTAATTAGATGTTTGATTATTAATTTTGAGAGACTATAAGACAAATTTAAATTTAAATTAAAAGAAATTTGATAAAATTACAATAAATAATTAAAACTTGATTATATTGAAATTGAAATTAAAAGGAATTATATATAATTTTCGGAGATAAATTCTACATCTTTCGAAATGTTCCTTAAGAGTAAGAGTTGAAATATAAAAATTTTTGTCTGAATATTATTTTGAATGAGCCACCATTTATTCACTGAGCAATCATTCTGATTTTTTCCTTAAATTAATCCCAGGACAAATAAGTATGCAATAAAAGTAATTCATTTTTTATCGAGAAAAACAGAATTTGTAAAATTACAAAAAAGTAATATCCAAATTTTTGATGTTACGATACTTGCGGTAACGTTCATTAAAAAAATACATTTAATACTCAGCAATTAAACCAACATATATGGCGACACTCGCACGAGATTGACAAGCAGAAAAACCGAGACTGTATAAAAATGTAAGAGGAGCCTTGGATTTCGGTTCTTTTTAAAAAATGTTTGACGCTAATAGTAGAGCTTGCATTTCGGTACAAGACAAGATGAGATCAAGACTTTTGTTGCCCGTGTACACACGTATTTTCATAAATTCGTCAGACGCTCGGTAGTGGGACGGAGATGAAGAACGTCCTGTGCTTAAGTAGGCACATTCCGACAAGGAAAGAGCCTAGCACGCACCTCTACTTTATAAATTCGCAACAAAAGTGCCAAGCGTTTATGAATTACGGAAGTGTGTCTCGCTTCGGCGCACTCCTTCTTGCCGTTCTCTCAAACAAGCACCTCTCCTCCATCTGGAAAGAACAGCTTTTCTTTACTTATTATAATATTTATTAAAAATAAAATTCGAACATTTATTATTATATATTTTTCCTATTAACGGCGTTAGAAAGTACTTAGATTTTTATTGTTTTTTTATTCTGACTTGCTCAAGACACGATTGCTTGATGCCACTCGTACATAAAATACCGTGTCACTTTATCTTGAAAGTTTTATATCTTTACTAGAGTTTACTATAAGATTATTAATTTTATTGATATAGTAGAAAATTACTGTAAATGTTGAAACGTATTTCATTAGCTTTGTTTTTTAAAAACAGCTAGAAATATAAAAATTAATTATAAATAAAAGTGCTTTAAACAATGCATACGCATGATGATGAAATAAAGTTTAACCATAATTTTATATTTGGTATTATTCTTCCTGCAAACCAACAATTGAACGAGTGAAAAATTTAGAAACTACCTTCTAGTCCTTTATATTTTTATCTATACAAAGCATTTCAATGTGTAGCGGTCCAGGTATCATTTTTCTTTAGATTTAATATTATACATCATTTTTCAGAATGTAATATTTACTTTATTTGATAAACATATACACCAGTTTTCATACATGATTCGCTATAATTAAATATATCCTGTTAAATTCCATTCGTCTCAATTAATAAATATAATTAATAGTAATAGATTTCGCTTATTTTTCAATTGAAATATAATTATTATAATTCAACCATACTGAAATGTAAAAAAAAAATCGAAAAAAAATATGAAAAATATATTTTTATGTTATCACAAAGGCATTATTGGATAAAAAATGACGAGAGCTTTCAGAAAAGAAGCTCAACACCGCATGCGAAACAAACGAGCATAATCATATTACTTACGAGTGAGTATGTTCTCATCGACAAATTCCGAGCCGATGAAAATAAGGGAAGACGGGACGGGAATTTCAGTTTTTCAAGCGCCGCTCACCAGGAGAGCGGTGAACTTGAATAAAGCTCGTGTTTATATTGCCGAGCGTTCCGGGGTCATAAATTCACCGAAGAAATCGGACCGCAATCGGCCGCAGCAGGTCCGCGTGGAAAGGTGCGATTCGCGTATGACGTGGTAAGAGCACCAACGAAATCGTTATTATTAGCTACTCATCTTCAGCTAAGATTATTGCTTTGCCCTTGAGGATTTTGTTATTTAGGTCGTCAAAGCTGCTTTTAGGGAGATTAAGTGCTGTGTTGTATGGAGTTCGATTTATGGGTATTTGATTTTTTCACTGAACAAATAGATATAAATCAACGATATATTTGCTTTGGGTCTGAATGTCGATCTGGAAATTCATAAATCGACAGGATCAATCGTTTCATAACTTTCTTAATCCTGCACTCGATTATGCTTAAACGTGATTTGGAAATACAAATAAAGTGTGTTACGTGTTTACATTAATACCAAGTCGTATTTTTTATGAGTCGTTAACTTTTTCCTGGATGAAGAAGAATTAAGTCTTTCCGCTTCATTGACTATTGTTTTATAAATACAATTAGTAATTGTTTAAAATGAAGTCATGAAAAAAGTTAGCTAATACTTTATTGAAGTCAAAGCAATATTTTAACGAAGTTTTAACAAGCTTAGAACAGAATTTATTTTTATATTAACTTCAAAAGTATTTAAAGATTTATTATACTTATTTTATTTATAGAAACTTTCTTTAGTGTAATTTATGATTTCAACATATTTGGTAGCACCCGGTTCACTTTGATCTTTAAAGATACTTGAATAATGGGATAATTTAAAATCTGTTTATTTTTATTTCACTCGACTTGAAAATATTTTTTTCTCAATCAACCTAACTTTTAAGATTCTATGAATAAAAAAGCATAAAGGCACATATCGATGAAAATAAAAACATTTAAACGTTAAATTTTATATTTTAGACTTTTACTCTTTAAACTAAAAAATCAAATTAAAATGGAATCATATTTGTAAATTTGATATGTGAAAGCACTAAGAGTATGCTCATCCTTTTATTACGATTAAGAGTACTTTAGATTGCAAAATATATTGAATTATTGTTTACGTTTCATGAAATGTATAAATTATCTAAGTGAAATTTCATTGGCCCAAAGCAGAACATAACTTGAAATTTGTGAAATGCGCTTAAAGTGATTTAAATACGTATACTTTTTTTAAGATTATGTACGCTAAAGAAAATTACTAGTAATTGCTAAGCTGGCCTTGTTTGCATAAACTTCAAAATCAACTAAAAAATTTCAATAATGACAGACTCGAGTATTTTATACTGTATAACAGCTTTCATCAGTTACAGATTATAGGGTCGAGTAATTTTACGTTGACTAGAAATATGGAAGTGAAACCGATGGTACGACGAGCGAATTGTAATAAATAAATTTCAGAATTTGTCCTAAATCTAATGAAAGACGAAATACCTTGAATAATGTTTGCTACACTTGCTACCGAACATCCGAAGGGCTCAAAAAATATCGCGCCACTAATTCCATTGAGAGATTTGGATAAAAGCGAAAATCATTTGGCCGGTTAAGGTAGTTTCTTTGTCCTCCACAGCGAGGCTTTCCTTCGAAATTATTTACTTGACTATATGTAGCAGACCACCCCTGAGGACAGCACTTAAGCGAAGACCGTGCACAAGTTGTTCGCGATACATCACGATCGCGGCCTGTTCTGGTAATATCGGCACTTCTTTAACACGCGTACCTACTTTGAGCCCTGGCCGCCGGGATTATAACGCTCGCGATGCTTTATGGGTTACGTGGCCTTATATAGCAAAGTTACGGCTACGCTGCTACAAGAGAGCAGCTTATAACTTGTAATAAATATCACGCGTCTTGAGTTCTGGAATTCGCGCTTGTAATCGTGCGGATGGGCTGCGGAGGAAGGAATATTGCTCGAGGATCACGATTCTGAAATTTTCAATCGTAATATTGCGGTTACCGTAATATCCTATCTCTTTTTGGGGTTGGAACAAGGGCTGGTGCTTTCTTATTTTTACACTGGCAAGTAATGTTCTCAATTTGTATTGAGGCTTTAAGTCGGTGTTTCCTTGTAGTCGTGCAGTCGATGATTTCTGATTAGCTTATTTTATCACAGCCGGTGTGTCCAATGATTTGCAGTTGTACGTATTTATCCTTTTTTACAAAATATTCGCGAAACTGGTTGTAGGACATTGAATGATTCTCTTTCACCTGACTTTGCACATCCATATGGTTTATTTTCCAATAACAGCTTAGACTAATATCTGTCAAAAGCTCGAGCAGTAAAATAAAGCAAATAATTCTTCTCGTATGTCTCGTATAAAAAAATACCTGCTGCTTTTTCAGTAAAATTTATAATACTCGGAATATTTTTAACGTCGTTATATTTATAAGTTAGTTAATTTTAAAGCAATTACCAATGCCATCGGATTCCGTTTCAGCAAGATTTATTTTAGTCGAGAGACAGCTTGTGCCATACGAATGGTACCCTTTGATTTGGAATATTAAGCTTTTCGCGCTCCTCACTACTGTTATTACATTTGCACGAGCAGTTACGACCAACTTGTTAAAAATTATTTTCGCAATACACTTACAATAAAATAATTGAATGAGGCTATTGCTATTCTAGTGAATCTCATCTAGCTTTAATACACAATAAAGTACCTCACCCAAACAGGTATGCAATCGTGTTGTAATAGAATTTAGGACTCGACTTCAGCGTTCAGCATGGCGAAACGAAAAATCCAAATACATAGTGTGGGCGTGTCGGTAAATATCTCGCCAAGTGCGCACTAAGCTCCAAGAACAAATCCATCCAATAAGTGTAATGTGCTCATTGGCGAGCGCGGAACCGATAGTCGACCCGATGCATTAAGCAAAGTGTCGAGTCCGTTCAGCTACGGAGAAATGCATTTTCCGAATGCCAAATATCGCGCACTCTATTAGAAGAGCGCGGGATTCGATGGTATGCATTAGCCTGTCAAAGAATATCCGGCGCGGCGGTTAGTGCTTCAACTAAAACGAGAGTTATGGCGACCGATGCGACAGTGGCAGGAGGTACTCCATTTTGAGATACGCCCAACGCAATGCATATGTTTAAGCTTGATGTGCCGGCTCCATTCCTTTTTTCTCAATTCGCTTTTCTTTCTATTCGTCGCCGGTGTTTATTTTCTTTTGTCGTTTCCTACTTCCTGGCATTTGGCCTCCTTCATTTTTACTGTACAACCAAGGGGAAATTTTAAGACCGATTCCTCGTAAATATGAGTTAGAGCCAACAAATGTGGAAGAAGTACGTGAAAGGATGTTTCGATTTTGTATCTTACATCGCCAAATTTTTTTGAGTTATAATTGAATAAACTTTTTGTTAAATACTATTTATATTTTAACAGCGTAGTATAAGTTATAATATCGTAAATTTTTCTGTAATCACATTAATTTTTTAAATAAGATAATTTATAAATATCGTTTACGATAGTAATAATAATTCACGTCTATGTAAATTTATTCTTTTTTCTTGGGTCAATTATTCCTTAATATGTTATTTTTCAAAAATTCTTTTTTATTAATATATTAATTTGACAACACTACGATGCCTAGTTTAATAATTGTGGTATAAAAAACTTTCAAAGTTCTTTTTATTGTTTTCAAGCATATACATCATTCGTATAGGCTAATGTTAATATTTACGATGGGAAATCTTATTGTGTAATTTGTACAAAATGCTGTTATACAGTTTATAGCACCTATCATAAAATAAAAAATGCATCGTTAAAATAAAACTGAGCATTTAATTGTTTATAAAATTTAAATTACAACAAAAAAAAGTTTAAAAATTTATTTTTACCTTCCTTTTTTACATATTATATTGAACTTTATTGAAAATATTGATTACGAAAATGCTTTAAAATTCAATTTTTTTTTTAAATGTTGATACGTAAGGTAAACCGCTGGATATTTCTAAATAGTATGTTAAACTTATTACATGAAATGCAAAGCCGTGGAAAAAATTTTCTATCAAATCCTACAAATATGAATAAATCTAATAAAGTAATAATTATTATTAAATTATGCTGTTAAAACAAAAAATATTAGTGCATATCATCAATTAAAGAAATGCACGTTTAAATTATATTTTTTTTAGTTGGAATAAATATTTATTAAGGATAATTTTCCAAGAATGAAGAAAATAGGATGATAAATAAATTAAAATTATAATATGCTAGTCATAAGCGTTCTATAATTGATCGACAATTCTTTAAGTGAATAAAAACAATTACGCAATTCAAATATATACGTATATAATATTTCTATTGTGTCGTTAATGATTATAACTCTATTTATAGTGACGAAAGTACATTCGTATCTTTTAATATACATCATTTTTTATCCCAGTTCGCAGATTGCGCAGATCTCACAGATTCCTCATTTTATTTCATTTTCATATCTAGGCTCGCAGTTCCCAATTAATAACGGATAATTCTTTGATTGTCTTGTTGCTTATATCGTGACACAAAGATTTCATAAATCAATCGACGAACTCCATTGAGGCACTCAACTTTTTTTCATTTTGTCAAGCGTGTAATTTACGAACCTAACATTTTACGAGATTTCTCATGAATTTCTTTAAAACTCGCTCCTCTACTTCCTAGCTTCGTATCTCACGTTCTCTCTCTGCATTATCTCTGGCATACCCTGGGACGCGGTATAGTTATAGAAAGACATAAGTGCAGAGCTACGAGAACTTTTAATGCCTGCGTAATTACTTACCGACGCGACACGCGGACCCTCCGGGCTAAATGTTTCATTTAGCGAAGGACATTGCAGTGGCACTGACTCTACGACCGCAATAGCCGTCGGTGCGCTGTCAACTCTTCGAAAGCGATCATGTGGAGTGATGCGGTGAGGAAGAGAAAAGGCGAGGAATATAGAGACGCAAAGATACAGAAACTGAAATGGAGGGAGGAGAGCGCAATGTTTTGAAAATGGCCACTTGAAAACGCACTTACGTTTTTCTTTGAAGTTCTACTCTTCGATTCAAAAGCTAATAAAAAAGTTGACTTTTTTCTGATAGTTATTATTAGATAAAACATTGAAAATTAATTTGTAAAATCTAATTTTTGATTTAATATAATTTTGATTCTCAATTAACTTACGCGCGATCTTTCAGTCAATATACGACGTACATTACATTTTTATGATCAGTAAAATAGGTTGATATATTCACTTGTATGATTACATATATTACAATATTAGAATATTGCATATTCTTCAACTGATGAGTTTATTAAAAATAAATAATTATCATTATTTATTGAAGTATAAAAATATAAATTTCAGCTTTTCATGAATGAAATATTTAAATTACGGCGACTAAATCTTTCTCATTTTCAGATTAAAATAGCAACTTTCAATGTTTTAAATTAATTATTCTTAAATAGTTATAATCTTATAAAATTCTCGTATTATATTTATAAAGACATTTATTTCATAAAAAAGTTTGAAAAAAGTATTTCTTTAAAACTGTTACTGAAAACAGATAAAATTATATATTTTCAATACAAATAAAGTTTAAAGTAATCAACGAAAAATGTTGTCTGGTAGTCTAATTGAATTTTAATTTCTATTTTTAGAAAATGTTAATTTTGAATAGAATAAAATTGAAAGTTGAATTTTAATTAACTCTTGCGTAATTTCTAGTCTAGTTTATGGTCAACTAGAGTTAACTACACATTTACTATATTTATTAATATACTTAGTAAACAATATATATAATAATTCTTAATTAATATATTTAGAAAAAATTTTTACTTGTTTCTCAATAAATTAAGATCATTTTTGGTAATACAAAATATAAAAATCCATAGAAATATAAGTTATTTAGTGACGGATAATAGTTTTGATTTATAAAAGATTTAAGAGGGCCATGTATTTATAAATAATGATCGATCTCGAAATTTATATGAATTTACCAAAAAAAGGAATATTATTTAGTAAAGAAATACTTCCAGTAAGAATTAATAAAATTTATAAAACGAATTGACGATATTCAACAAAACAATAATGTTTAAGTAATTTCTTATCCAAATAATTGTAATTTTATTAAATATATGAAGCATTTTTAAAAAATTAAAAAATATGTATTTTTAATTAAAATTTTTTTTATGTTAAATAAAACAGATATTAATTAACATTACAGTTTAACAATATAAAATATATTTCTTAAATATACAAAAGGTGTAATATGAAGAACATATTAAGTTTATGTTTAGCAGAAAATATTCATGGTGTCAAATAATTAAATACATAAAATCAATCGCATCATTGTATCTTATCAATTAGATACACAACATGAATTCATTGGATTCCAGATAAAAAGTCACAGTTATCATTATCTATACATCCTGAAAGACATGGAATGTCCTTTGTCCTGATTATTCTCATAATAACTATTCTTGTTATTTTATATAATGTGGGCCGTTCCGGAATGTGTAAATGCTGACTTTTTCTGTGATAAAATGCAATGGCTCTCACTCTCTCATTCTCGCTTTTTTCTTTTTTAGGGAAGCATTTATAGATAAACCTGCCACCTTCGAGTTTGGAACGTGTTTTTTATCGGAAACAGTGTAAAGAATTATTCGTTTATATTTATAGATGCGTGCATATGTTTTTAAGAGACGTTTTAATTTTAGATATTTAGTATAACGTGTAGATAATGGTGTTGCTTTCTATCATTACATTTTTTTTTGCAATCGATTAACATTCATTTCGAATAAAATACAAGTATACAATTCCTCTAAATAAATTAATTATTAGAGAAAATAAAATTTAACGAAGCACGTTCCTTAGCCCATAATTACTATTTTTATAAAATTTTATGTGGGTGCGTAGGTTATTAATTGATTATCAGACATAAAATAAGTATTGTAGTAAATGTTTTAAATATGCAAATTAAAATTCCCGTCGTATTTTAATCAATGGAAGTTTTATTTTTATGACAAAAATTTGTAGTTATCTGAAAACAGACGTTAATTTTTATAAGTTCAGTAGAATTCTTTAAAAAATTATGGATATCACAGTTGAAAGTTTTTGTTCTAATCTACGATTATGATTTTTTAATATCATTTATTACAAGCAACAGTTACACAATAGAACTAATTTATATGCTACATTTAAAAAATAATGTATTTTAGAATATTTGTGGATGTTTAAGTAAACAGTTTAGATGTTTATATAAACGATGCTTCTATAAAAGAAAAATCTTTGAAAAGCTTATTGATAAACACTTACTTTCTCCAAATCGATATAAGATCAGATGATTGAATGCATCAAATTCAATTGTTACGAAAGCTTACGTAAAGTATTCTTCAAGTGTTATTACTGGTACTTAAAAACGAAGCTGAGCTTTAAAGATTTTGCGTAATAATCGAAATCAAGAGGATAAGTAGATTTAAAACCATTTCAAGCATCGAAATCGCAATAAAAGTCGCCGGTTCAACAATACTTTCTTGATACTTGAGTTTTTGTCTTTATGTGTACCGATCCCACGAAAATACCAATTTTTCTCCGCACATAAAAATAAAGGTGCCAATTTATTATATTCTCACGTAGAAGATATTTCGATAACTTCAGCGCGATGTCTTCAGATTCTTGTGTAGGTTTTAAGATCTTAAAAACTTGAATACACTTTTAAAATGTAATTTATCCAATTCAGATATCAAGTTTATGCATGTATTTGAAGTAATATTGATTAACGTGGACGTTGCTTGATAACGCGAAGCTATATAATATTTATCAAGTATGCTCTAAGAAAAATTATTTACGAGCTTTGAATCTTATACATTTAATTAAAACTATTTGAAGATAAACATAAGATTATACTATTGTTTCTGTAATTAATTTAAATTTTTATGAAAATCTTTAGCATTAGTTTTATTTTTATATCTGTTCACAACTATATAAATTAGTTTATTTATTTATTGGTCTATTTCTGTAAAATGCGTTTATTTTCGTTTTACGAAACGAGTTCGTGTGTTTTATGAAATAAAATAAGAAGAAATCCAAGATTTTCAATTGAAACATTTTCACATTCCTTTATCAATAATCAACATGTGGACGAATTTTATATAAATATGGAACGATAACATTGAAATATTCTATGTGAAACTTTAAAATACGAATACAAATTTGTAAATTCGATGGTTTGTATATTGTAGTGTTATCATTTTAATATTTAAAGGGGGAATTTATATTATCAGTAATATGCATTTGGTCTAAGTTACGTGCTTCTCATTTACCAATCATTGTTTCATTGGTTTGCATACCATTTGAAGTGAAGCTATTAAGATTTTTCTTCACTCGAAAAGGGTAGTTCCTCGTTATCGCATCACATCGAGTAACAGTCTTTGCAGTAGTAACTATTTCATCGACTGCTCTTCTTATTCCTCTTCAGGTGCCATTGAACAATTTCGTAATGTATGAATTTTCTCTTTACGTTCTTGATATATAAAGGTGATGTTCCGGTTTATCACCTATAAACCAGTTTAACATCGTACGCGTGGCTATTTATTTCTTTTAATGATGAATAAATTATCATTATTTAACTTACATGAATTTTAAGGGTCTAAGTGATTATTTGCATCTTTATGATTAACTGTTCCATTTTTCGAAATGAAATAATGAAACTACTTTCGTCACATATAAATACTGTTTGAGCCAGATTATAAATCCTAATTTTATACTCATGAACTATTTTAACATAAAAACAATGAATAATAACGTGAGTTGATTCGGCAAATGTAAATTCACTTTAATATGTCAAAATAGTAGTCTGTGAGAAATTTCAAAGTTTATTAATAAAAAAAAAATCAATTCGACGCGCTTCTTTTAAGATCTAAATTAGACTTCGTTTTAATTATTTCCTTCACAATATAATACAGCACAATCTATACTGCAAAGCATCGGTGAATTTTATCATAAATCAACACACACTTCTCTTCCGATCTAAATTATACATTATTTAATAGATAAAGAGAGCCAATTTCTTTGATAATATTTAAAAGAATTCATTTAAAAATCTCTATTTCAGTTCTAGATTCTGAGATTTAATCTATGTAAATTATAAATTAGGTTTCTTAATTAACACTATTAGAAAATTTATCGAAACTGTATTTATAAAAAAAGAGTAATTTTTGAATCACAAAGCCCGTATATCATGCCTCTACATTTCACGGATGCATTTTCACTTACCAATCAATTTGAATAATAAATTAAAATTTCGCACAGAATTGCTTCCTTCCACCTCGCCGTAATAATACGAAGTCAATTATAAAAGAATTATAAAAGAAGCATTGCCGAAAGCAAAAAATTTGAACGAATTCTCACCTTAATTATCGTGGCGAGCTTGTGCAAGAGGTACCGAAATATCCTGTCGGCTGGCATTCATGCGTGAAAAATACCATCGAATAACGCCCGGCGCGATCTTATCGCATCGCTGTTTCTATCCCTAACTCGATGAATCGAACGACTTCTTTACCTTCGTCCCCCAGCATTCCTCGGGACTCGTGTATCTTTTGGGGTGCGCAAGTCTCTCGCTGTGGACACGATCGTATTTTCGGAATGACGAGAAAAGAAACAAAAAATACGCTCATGAAGTGATTCGAGGATATCTCGACCGGCGAACATAAATATCATCCACGCCCAGATATTCGACTGCGTATTATTCAATGGCTTCGTCTTCTTAGAGAGACCGAGAAAACGAAGACGGTGATACAGATATTGAGTTTATAATTTACTATGTAATTCCGTAATGGAATTTCACGTGTGAAATATTTAACGACTAAAGTACGAACTTTTTTAATTTTTAGTATGCGAGCATAAGTAAGTCGGTGTAATTATATAAGGACACTAAAATCACTATTGAAATTGCGATTAGTAATCAATACTAAAATTTAAATCAGTAAAATGATATAATGAAATTTCTACCGAACTTAATTTCAAATATTTCACATTTATTTTTCGCATTTATAAAAAATAGTCATAATTTATATATTATTTATGCGTGTTCTCGTAAATTAAAAGGAATAGTCTAAATAGATGATGTATTCAAAAAATTTCTTTTTACGCGGGCCAAACCTTCTCGGAATATTCTAATAATTTTTTATCAAATTAAATTGAGCAGAGAAATTATTGTGTGAAAAAGAAATTCTTGTAATTTACCGATATAAATCTCAGAAATTGTATTTTAATCATATACTTTTAAAATTAAATATTCAATGCAAATCAGATATTTAAAAATTCATCAAATATGAAGATCTCATCCGCATAAATAGTTGCGACTAAATATTAATATTAATAGAAATTGTTAATCACATCAATGCTATTCTTTTTTAGAAATATTATACTCGAGTGGATATTTATATTTAAAAATGTATTGCTAGCACATGTTATAATTTTAGTTCATAATTGATGTTATAGATTAAACTCCAGACTTATCGTTACTCTAAATAAAAAAATATTTCAGCTAATTATATTTTCAAATTATTATATCGATAAATATTTCATGCTCACTTGGCTGCTTTATTTAAAAAAAAAATTATAAATACGTTATGTAATAGATTTATAAAGTATATTCTAATTGATGATACTTAATATGATTCACCCTTCATGAAAGAATATGTTTCATTCTTACACGTTGTAAATAAAGCATATTTATTTTTACATATATTTAACAAAATATTATTAGAAGATCATCATTATTTCTTAAAATATTTTTAAAAATATAGGTTTGAAGCACAAAAACATATAGCGTCTACTGCCGACGAACGAAACTTTTTTTATTAAAGTCAAATTTTGTCAACTTTAATTTGTAGTAAATAAATTTTTTTAATTAAAAGAATATATCATTTTACGCGTAAAGTTTATCCATATAAATTGCAAATTATAAAAATTACGTTTTTATTGGATTAGCGATCGATATCGTTTACATACTCTTCTAAAGATGTAAAAAAGTTCATAGAATCATTACTCGCGCACGCTAATATACGTTGCATAATTAAGTATAAATAACAAAATTAATATTCATAAATTTTATACCAATTATACTAGATAAATGCTTTAAATCAGTTACATAAATAATTTACTTGTGCTGTTCTAAACTACTTTCGTAGAAAAAAGAGTTTTTATATGAAAATAAATAAAGTCTTAAAACATATTTAAAAAAAATATTTTACAGAATAATCTTAGAGCTTCGTACATGGAATTCAAAACCACTTTCGATAACTCAAATCAAGTTTATATACTTGAATTTTTATATTAGCATAATATCGATTATAAAATTTTATCAATTATATAATCATATAATAACTTAAATAAATAAAATAGAATTTAAATATATACATACAATATGTAGCTTAAGTATTTATGATACTAATACTTTATTTTTCGGATTTATAGCTTAATAACAGGTTTACGATTACGTATTAACTATTCTTCGCTTTCGGACATTCATGTATAAATAATTCAATCAACCTTCTGTATTTGATTCTTTGTATGTAAAATAATCATGAAGTAAAAGTTTCAATAATTAATCTATATTGTTGAAATTCTTAAGAATCTTAAAATGATTGTTAATTTAAATCTATACGCTGATAAAATATTTTATAGTTAAAGAAAGAGAAAATTTAGATTAAAAAATATGAGTATTAGAAAAAAAACAGCGTAAAAATTATTATTAATTATTATTGTATATATTATTGCTGCATAGATATTATTTAAAAATATGTTTTCAAGAAAAAAGTTCATATTTTTTATGTAAAACTGCGGCAATAATTATTTATGCTTCTGAATATCTTTATGAAAAGGTGGAAAAATAGTTATGAATTTAAAATTGGTTGTTTACTATATTAAATTCCATTATAAATTTTAACATACGTTTCCAAAATATAAAATAATAATTATTTAAGTCCATAAAAATATTTTAATAATGATGGTTGTGTAAAAAATTAAAATTATTTTTATTTAAACTTGCGAGTTTCGCATTAAAAATTTCGGTATTTAAAATTGTTTTTAATAAATATAAAACTTTATACAAAAATTTTCGTTTTTATTTTTATCCCTGTTAACGGTGTTTTCAATATCTTTATTTATATAATTTATAAGCTATTGTCCGATAAAGAATTGCATCACTATTTGGAAATAAAAAATAATTTACACAAAAATAAAAATTTTAAATCAATTATAACTCTCCATGAATTGGCATGTAAATATTTGTTTAGTAGATTTTTAAACAAGTTTCTTTATCATCATAAATTTCAGGCTTCTTTTTTTCGTTACATTTACATTTAAAAAAAGCAAGTCATAAATTATTTTTATCCATGGCTTTCGAATGATACGAATTAAAGTAGAAACTAAAGCTTCTGAAAACCAAAATATACTCGATACACGTTCCATCGTACGATCTTTAAAATTATAATATACTTAAATGCGTTATAAAATAAATATCGACGAACTGTTCAGAATTTCAATGTGGGAAAACTATATTATTATCTGTCATATACATATTCTACCGACGCTGTTCGTCAGGATGGGAGGGAGGCTTCAACAAGTAGTCGCGAAATATCCAAGCATCCTCTTCTCGCAAAAATACGATAAAAGAATAAGAGCGAAAGGAAAGTGAGATGACATTGAAATCGCGTCGTCCAATATTGTAAGACGACGCCAAATTTATAGCGTATGTGGGAAGGGTGAAAATTTACTGCGGAGACTCGTCGGGCATCGTGGGCTCTCTTTATTTCTCAACGCTGTGACTATAAAGCCTACATCCTCTGAAATCAAGGCCAACCTTTTAAACTGCGCCTCTGGAGTTTCGTAAATAAATAACGCATTTTCGTAGGAACTCCTAATCAAAAACAAAAGTAAGTGCGCACCCGTGACTTTCGAAATTTAGCTTAGATATTAGAAACACTAGGAATTTATGCCGCTGTAAAAGTACCTGCTTGTGGTATTATTGTTTTTTTTATCATCAAAAATGTAAAAACATGCGAGATTACATTTTTCTCACTCACAATTCAGTTTCAAGAAAAGCCGTTTATTATTAAATTACAACTTTCATTTTCCATTAAAATGAATCAATATCGAGTGTTTAAGCTTAAATAATTGGATATAATGATATATTCTATCAAATAGATCCTTACGATTCATGGATAGTATGTGCAGAGTAAGTTAAAGAATAAAATTGTTTAGCTTAAAATATAAAAATATTTCAAAGAAAATCTTTAAAAATCCACATGTTATGAAATACACTGTATATTGCGATATATTTTTAAATATAAACGTTCTTCGTGTGAAATATAAAACAAAAATGTACGATTTTCTCAAATAAAAGTTATTCGAATAGATGTGCAACACTTCATTGGTAGTTTCTGATTTTTCATCGACAAAATATTTCTCGTGACGTACTAATTTCCAAAGAATCTAATAATAATAATAATATAAATTATTATTATTTAAAATATAATATAAATATATCTCATAATATAATAAAAGCGGTAAAATAAAAATTTCATGCGATACATATTCAAAGTAGTTTTTAGTGTTGACAAAGATTACAAATAGTTTTAAATGTTGAAAAATAGTGGAAGTATGCAATTAAATTTACAAAAGATATTAAATAAATACTTTTGCAATTTTATGATTTTACAACTTCGAATATTTCGAGTATAAAATACAATGTTTGTTATGAATAAGTACAATTGCAAAAATAAGACAACTGTAAGAAATTTCTCATAATTCTAAGATCTCTCTGGTTCTCCTTTGCATTGAGTCAAATATTCCGTGTTTTTTTGAAGTTTCGAAAAAATATTTTTGGAACTCGTATTGAACTGAAATTATAATGTATTGAATGACGATCATCTGTATTTTTTTTTACTTAAAGCAACATATTTCTTATCGGCTTCGCTTATTATCAAACTATTTTCTTTTAATCCGTATACTTTACGGCGCGTCCCTAATACTTTCACATGTAAATTTGCAAAAAGCTGAAGTTAAATTTTTTTCCGCGTAAATGTTGAAAGAATCTAAATTTCTAAATACCTCAATTTACATCCTTATGCTCCTCGTTCTTCGTAAATTGCCGTTTTCACGAGCTTCGCACAGAAGCTGACAGCCCTAATCTCAGTGTCTTTCGTCCGTTAGCATCATACCGATCATCAAAGGTTTCATCGAAACGAAAAAAGAAACAAATTGACCGTTCGATAATGGCGAAGGGCTCGAACAAAGCCGCACCATCCCGTAAGCAACTTCGCATCTTTCACGTCGATTCGGTAATTTACAGTCCAACAAAATCGTCGATTTCTAGGCACCCGGACGCAGCCTCCGTTTATTTTTTCTGTCAGAATCCCGGGGATATCCCACCGTGACGTCGCCAAGCCACCAGAAAGTATTATTCCGAATTTAATACGCAGTTTTCCTTTTCTTTTTCTTTTTTAAACTTAACCGCATCAAATGCCTTGTAGTTCAATAAAATCGAATAAATTTCGTATTTGACAAGAGTCGTGTGAATTATCTTTCACGGCGTGGTTTAAAGCTGTATATGGGTATGCGAGTATGATTTTGAATGTGATTTCATGCTCCCAGACAAGCTCATAATTCTTACCTTTTCGGATTGAAAAATCATTCGGCGAACACGAAATTTGTTAGTATAGTTTGGATCAGCTGCAAAATTAGGAAGCAATTGAGAATTGAGCCAATTTTGAATTCAGTAATAATTTAAAGATACATATAATACCAGCAGACAATATATCATTTGTGTAATAAAATTAATTTAGCAACTTAATAACACTAGATAACTACTAGTGTAGTTTATTTTGTATTTTATAGCACTGAATTCACAAATTTAAGTGTACTTTATAAAATACACATAACAATATTGAAAAATCAAAGGATATTTTTGTAAATCCCAATGCATGAATTTTATTTTTATATGTTAAAATTTAATTTTCATTTTTTATTTTCGGCACACGCGTACTCTCGGCTGCACATATATATGCGCTAATGATATAAATATTGTTAAGCTATAATTAGTCGTCTGAATATATTCCAAAATTTTTATAGAATATTCTATTTGATCAGATTGATTTTTAAGAATCATTATTCTAAGAACTATTGCTAACTGCTATAATAATTTTTAGCGTATATCAAACTTTTATTCTAATGGTTTTCTACAATTTTTTTAACAGGGAACTCGAAGTGTTTTTCCATCAGCTTATTTCGTGAGAAAGAGCAAAATCTTTTTACGCGTTAAATCGAACATATAGTGGTTCGCATCCATTGATAAATTAAACACGATGTCAATGAAATCTCTACCGCAATTTAAATTATACGTTTAAAATTTATAATGAATTTAATTTAGACGCAGAAGTGTTGATCCTCGATGTTTTCGGATAAACATCATTACTCATCACTCCCAATTATCGGTCGGTATTACTCCCAATTATCGGTCGGTATTACGTCGATATCTGTTGCCAAATGAGAATTCGCAAGTCAGGGAAAATTATAATTGAAAATAATCTCGATACAAGCTAGTATCAGCGCTACTCTCAAAGTATCAAAAATATTTATCGTAAAAGGTTGTATAAGCAGAATCGGCGATTCTCGATTTCTTTCACATGGTTCGACCCGGCAGAACATCTCTTTGGTGTACTGCGAAATGCAGACGGCAAACCCGCCGGTAGGGATATTGACAAGATAAGTCGTGAAACTTCTGGTCGTTATGGAACCCATTGTCGTGCAACCCATTTACTTACAATCTGCAGCGACTGATAAGATAAATCATCCCAGCATTTGTTGACGCCTCTAACTGCTTACTTAAATTAACGAACACTGTCAATTTTCTCTACGCTTACTAACTAACATTCTTATTACATTTAAATTCATGATTTTGTAATATGAGCATTTAATAATTACAAATTTTTATTAGATGATCGTTCATTAAGGATTAATATTTATTTTTCAATAATATTGATTAAAGTTAAAAAAGTTTTTATGATTAGTTGAAAGCTTCAAAATATATGAACTTTATTTTTTGTATGGGATATGTAATTATATATTTTTATGAATTTATTAATCGTAATTTAAATGATAATTTCAGCTGTTCTTTACTTTAAAAATTTTATGTGTTATTTTAAAATATAGTGAAAACTGATATCTTGTATTATTTTGTTTTTTTTATTTTAATTTTATACAATTTTAGTACGATATTCTCTAGTTATGAAATATTACATTAAAATAAAAATATTTCCGATTTAAATCAATAGTACTATGTAAAAAATATTATATTAGAAAAGGAAAACTACATATTTAATACGACAATGGTATTAAAAAATACAATTACGCAATAAATTTATGAATTCGTTAGTAAAATATAAAAGTATAGTAGTTTTTTGGTTGAATACCTGCGGCTAAGCAGCTGAAAAGAAAAATCCTTATTTTAGATTTTTTTATTTATCTTCAATTGATATACTTTTCAACGAGAATTTTTTGTTAAAGTTTTTATATAAACTTATGTGATGGCCAGATCAAACTTTGTCTAACTGTACGAATCGTCTCTAAATAAAGCGATACTTTCCATAAATTCTACTTTGTTTACACTTACATTAACACATAGTCATCATAAAATTTCCTGTTAAATTTCTTCACTCTTAACAAAAGAGTATCAATGAAATTTTAGCGGGTCAAGCTCTTGCAATAGTACGTCTCTATTTTATAATAATAAAATACGTTCAACATTATTTGCGTGACAACTTCTCATTATTTTTACAACATTTAAATTTTTCATATCTTCCATTATTTATTACACGCGATATCTTGCCTATTATATCGTAAAGGCTTGTCAGAATTTTACTCGATAATACATTTATATTTTCTTGTGCTTGCTTTGCTACATACTTAAAAATGATGAAATTAAATATTACTTATATAAGAATTTTTTAGTTTATTAATTATATTTTTCATTTATTACACAAGATCATATACACTATCGCAAAATGTTAATATTCATTCTTACCATTATTCTTATTTTCAGTGTAATTAGTATATTTTTAACTATTTTTCGCTCTCTGCCCCTCTCTCTCTCTCTCTCACTCTCTCTCTCTCTCTCTCTCTCTCTCTCTCTCTCTCTCTCTCTCTATCTCTGACTTTAAGTAAAAAATAGTAAATAAAGGCGAATAAAAACACAAGCAAAGTATTTCGCATAAATAATATAATGAAAGATAAAATATAAGACACTAAGCTCAGCCTAGTACCATTTTTTAAAAAATTGCTAGATTTAAAACTTTATAAATCATCCAAATTTACTGTGTACATAATTGTATCGTAAAAACTAGCTGTCAATGCAATCAATAGGATTGAACATGGTAAACCAGACCTTGAAGAAATGGTAATTTTATACACTAACGTACGTAAAATAAGGGGCTGTATGTTTATATCACGCAAGGAAACCATATTCTTCTCCACATGGATATATATTTATATAATAATGTATGTATATATTTCTTTTATAGTAAGCCACAAAATAGTCATTCAACGTGCAGGAAAATATGATATTGTTATAAAATTTATTTTATCTTGTTAAATTATGAATCTGGCTATGTTAATAATATTCGAAGAATAACGACAATATTTTATATTCGTAAAAAGAGCTTAAAGAAAGGAAAAATTGCGTCGATAATTCGCGTAAATACGTATTTGTTGGAGACAATCATTGCACAGTAGCTTACAACAATGGTAATTCAATATCTTCTTCGCGCTTTGATTTTACAACTGCGCCGCAAATCAATTCTTTTTATTCTCACAATACTTGTACGTTTTTACTTTTCAAAAAGATTGCTTGAATCCATCTACACCATTTATTCAATGACGGACACCCAAGTACCTTCTTAGAAAATAATTATCATCCATTATATAGCAGCGACAATCTTTTTGTGAGTCTAGGAGCTGATAAACAAGCATATTGCCACTTGTAACTGGAATTGAATTATTTTAAAATTGGAGGCCTAGGATTTATATCTTTTTTGTGTGATCTTGTAATACGGTAGCTCGTTTGAATATCAGTCACTGACAATGATTACTCATGAGGCTTAATCTACGAATTAATTTTGAAAAGCACAATTCCTGGATTTTCCAATTAGAAAGTCTTTGGAAAAGCATTTTAAAAAAAATTAAAAAAAATTAAGTATTATTGGCACCCACGAAGAGAGTGTCGGACAAGGGTCTAAGTTGCGAGAGGCTGTAAATCCGAGAAATGGTATTTTAGAAGCAGCTCGGTCGTTTTTTAGATTCAAATAAAAAGCGGGAATAATCGAGCAAAGGACGAATTCGCCTTTAGTACCGATAAAGATCTCCGAGTATTTGCCTCCAATTGGACGTTCTGTCCACGCGCGAATTTATATTCATGGAGACACGTCATAAAGTCTAATCTCACGCGGCTCGTCTCTCGGTAAACTCCTGTGGTTTTATCGCTCACCCTTAAAGTGAAGTGGCCCTCGTAAAGAGAACTTTTTCAATTTTGACTTCCAAATTTCGATGCACTGTAATAGAATAGCGTATGAATGAGTCAATTTTAGTTTAAGATTTCTGTTATTTCGGGGTTAAATAATTCGAAATCGCTTAATTTTGTGATTTTATATGATTTCAGCTATTGTTATTTATTTAATGTATATAATTAAATACCTTTTTTAAATAATTACTTTTAGGTTTATTAAAATTAATTATTTAATTAATTACTGCATAATTTACGAGTGTAAGGGTGATTCGTGTCAAGCGTGATTGAAACTAAAGTTTTTTTAAAAAGAATTCGGACAAATTTATAATTAAAGTGAGCTTACAAATTATCATTTTTGTGTAAAATATAATTAAAAAAATGAGCGTTACAGAACCGCCAATTATTTTATTAGTCTTACTTTGATATTTAAATATTTTATATAAAAATATCGTATTTATTCTGGTGTAGTTCAGTTCACTTTACGAATATTTTTTAATATTATTGTATCAATTCTTATTATAAGTAGTTGTAAATTTGACACGTTGTATTATATATTGTTAATAGAATTTTAAGTACATTCTATAATTAGATGTTGTCTATAATTTTAAGATTCGTATATTTTTGAAAGTTTCTTTTAATAATAATTAAAAATTTGTTTCATCCAGAAAATATCTGTTACAATACCCTCAGATCCACATACCGTTATTTCATAATTAACTGTATTTTTTAATAAGAAAAATAAGCAGAAATAAATTACACAATACTAGTCTTTTTTAAAATGTGCATAATTATCGCTGAACTATTTAGTAGATACGCACTGAAATAAAAATTAACGAATATTATTACTACTTAAAAAAAACTTTTATATTATAAAAAATATTTTTTTAAACTTTTTACAATAAAAAGATACCCGTAATACTATGTTACTTTTTCTTTTTATCGACTAGTTTTGTTATTTATTGAATTAAATAAACATTCAACAAATTAAAGTACATTTGTCTTCCTAAATGTGTTCCCCGAAAATGAAGATATATTGATTACATCTTATATTTTTTAAATTAATTTTTCACCTTCAATACTTACATATGTAGCTCTAATGTTTCTTGAACAAGAAACTTGAGTCATAAAAAAAATCAGCCATACAAATTGTAATTATACGCATAACATTTTAAAAAAATAATTTTGAAAAATTTTAATATTAATTTTTTATGTTTGAGAATCACAAAATGCTCTTGTGTAAAATGTCATTTTATAATAAATTTATTTATCCTACGCTTCACATATTCATAATAAGTAATGTAATTATTTCTAATTGCACAATAATAAAATGCTCAATATTCTGCGTCACTTTTTATTCGATTGAATTACAACGCATAAATATATAATAGCGATAAATAATAAATATGGATAAATATAATTTTCAAAAAGTCCCTTCTATAAGTCTATACTTGACATAAAACATTGTGAAACTCGTTTAATTATATAAACAGTATAGGAATGCACAAATTGAAAAAATTTCATACAATTATCCGAGAGAGAGAAAAATAACGAATGATAAGTATATTTTATATGAATAATATGAAGAAAATTTATGTACACTGGAAATTTATTGTATTTTTTATTAATTATAGCTAATATATTTATTAAAAAAATTATTAGCTGATTTACAGAAAAATGAATATATTTCCCTTTTAGTTATAAACATACATATTAGAAATATTATTATTAAGATTTAAACTATACTTATTTTTATAGTTAACCGGAATTATTTCTTCAAAAAGGAATAGTCCGTAAATAATTGATCATAATTTCCTCCTATTATAATAATAATTTTATATCATCAAGAAGCTCTGCTTTAGAAAATAGTTCGTGTAATATCAAGTTATAATAGTCTTATTACAAAACCTTTATTATGTACAAGTTAAAAAAAATGACGGCTCTATGTTTGCATCTTAAGCATTTTAATGGTAGCGTTCAATATAAGTGCCAGGCGTGAACTATAATTTAAAAAGTTTCTTTCTCACTTTCTCCCTGTATCCAACTCACTATTTTTCTCCACTCCATGCCTCTTTTAAGCTCTGCTTTTTTTATCCCTCCCCTTTGGTTTTCCCCCTTTCTTTCTCTCCCCCTTCCGCTCAAAACAGAACTTAATTAAACGTCTTCATTTTAAACACGTAAGCATAACAAAAAATATCTACTCGGATACATCAAAGCATTTTTTTCTCTGCAATTTTAATATATTATATAAATCCAACATGCTACATTTTCGTATGTGTCTGGAGGAGCTTCGATGTGACGTAAACACACGGTTGGAAGATTTGAACTTAAGATCATGTATCGACCGCGCAAGCAGCGTGCGCATCACACTTAAGTCTCTTTCGCTTTTCTCGCGGACGATAATATAGATTCCTATGGTACCGTATATCAATTAAAAAGAAAGTCGATTAAGCAGTCTGACTGTTCGTGAATTTCTGATCAAACTGTTATCATAAAAATTATGAAATCACAATTTTTTATTTTTTATTATTGCTCATATCCTTTAAAAAAATACCGGTATATATCAATTAAAATTGTACTAAATTAAAAAATAATCAATTATAATATTGAAATATTACTTATCCAAGAATAAAAATAATATTAAATAACCGTTTGTCTTTTATGATTTTTATTTCAATAAAATAACGAATTTTTGCTAATTGTAATTTTCGATAAATTTATAAAAAATATAACTGACAAATATACTTCTCACTTTTATTATCTTCCTTGCGTTATAAAATAATATTAATTTTATTATCATTATTATTATTATTTTATTATATTTCTTTTCTTATTTGTTGGTTGATTCTGCTAAAATAATGAAATACCAGATTCAATATTTGAAAAAATTGTCTACTTTAAGTTATATTTTTCAATTTACAGTTTTTCAGAAATAAAAATTAGAATTTTCGTGTTTTTAAAAGCAATAACGAGGCGAGAGACTTTATTTGTAAACACGATGCAAAGAACTATCAAATTTAATTATCAAAAATAATTACGAATATAACCCTATTATACCTTACTTATTTATAATATAATATACGAATAGTTTAGTATTTGAATAGTACTAACTAAAACGCTAAAATAACGCGGAACATTTAGTTTACCAAAAAAATAAAAATAAAATTACAAGAACGAAAAGCATTGTTATTGTTCAAGCTTTTATCCTTTAACGGATACAGTTCGAAAAACAATAAATGGACTCATAAAAATATGTTGATATTTACCGGAAATAAAGCGTGGGTATTGATAAAAACCAATTTGAAATGAATATCAAAATAATAAGAAATTAATTTTAAACAAGCTCTTTATAAATTCTATTAAATTTCTATGAAACAGCACAGTAAATTATTATAAATCTGTGGATGATATACCCTAATAAATCAGTAAAAAATGCAGCAAAATAAGAAGGAAAATAGAGGAAAACAAAGACTGGAAATTAAATGAGGCTCGAATAGCTACTTAAACACCTGGCGTGCAATTGCTAACCTACCAGAAGGTAAATGTACTGTACTGGTTTATTTCAGCCTATACGTTTCCTGATATAATATCCGTGTGAAACCTAATACAAGAGTCTTTTATCTATTACCTCTGGATTCACGTCGCCGTGCATCTCACTAAATCACCACTTTGTCTGCTTTTTCGCGTATATGCCCTTAAAACTATAATATTAATTGTTATTCGCCTTAACTTCTGCAAAGTACATAGAAGATGGAAGATTTTCATGTATACTAAAAATTTTAATTTATCTTCTGAAATGAAAAAAGAATTAAGTTATTTAATATCCTCAAAATACATTTCCGAATCGATTTGAATTCTTGTAAAACCTTATAATTAATATTAGGAAATTTTAAGTTTGAAATAAATGCTTCAATTTTCTGCTTCATCAGAATCTGAAAATTTTTTTATCTTACGCAAAACTTTGGGGAAGATTTTTTAAAACAATTAAATGATTTTCTCTGTGAATTTAAAGTTTAAAAAGAGATAATTAAATTTCTCTGTTTGAGACGAAATGTCCATAGTTAATTTATATAAAATTATTTACATTTAATTTTGTTGATTAAGTTCAACCAAAACGAAATTTTAATAAAAAAATATAAAAATCGAAAAAATGTTTATGCACATGTACCTGCAATGAGAAATTTTCATTGCTTCCGAGTTTTTAAATAATATCAAATACAGAATTCAATCCATTTGGTATAAAAATGTATCGCGCAAAATATAAAATACGTAAAATATCAGAAATTACCTCTTTTTTAAAAATATTAAAAATTCTTAAAATCGATAAATTTTTATCGTAAGACATCTCGAATAAAATTATTGAAAGTATGCAAAAATAAGATGGATTAAAATCTTAAAAAAAAATTTTTTCTATAGAGACGCTCTTTTGCGTGATATTGGTTAGAAGAGTTATCACACGCACCTTTGACGGTCACGCCGTTAGCCACCAATAGCCATTGGCATCCCCCTTTATGCTATACGTATGTGCAGCTTCTATTCAGCGTTGAAGTAAAGAAGCCTGGTATTTCGCGTTATATCCTCTCTCTTTTCTCTCCCATACAGAACGCGGCAAACCAACTTTCCAAGAGACACGATCCATCCTCCGGATCATCGATCGTCACATGCATCTGTGCCTGTCGCACCATTCTTTTATTCCGTCCACTTCCGTATATAGAAGGTGTTTGTAAAATACCATGTAAGGAAGATTTTATTGCATAAGAAGGAAATATTCGGAGAATTTTCTACACTTTGCTTTTCAATTCATAATTGGACAAGCGATCGTTTCGCTATTAACACGTCGAGATGCAAAATGGACACAGAAAGATTAAATTTCATTGATTGCGACGATGAAACTCCCAAGCTATTTACCAGACGTATTGAAATTTCAGTTTACCAATTATTCCATAAGAGAAAACTGTTGATTAATAAAACGGAAAATCGAAAAATCCCGAAGTATTGATTACATATTTTTCTCAGTTCGATATTTAGCAGCTCTGAAATAAAATTCACACGCTCTGCGTAAACTCTGGCTTTGTACTCATTTTGATCCGTCGTTGCATCGTAGTTTATGCTTATAAAGTGAATCGGCTACCTTTCTATTTTATTAAGGCATTATTAATAACTTATTCTACTCATTTTGATAAGTGCGATGGGTCGCGCTAATACAAGAGTTCTTTCTTTTACGTTTTACGCGGTACGCTGCCACGATTTGAATAATTCTCGACTTCGAGCGCTTAACCCTCGCCGAAAGAAGGGAGATCCGCCAAGTTTGTGAGTAATTGGATATCCGGTCGGTATAATTAATTGATCGGTCGAAAGATTAGTGAGGAATTGAGCTCCGTGAATTGGAATTAATGGGCAATACTTGGGTGCTTTTGGAGATTCGATTGTAAATGTAATTGTTGTGATTATTGTCGTTGCATTAGTAATCAAACGATGATATATTAAAACAGATTGTGAAGAATTAATTCAATTTTTGTACGTCATAATAAGAATGAACTTGAATTATCAAGGATTTGTATAGAAATCTGTAAAATAAATTCTTGCATTTATATTTAGTAAATTTAATACAGTCCATTTTCATTCGATGATATTTAATACAATTATTTCTTTTACTTTTCTGAAATAAAAGAATAATAATTTTATTTTAAGAATAGTTCATTGATTTAAATTTGGTAAACTACAAGTAATATTATGACTATTTGTAAATATTAAAGAGAATATTTTTAAACTTATTAAGATATTGAATTATTTTATATTTTTAAGAAGTAGATAACATGCAACCAAAGACATTAATAACATTGGTAAAAATCCGTAGAAAGAGAGAGAGAGAGAGAGAGGGAAAGAACTAAACACACATGGCAATGACATTAATTTTCTTATAATCTTTAAGTAAAATTAATTACAATAATATAAAAATTAAATAAATATTTGTTAAGTATTATTTTTCGTGAAAGTATTATAATAGAAAACCTAGTAATTTTCATTAGTTTCATAATTTTTTGTTTTTACAGATTTCTTCTTGGTATTATAAATTCTGACCTAACAAAATAAGACGTAAAAGAGTAGTGGATACTATATACATTATTAAGGAATTAATATTTTTCTTTTCTAATAAAATTTCTAATGCAAAAATTAATAAAATATTAGAAAATAATTGATTGAATTAATGGTTTTTATAATACTTGTTAATTAAAAATAATAATCTTTTATTATCTTTCCCTATATGTATATATTTTTAGATTACTAATGCCGAGTGTCAAATTCATCACAATGTTTGATTTAGAAAATGTTTGTACTCCACTGAATTCGTATTCTCTCTATAGGAATAAGTGAAAAAGGACAAGATAGTTGTAATATGAAAAAGAGGGAGAAAGGATAAAATAGAAAATATCTGAAATTAAGAATGAAGGAGGTGAAACAAAAAATCGAGTATAACGAGAGAAAAAATAAAGTGAAAAAGCTTAAGGAAAGGGAAGCACGCGAATACAGCTGTAAGAGCAAAACCAGTGGTTAAGAGAGGGGGCAGAGAGAAAGTTGCGTGATGGCATCCTCTCACACGGTAAATAAATTACTTTAGTTTATCAGGAGTAATAGGAACGCGCATGACACAGATTGGTTGGCGCAGGACACGCGAATTAAAAGTTACACACCGTCCCCTCCACTAGAGAAAAAGAGTAGGAGGGAGAGTAACAAATGCAGTATATGTGCATATACATAAACAATGGCGCTGTGTGCCTTTACAAGCAGCTCTCGCTTTCTTTGCGTGTTAAAGGGAGAAAGAAGAAAGAAGAGGGAGTGGGGCGTGGGAAAGATTTGCATCGGGTGACGCGAACTTGAGAATGGCGGAAATTGAAAAAGTTTTACTTTTGCAATGTTTTTTGCGGAAACGTTGACTATCAAATTGGAATATCTTGAGGCTAGGGGAAAAGCTCCTGACTTGTTTCAGGACAGAGTTTACTTTCTATTTTTATGAGCCATTGTACTTGCGAATACACGAGAGTTACATGCTCCTTGCATATATTTGGTGCAAGCACTACTGGTACAATACATTGTTAAGTCGACGGATATCGTGTGTTGTTTCGATATTCCTGCACATTGTTAAATTTCAAGTACGTAGAATGTTAATTTTCTTTCTCGACGCATGAAACTCGATTGAAAAGTTCTTTTATTACATTTGATTTCCCCCCTTATTTTCAATATTTGCTCACTTGACTGTTTAATACATCGTTAATAACTGAAACACATAAATATTGAAGAACTACTTCAATTTTTCAGAATACGTTTTTCAATTCCAACGAAATAAAACACACTATTTTTATTTTAATACTTATTATCATAAATTATTTAACATGTAGTATTAATGATCTTATTTTTTCATGTATAATAATGTGATCGTATTCAGCACAGACGATAAAGTTTGCAAATAACGTTTTTTCTTTCACAACCAGGTCATTGTTTTATGCATTTCGTAAATAATTGTTATTAAAAATAATATTGCAAACGATATCATAGTAGTTGTATAATTTTATTCAAACTTGTAATGACTAAGTCATAGGCGCACCACCATTTTCAATCACGTTATCTTATTTTTTATTGTATATCACAAGTTTGTAACTTTAGATAAAATTGACGTGGAATTGTGTGTGAGGAAATAGTAAACTTTTTGTCGGTTTCGTTATTTCATATTCTTAAATATACTTTTATTATAATTTTATTTTCATTTACTTCATACCAGAAACTTTATAGTAAGTTTTATTAAATAAATCAAAACCTCCATCTTCATTTTTCTCTAATATTAAAATATTTAATTATTTTTGTTTCATATTAATATTCAACATTGAATAGCAAATTTCAAAGAAAATATAATGAATAGCATATTATTTTCATTTGTGAAGGAGAGGAATTTTAGTTTTAAAGAAATAAATTTTTTTATTTCTACAATTTTATAAGCCTTTAATAAATATATCTATTTTAAATTAAACAATTATTAATTAATTAAAAATATAAATTACTTTATATAAAAAACTAGTTATAAATTTTTATTTAAAATAATGTACAAGTGAGACTAAAATATTTATGTAACTTTCAAAATATTATCCTCCAAAAATTTTGTTTCGATTTAAAAAAAATAATTTTAAGAAGAGATACTCTTTTGAAATAAATAATTCATTTTTCAAAATCATGATTAATAATAATTATTATATTCAATATCTTTCAAATATAGGATAGTTGCTTTTGTTTTTAGATTATTACTTATATAAAAACATTAAATTTCTACAAAAAAAGTAAATTTATAAAAATACTCTAAAAATTTTAAAATAGTATACATACGTTTTGACTAATTTGAATTAACCATGTATCAATATATTAAAAACATTTTATATATGTGCAAAGTGCAAATATTTGTAGATATAACGTTATTGCTCGTTACGAATATTGCAATTGTGTTTATATACTTGTATTCAAAGAGATCAAAGTCATAATTTTAATTTGTAAAATATCACGATAAATATAATATTATATATTTTAAATATTTGTGGCAAAAATATGTTTTTCATTTTACAAAACTTTTTATTCCATTTAATTAAAAAAATAACTTTAATATGGAATTTTTAAAGAAAAATGTTAAAAAAAACTATAAAATAAATAATTTATTTAAATAGTTTTAACTTTTTTCATAATTAAAAATTGAATACATTTTAATGTATTCTTTATTTGAGAATTCTTTTGTAAATTTAATTTATGAATTCTGAATTTAATAATATATTTATTATAAAATTTTTAAATTTAATTAAATATATTATAAAGCTCCCTAATCACATTTTTTTATTTCAGGTAACTTGAAGATAACAATAAATATTGGATAAATATTCATAATTAATGTAAGTTTAAAGTTAATATTCAAATAAATGCATTTTACCGTAAAAAAAAATCTATAATTTAGATGCTATAATAATTTAATATTAGGAACAAATTATTTTTCACAAACTTTTTATCACTTTAATCTGTTTTTATATAATTTTTATATTTTATTCCAATTTTAAATTAATGATACAGTTGTAATTTTTAATTGAAAATAAACTATACGTCACTTTTACCTTATAAATAATTTTCTTAATAAAAATGTTATTAGTATTATGTAAAAATAAATTTTTTCAAGCACGCTTCGATGTTATTTTATATTCTTTTTGTTTTTTTGCTTCTTCTTCTTTCTGTTATTATTACTAATAATATTATTATATAATTATTATACCATTTACATGAAAATTAAAAATTTTTGATAATAATAGAATAAATATAAGAGTTTGAAATTTATTCTTAGAATCTACAATTGGATTAAAAACTTCAACTTCAGTACTTAGGTACGTTTCTATTTAAACCAAATTATAATTTAAAGCCACATACAGCAGTGGAAAAAAATAATTCTTGAATACTTTAGTGCAATTTAATAGTATTATACGTGAATTGTTTAAAAATCTAAGTTATATGCATCTACTTTTTTAAAAAATTCGATGATCAATTTCTAAATTTACTCTACTTTTTATTGAAATTTAGTTATTCCTACAATATTCAAGTGACATTACGGCTGGGAACATACGTTTCAACATCAACATGAATATTAATTTATTAGATCAAATCTATCAGACGGACTGGAAAATTCGATTTTGATTATTTATAACAAATTACTAGTTATAATCTGATTATAACTAATTTAAAAAATTCAATATATCTTTATAAGCAGCATTACATTAATCAATAACAATGCTTAATTATGGTGAACTAATTTTACACGAAGTTTAGTACCTACCAACTTTCTGTCATTAATCTTATAATAAATATTGTTTTTTGAAAAAAATATTATTGCTCTGAAACTATTTGTAATAAAAGCGAACCAAATAGGATTTAATTACAATATATATTTTAAATGCATATTGTAATTTGTAATTTGATTAAATGAAGTAGGGAGCTATTGCTTATAGTTTAAAGTAGATTACACGATTCAATTTAAGTTGCAACGTGAATGAAATCAACACCTTTGAAATCGTCAATTTCAAATCTTACTATCTCTTATTTCTTTAGCCGAATGACAGGTTAACTATCAAGATTTAGGATCTTCATTACCAACGTTACGTATATTTATTTGTTTAATGTAGTTTGTTGCTATTCAGTTTAAATAAGCTATTTGTGTCTTTAACTGGATCGATACTCAATATATACAGAATTTTTTTAATTCTCTAGGCAGTTTACTTGCTCCCTCCCCTGGAACATCTATAAGCTGCTTTTACACTCTACATTGCCTCTTCTCTTACTGTTGTCTATATTTTCTTCTTTTTTTCAGGGGTACCTTTTTTTCCATTTTCTCTATTGTTAATTTATTTATTCATTATCACTAAATATGAAATTCAAAATAATTAATAAGTTTTAATAATTATCCGTAAATGAAAAAACGACGCACATGTACAAATGTATGTGGCATACACACATACATGAATAATTGTTAATACAAGCCTGAACGTTAGAATTGAGCAATATTTTTCCTTTTATTATTAAAATAGGATAAAAATAAAAACTGTATGGTTTAAAAAATTGATTTGATAATGTTTATGGAATATTCATAAATAACTAAATTCCTGCAGAATATTCTAATGCTTATACTTAATACGAAAATTTCTTTGTAACAGTACTTGATATAATTCACAGCTCGGCTTATTTATCTTATTTACTTAGATTTTGAGTAACTTGTATGTAAAATGTCACTTTAAATGTTGTTTTAAATACTCATATTTAAGCGGTCGAATAATTAAGAATATATTCAGATGCTATTTATATAAATATAATTCTCTATCTTTTTCTTATTACTTGTGTTGCTTTTCTATCCTTTGCTTGTGTTTATCGCTACTACCTTATTCGAATTTGTTTGCTTACTTTTTTTTTCTTTCGTTTAGATGCGATTCGTAACATATTATTTACACTCTAGATGCGCTAACACTCTTTTCCCCTTTCTCACACTCTCGCGTACTCTAGCTTCAAAAGTCACCCAGGATTTTTCGCTTATTTTTCTATATTTGTTTACTGTTTCAATCTTGTCGGTATATCTTATAAAACTATTTATTACCTCTTAATCGAAACCTACTTAATTATTTAAAATAGATTTTTAAGTATAAAACAACATACGTAATTATAGTTATTAACAATCATTCGAATACTAAAATAAAATAAATAATTTTAGTAATCTTTCCATTTATTATAATTTTATATTACATATTCTATTGTTTATTATAATTATATTTTTGCATCTATTTTATTAATTTTGCTAATTTTATTTGCTTATATCAAGATTTTTTTTTAATTTGTGTGGATTTAAAAAAATTATTTTATAGTCTTTATATTAACTCTGGAGAAGTATGATTGTTATTTATATGATTTAGAGTTTTTCTAAATCATTTTACAGATTATCATTCAGTGTAGACAGTATCTTCATTAATCATCAATAACACAAAGTATTTTTCAATAAAATTGCATACGGATATTTTTACTAGTCGTATTTCTTTTTTAGAACAAAATTAAAATATTTAACACAATTTATCATTTAAAATCAAAACGAAATTTGTTATTCAAACTTTTTAAACGTCACGTGTTTCTTTCTGTACGTAGAATTGGAATATGAAACATACATCTAAAGAGAAAAGTTACTGAATCCTAACCATACATTTTTTTAAAACAATTTATTGTATGCTGTAAACTTGAACTTGTAAAGTCTGCAGAGTTTTTAGATTGTTTGAAAATGTAAAAAATAACGCACAAGTAAACGCACAATTTTTATCTGAAATTTTTATTTAAATTTAGTTTAATAATAAATGATACAGTTTAAACAGTAAAGTTAGATAATAAAATAAATAATAAAATATTTTTGATCTCTTCTACAGGTGATTTATTTGATTTAAAGTTGATACGATAGATACATAAAGTATGAGTTTCCAAAAATACGTGCCATAAAAAATAATAAACCTTGAAAATAGGTAATTATTTTATTCAGGATATTGTTGGAGTATGAGAGTCAATGTTGTATTTTTTATGATTTTGCTTATTTTAGTTAATTAAATTTTTTTTCGATCATAGTTAAATCACTTATATATATATATATATATATATTATATATATATATATATATATATATATATATATATATATAATACTTTTCCTTGGTCCAAGTGAGTTTCTTGTCATTTACGATCCAATTTCACGTCCTTATTATTCACAACTATTATCCAATTTTTATCATTAAAACTAATTTCAGTAAAAGCTAATTTTTAAAGGAGTGGTTTTGTTCCCGTTAGGTACAGTTGAAAAATATTGTTTTGTTTCTGTGACAATTAACAATTATTGGATATCCAGACATTCAGATAAGATTGTCTTTTTGTTATTTTTCAATACTGCTGATCAATAAGTAAGCATAACTTTCAAAAATTACTCCACTTGTAATATATTCGATACATATTTTGCTGAACTCATAGATCAAGTTTCAAGAGTTCATTTAAAAAGATGAATAAACCAACCAATTTCTGCATACAACATTTCTAGGACAATATAATCGCGTATGCTAATGTCCAATTCACTCGATGACTCGAAGCATTTCTATCGGCAACTTTATCTTGTGCTTAACTCATATGAATAATCGTAATAAATATTCAAAGAAAACTTGGGTTCCTATCTTTATTTCGTGAGTAATCTACACTAAACAATAATAACAATCTTATGTTTTACCTTTAAGCTATAATTGTTTAAAAATGATATATTTTTCTTTAAAAATCCATAAATGTTTAATTTTAACATCTGACACACTGAATTACACGGTTATCAAGTATTATACAAAGGAATATTATACTTAACGCACCAAGTTGGCACTCGGGTAAGTGGATACACTCTCGTTCGAACTCTGAGCTTCGCAAAATATCAATCGGCAATTATTCAATAAGCGATAAATCAATTTCTCCCTTGAGATATTGACCTCGATTTGATGACTTGACTGAAGTCTGAGAACATACATATACTTGTTCAATTTTCGCACAACTTTCATTACATGCATTGACCGCTCGTAAGTAGTTGCACGACAGTTGGCTATATATAGCACCCGAGTGATTACTGAATAAGGACTAGAATTCAGTCGTTGACAAATCACGTTTAGTGTTTTGTACACCTCTGGTACTTGCGGGACGCTGTCCAGCACTTTGCTAACTAACAGTCATGTGATTGCCAGCGGTGACTAGATTTCACCACCCGGAGGACTCGCGCATGGCACCTGAGCGACTCCTCGAGTCCGCAATGTACCACCAGGTACTTCCCTTTTATAGTCGACCTTTTCGCAATTTTCAGGCACTTAAGTTTACCACTTTATTTAGCGTAAGTACAATAAAATTTTATGAACACTTATGGGAGTAATGTCCGTGGAAATGGATATCATTCACATTGAGTGTCGAATTTTTATAACAGGTAATCATATAGAATATAAAAATCTGAATTTAAAACAAAAATAAAAATATAAAGAGACTTATATACGTAGAGTGAAATGTAGATAAAAAACCAAAATTTAATTTAATCAAAACTTAATATTGTATCATAATTATTCAAAATTGTCAAAAACAAATAGCTGTCGTACAGTTTAAATAAACGAATATATGGTATAAATTAAAAAGAATTTAATGTAAAAAAATTTAATTTTATTATTTAGTAGAAATTCTTATTAAATAGAATATATGTAGCACTTTATATTTGTAAAAATCAATTTTTAGAAATTAATAATTATGAATTCTCTAGAATATTCTTAATTATTTTCTAAGTTAATATTTTTTTAAATTTATAAAATATTAGAATGTGTTCTAATAGTTGAAAAAGTCGTTTTTTAATCAAATGCACAATTACTTACATCATGTACTTTTTAAGCTGCGTTAGTGTATAGGTTATGATATAAGATTTAATTAAAATAAAATTAATTTTTTCCTAACTGTATTAAATTCATGTTTCATGCATCATATTAATTATGTATAATTATATTCATCAAGAAACAATATATAGACATCTTATATTATATTATAAAATTAATTTTTAATTAGTTCAACTAAGTTTTTTGTACATTCTATACGTATTAAAATTCAAACAATGAAATCAAATTAGACGGGCAATACTATTTGTATACTTACATTTGATAAGAAAGTAATTCAGTTAAATAATTTAATTAACTAATATGCCTTCGTAATTAACAATCTCTTCGGAAACAGTCTGAGATTTTTACAGGACGACTTCTTATTTGATTTGAAAATGTTTGAATATAAATTTCTATGTATATATGTAATAATTTTTTATGTTATTTGTCTGATATAGTTTATTTTATTTGTGTTCAGTTTTTAAAGTATGAGAAAAGATCGAGTTCTTGATGATTTTAGAACGTCTTCATATTCCACCGGAAATGGAGTAGTGTATAATCTCTTGCAACTAGTTTCGAATAACCACAAGGGGAATGTGAATGAGGGTAAGAATTGTCACGGTCAGTGGGTTAATGTGCTAAGAAATGCGGTGTAGGGTGAAAGAAGAACAAGGTTAAGTTGGCTGTATGAAGTTGGAGCGACTGCGATACGACAATTGTATTGTAGGGACACCGCATTTTCAAGTTGAAGCGTTGAATTAAAGGTTAGATTATATTGTTCCACGACCTAGCCACGAAAACCCGCTTGAGCCCTTTATTCTTGGTAGTGATCCGTCAAGGGCGAGTGAACCTTATGTGCTTTCACTAATAGAATTGTTGTGAAGGCTATTTTATCATTAGATTAAGAGAATAAATTCCAGAACAATTGTAAAATAAAGAAAATACTGTGAAAAATAATATCTGTGCATTGCAATCGTTGTAGTTTTATCAAAGTAGAGTTGGAAAAAATGGTTTTTTAAATTAAAAGACTACATTTTCTAGCTAGTTTTCTTATTTGTCGAATAATTTATCAGGTTTAACACACTATTGTTAATGTGTGTCGTTACCAAATTTAGAGTAGTAACGCATTCTTGAAATGAACAATAATGCATAAATACATCCTGAGTAGATTAATATTAAGTTAATAATATTGTAGAATCCATAAACAGGGTTGTGATTCTCATGAATCTCTGAAATAATTGCGAATATTTTGTCTTATCAATAGGAATTCGGATACGTAACTATAACTTTTTGTTTATAATAGTTGTAAGCATGAAGACTTTGGAAAGGAAAAGAAGTTCGTGGACAACAAAAGCTGGAATTTCCTCATCTCCTTAACGAAGTAAAATCATAATTGTCCTTGAGTTTGCGCAAGCGAACTCAAACACGCATTCGGTCAGAAGCGCGCGAACGAACAACATCGCTTAATTTCTAAGCGGAGTTATGTAAACTATACGCGGCTCCTTTCACATTAATTTGATTTGTAGACTCCAGCCGTTTACATGTTGAGTAAAGCAGGGAGAAAGAGAGCGACAGGGAGAGACAGAGAACATTGGTGGGTAGCAGAATGCGATTGTATTCTACAATAAGTCTGGTTCGTTGTTACCTCCTAGTTCAACTTATTGCCTTCTCCGGAATATTATTTCGCATTAATCAGAATATTAAAATATTTTAAAATAAAACAGGTACTAAAAAAATTTTATCTATGCATAATTAGGAAATAACAAATTACTAAATACCGAGTAATCATTCGATATTTCGGGTATGTTTCTTTTTCTTAATTTTCTTTTAAAAATACTTAAATCTTTCAATGTTGTAAGAATAATATCTATTGAGAAGTAAAATAAAATAATTGCATCATACGTTGTCTTTTGTGCAAAATAATGTAAAAATATTTTACATTATTTTGCACAAAACCACCAATTAACGTAGTTTATTGGTTGTACATCTGTTTGTAACAAAAAAAAAAAACAAATAACTGGAATAATTAAAAATTCTCAAAGTAACTAATATCCGATAATTCTAAATGCACGGAATGGGCAATGAAAGGTAAAAATAACCTTCATAGAATTTACTTTTGTATAAATAAAAATCCTAGTAAAAAGTTGTAATTTACATATATAACACTCTATCTCATACAATATTAACAAGTAAAAGTTTGTTGTACGGAACAAAAAATATTACTACCATACGTTTCCATCATAACTGTATATTCTCATTTGATTAATTTTTTTTTAAATCTTATTTAACTATATATTTTAATTATATGGAAATTAAAAACTTTCAAAAAGTTTATTTAAAAGTGAAGAGCTCTCTAGGTATCGTATTTCAATTTTCAAAAGGCAAAATAAACTGAGTATGCGAATAAAAATAATTCAATTTTGAAAAAGCAAATTATCAAACTCAGATATAAAGGAAATAAGCTGGAGAATTGAGCTGCAATGTTGTCATTTTATAACGGGTGCGTACGATTCTACATGATCCTCTTCGAAGTTCATCCTTTCAAGGCCCCAAGGAATCCAAAGAATGCAACGCTACCCAACTGCACCCTACCAATCGTCGGTGACCACAGGTTTACTCATATGGATGTATCAATCCTCTGTGTTCACGTGGTTCAGCGCAACGGTAAATACGATCTTGGATTGTTTGCGTTGGTAATGAATCGTTGAACTCGCAGTGGTTTACATGCTTACAATCTCTCTTTCTTTATTTCTCCTCTCTTGCTCTCCCGTGGAGACGCCTGTGCGGATGACTGTCCTTTTATGGAAATACGAAGCGTTGATTTATCTGGGGAAGGAAGATTAGAGTCACTTAGTGGGTTCTAACATAGAAGGCTTATAGGATGAGATTTGGAGATGCTTTAACGTTTTAGAAGATAGTCACGGAGAAGTTTATTCACAAAATCACGTACTATATATATGGGCTACGAATTGGTTGCTTGATCTGGATTACGCGGGATGCAGAGATGTACAATTATAATATAGAATTGTGATATTGAGAAAGCGATACATGCAAACCGTTGTTTTCAGATTTATTATACGAGCTGTTAGTTGTCATATCTTCTAAAGTATCAAGATTATACTTGAAGTTGAAAGCAAATATTGGTTATTGATTTTGGTAAACAATTGAATTCTAACGCGCTTAATCTGATTTTACATAATGTAATATTAAGTTTACACTTTATTATTATCTCAACTTGCTGATGCAATAAAAGGATTTTAAGTTTTCAATCAGTGAAGTTATATTTATAAATATTACAAAATTTTTAATCAGGAATTTATATTTTATTATTATTAATAAAGGATCACATAAAAGTTTAATTCTTTTTAAGTATGTAATAGTTTATTTTCAACGAAATTATTATTGCATGAATAGATATTCTCAAATAAGTAAATAAAATAAATAAAATGAACATTTATCATACTTAACATTTAATAGTAAATTATTTTTATATTGACGTTGTATAAAATGTCGTACTTTTAAAGAAAATACATTAGGATATAACGAAAGATGTGAATTGTCTTTTAATGATTCAAAGACAAGAATACCAATAATAAGTACAGTTTTTATCACGAAAAAATATAATTTATTTTTAAATAATATAGGTATTAAAAAAATTGATAGTACATATATTTCTTGCTAAAGTAGGTTTGAAAGAAAATAAAGCAGATATATATACTTTTAACTAATAGACGATTATTAAATAAATTCATAGGCAGTCTTTTACAATAATTAATTAACTCGAAAATAATGTTTTCATAAAAATGTTGATATATCTTTTTATCATCACTTTATGTCAATGAAAAAATTCACTATGATTACGTAAATAATTGTGTCGATAATTTGATGCAAAATCCCTTAAGCTTAATTTCTATTAACATTAATTTATCACAATTAATTTATGTATTAAATTATAAATTAGTTTATTTAGAATATTGAAGAATGAAAATACTAAAAATAAAAATTGATAAAATTAAGTTAAGGATAAACAAAGAATAAATCATAATTAATAATGGAAAATGGAAAAAAGTCCATCATCCAAAGTCAACCTTTAACACGCACGTTTGAACTTAATATCTTATTACCTTATCCTAATTGCATTTTCCATTCGACTTAGTAATAATGTAAAGATCTAATTTTCTAGAGAATTTATTGGAGTTATTATTAAAATAAAATAAAATTGTTGTAAAGAGGTGTAAAAACGATTCCAAAAGTAAGTACTCCGTCTCTTTCTATACATAATGATGAATTAACACATAGCACATCTGAAAATTTATTGAACAACGAAGACCGAAATAAATAGTTTTTATTTAGGTTATTTCAATAAGCTTTATTTTAAGTCTTTCTTTGTGTTATATTATCATTATTTTAAATAGAATTATGATTCGTCAAATTTATTCTGCGGTTCATTAAACTTAAAAAATAAAATATTAATAAAATCATAAAACACTTTAATTGTTTTCCACACGAGTTATTTTTATATTTCAAGTTTAACAGTTTATTTAATTTATTGAAAAGTTTTATGAACTGTACCTTCTTTTTTATATTTTAATACTGAAATTAAACTGTTATTTAGGTATTGATTACAATCAATTTTTTATTACAAAGAATTTTAACAAATTTTCTGAAATTACAATGATTTTATGACCGAAATTTAATGAAAGTATTGTTTGAAATTTGTTTATATTATTGCTTGTTACTAGAAGATAATATACTAAATAAGTAGTTAAGTAAATTAATGACAACCTCACGTACCACAAATACGTAGTTTAAAAAAAAATGTGACTAATTACTATCGAATATAAAGTTTCGCAGAGGTTTTGTTAGTTTATTTGTAAAATAATTGAGATAAAATCAACTAAGCCTTAAATTCTCAAATCTTCAATTTAAATTTAAGATTTTCTACTAACCTTAGTCCTTGATATCAGTATAAAGATATGAAGTTATCTTTCCTTTTAAAATTTTGAACTTCAAAATTTTCAACAGTCTGAATTTTGAAGAAGATGATAGTTTATGAAGAGTTTGTAAGCTAAATTAGCTTTCACTTTGCCGAAAACAATGAATTAAATATTATTGGTTTTGAAGACTTATTTTGAAATATTTTTCATCAATTTAAATTAAGTTTTTGTCTACAAAATTAAATCACATATAGTAAAACATTTATTTCAATAACTAAATGGTGTTACAAAGTCTAATCCTTGTTATTTTGAAAAATGTGAAATCATCTAACATGATAACTAACAATCAGTCGCTTACATTAAATGATTAAAAATACTTTATATTCATTTTTCTTTCAATTATTAGTATTTTGTTTTAAATGAAGATGCAAATAAATGTGTGGATGGTAGCTTTTTATCTGGCCAGACTCGGCAACAAAGCCATCATTATTGTATCCCAACACCAGATCAGTAAGAAATTTTTTTAAAAAAATGAATGTTGATTTTCTTCTTAATAAAATCTATTTTTCCTTCTCAATAGTTCATCTTTATATTATACAAAGAGCCTGTTTAGTAATGAGATTGAAGAACAGTATGTCGAGTAGAATCACGGCATAAAACTGAAGAAATATCCATCCTATGCTGCTTCGCGGCAAGTATGTTCTCAGACAAGGAGTTCGTTTCTTTTTCATCTTCCTGACTAGTTCTTAGGAAGGTGATGCTGGAAAAGATTATCGCTTTTTTAATAAATAAAGTTTTACTGACTCCTCACCCCATTCTACTTCTCTGTGTTTCCCGACATCTGGATCTGTTGATTGATATTATTGATTTTGTAAAGAAAACCATATAGTTACATTTTTATCGTAGCATATTTATATTCGGATAAAAATTATACTTCTTTTATTTTTAGTTTCAGTATGATTTGGAATTATTTTTTAAAAATATAATATAAAGAATTAACTTTCAGTATTGAGAAGAACTATATATTATTATTAAATAGAACCTATGTATATCTATATAATTAATAAAAAAATTAATTCAATCTCAGAAAAGATGTACTAATTATGATATAACTAAAATATTTTAAAGCTTTTAGTGCGAATCGATAAAAACCTATTTTACTCATAAGACTAGAATATAAAAAAAATTTTATGATCGAAACTTTAATTGATAAAATTTTATTAATAAACATATTAAAATTTCTTTGTAATTTACTTATTATTGAAACTATATACTATTTAAATATTTTTAAATAAATCATCAGAAACTTATTAAGATATTACAATATAAAACAAAAATGCAATAATTTATACAATTTTAGTGAATAATACAATCTCTTTAATATTCCATTGTAACGAATTGAATAAGCTTTAATAATAACGAAACTAACAAAAATTTTTTAAATTATGTAGTTTGTGTTTGTTTCTCAAACGAAATATTTACAAAATAATTTCCTAATTAAATTTTTATTTTGTTTTAATGCTCGTTGTATATTACAGCTTAAAAACAAACAATTTTTTTTAAAAGTTTTACAAGTATTAATATTTATTCTTCGAAAAAAGCCAAATAATATTTGCTTAGTTGCAAACAAAAATTTTTTTTAACGTTTTAGTAAAACAAAATTTTATTAATTTATAATAATTTTTTGTAAATAAAGTTCAAGTATTCCTCGTTTCATCTTATTGTTTAAAAACTATTTGTACTTAAATCTTTTCAGTTCATTTTTTATTATTAAGTAAGCACCTGTGTTAGATAATCTTAAATATAAATTGAATAATATAATAAAATATCATTCTATAGCTTTTTCAGATTACCAAATACAAGGTAAAATTTTTCTATTTAATTAACATTTCAGGAATATTTGTAATTAATTTGGATTTTTAGGTCGCGTTTTTTACTTTAATGCACTCGAGTGTGTGTACAAATACATTTTTAAATTATTATCAACTTATTTATTTACGTATATTCTCATCCCCTACGATCATTACTGTGTGTGTATTTGAAAAACGTATATTTTTAGTGTTGAATTATTTTTAATGTTTTAGAAATAATCATGTATCAACAAGAAATATAGTGTTTAATTATAACAGAAATCCTTTGTATTTCTAACCGAATTTTATTACAAACGCGCATAAAATGGTATACTACAAATTTTTTCGGTAAAACTATAATAACAAATATTTTATTTTTTAATTATATTTACTTTAAAAATATATTATAGTAATTGATGAAAATAATAATTTTGATGTACTTTCTATGTTCCCTTATTTTAAAGCGAATACGTACAAGCATAATACATACAAACAATTAAAACCAATCTAAACGAAGCTTATACAAATTTTTTATTTTTAACTGAGAGTGTACATTTAAGCAAGTATTCTCAAACTCTGGAGAAGGAAGAAAAGAGTATGAAAAAAGGTGCGTATTCAAAAAGATTAAAATTTCACTGTGCATATTTATGTTAACAGTGATAAATGTAATTATCGGTTTTGTCTTCCTTATCGCCACAAAACAGAACGACCTTCAGTCGCTGACCTTTTAATACAATCAAAGATATTGAGGAGAAGTGGTGCGGAGACTTTAGAATTAATTTACTCACGCCTATTTGAATCTAAGGACGATAATTTCTAAGAGCACGCGGACGTTAGTGTGTTTTTGTGCGACACAGGAGAGAACGATAAACTTCGTCTGTTCCACAAGCCACGTGCAGTTTGATCTGGTTTCAGTTCAATCAATTTACCTCCTGAAATTAGATCACACGGAAGGTTTTCGGTTGCTTCGGTTGTACGAAATTTCCATCTGAATAGTATTTTGTTGTTTCATTACAACCTCTAAAGTGAACGTCAGATTTATTTTTCTAACTTTGAGACTAAACATTATATACTTCATCTAAATAGATTTTCCAGAATATAAAAGTTCATTAAATAGTTGGTTATATGAAATGTCTTATTAATGATTCAAAATTTTTTTTATATATATATATATATTAAAATATTTTTCTAAAGATTTATGAGCATTAGATTACATTGGAATACTTGTATTGTATATGACTTTTATTATCTCTTTAAAATAATCTTTGTCACAATCCTTATTCAAACGTTTCTTCCATTTTTTAAATTTTACTGAAGTACATTATCTTATAACAAATTTTTTTTCAATTGATTAGGAATTTGTAATTTATATTTTTTAGAGTGTTATTGAATTATTCCGTCGTTAAACATAGTATTTTTCCTTAAAACATTCCAACAAATGTAAACGTAAGAAAAATAACTTTTTATTTTGCTATTTTCATTATCTTTAACACGAATTTAACTGTTTTATATGAGTAAATGTCTTTAAACAAACAAAATCATTATTTAAATAACATATTATATTTAATAAAAATTAATAATAATTTATATAATTCAAAATCATAATAATTCTGATTACGTACAAAATTATGTAAGTAGTTACGAAATGAAAGCTCCATTATAATATATTCTCATTGTATTACAAAATGCCTAGATATTGTTAACTTCATTGAAAGTGGAAGATACTAGTTTGATTAAAATTTTCCTTCATCATTTATAGAATTACATAATGATCTCAGTATTGTCAGTATATAATAAAGTATACAATAATGTCAATATATATTAAAGTGTATAATAATGTCAATGATTTATTTAGTTACATTACGTTTTATTGTTTATTGATAAAGTTAAAACCTGTAAAATCAAATCTAAATTATTAAGTATATACTATAAATAGTCCATATGTGTTGGAAATTATCTAAAGAATTCGATATTATTTTATATTTAATAAATAATATTTATTCATTGGATACTCAGTTTATTATTATTATTAAAACGATTCGTTATTTTTTAAAGCAAAGTAAAAAACTTTTTTATTATCCATTCATTTCGGTATTATTATTAAATTGTTATCATTAACAAAGGCTTTATTATTACACGTGAATTTTTTTAGAACTATGAGGTAACTTGACATCTTCATAAAAAAATAAGCTTAAAGTATTCTCCTTCCATAATAAATGAATTTACAGCGTTAATTCAGAAAGCGTAAAAAGTTCTTTTTTAGTAATCCACTCCATCTCAGGGTTAAGTAAATTGGATCTGGGTATACGTTCACTCGTCCGGCAAAGTATCAACCGAAGAAATTTCATTTTGAGTTTGATGCATACGATCTCCATGTTACCACACGCATGTCGGTATATTGTTGAATATCTTTGCGAAGGCAAAGTTTTCCTGCTCTTGGCGAAGACGTTCATTAAATTCTCGAGAATATTTGACTTTTGCAGTGCCATTATTATGATCCAACTCTGTTTGTCATTCTCGCCAGCTGGCAAAGGACGCATGCTTGAGTCAAGTGCATTTTAATATGCTTCCAGTTCAAACGCTATAAACGCGTGAATACCTAAATGATATGTTCATACGTTGATCGTTATATTTTTTTTCTTTCCCATAGAGTCACTGTAATACTTTGCCTTTGATGACTCAAATTTTATCAATACGCTACGATGCTCGATATATTTATGGTTTTCCTTTCTTCGTCGCCATTAACGAAAATTCGATCTCAATAGAATGTTAAATTTCCCTAAATCCGTTAATAGTGGTGAATTTCGTTATTAAAAAGAAGCACTGTTATATAAGACTTAGTTTCATAAATTATCAGCTTCATTAATTTCATCGTGTGATTTGCAAGGCACGAGACTGTTTATTCATCTTGGCTGATAGTATTTCGTTTTAACAGATAAATTTTATAAATAATGCAAGTAATAACTCGGTGGAAAACTCGTTTAAATAAAATTTAAAGTTGCATTCTTGTACTGAATAATGACTGTCGCGATTTATAAATTGTTCTGATTAGTGTTGTTTTTTCATATAATGAACGATAACATGGATTGAATTGTTTGAGAAATAATTTAAAAATAAAAAAAGAAGTTTTCATTTTAACGAAGTAAAAGTTTAGTATTTCCAATCGTTTAAATGTTTTAGCATACCAAGTTACATAATTTAAAAATTTAATCTACTGTTTCTATATTTTATTTAATATCAACCATCTTAGAAACTAGAAGGTATTAGAATAAATTATTAGCTTAGTACCTTACTATCTGACAGTAGAAAACTGTCCCGAGGGTCTCATCTGAATCTGTATTCTATAAGATTGATGCTGTACTTACAAGCTTCCTCTCAAAGTTTTATTAACATGAATGAACTATTTTATCTTTTATATTTTAAGTTTGTAATTTGTGCTACATAAATTATACTCTTAACTGTCTACATATTGACTAATCTATAATTTTAATCCTTTTAATTTATATCTGCTGAATTAAACACATTTAAAACAAAAAGTTTTGTTAAATTAAACAATTGATTTATAGTATTGAGATAGATTTTATTAAACTAGTTATGTATTAGTTCATATAGTAACTATCATATTCTTTACATATTCGTGCATATTAAATTTTACAAATCAATCTTTAGTTGATTAAATGGAGAAATATTATTGTTTATTTATTGGTTACCTCTAAACTATGCATTATAAATAATGGATTCATTTATTTAATCGTATAATAAGAAAAAAGTGCATGTATTTCATTATATTTAATACCTTTTATTCGAAATAATAATAATCATAATAATAGCGAAAACTTTTACATTTACTTATCGAATGATTTTATATTTATTAAATAGTTTTGTACATAAATGAAATTACAATGAATTATCAGATATAATCGTGCACTTCGTTCTTCGTTGTCTACGTTTCCTTATTTTTTTTCTTTAAATTCGTATTGCTTTATTCCGCGAAAAATAAGAAGTTTATCAGACAATAAGGTAAATCCAATTTCACCCCCTCCCGAAACCCATCCAGCCCTGGCCTATTCCAATTTTGTCGCAAAAGTTTGACGAAGCCGGCAACGAAAGGTGAGCCGAAGAGACAAGAACTTCCTTTGCTACAGTTATTCATAGACTCCATGCGTAAAGTGCCGTGTCGCCGTTTTCAATTAAGGAATAAATGAGAGTTGAGAGTTCGCAGATATTGTTTATTTCAGCTCTTTGGTTTTCAATCGCTTTAATCGACGATTAAAAATCTACTGAATATTCTTAAATATAGACAGACGGAAGAAACAGTAGCTACCGTGTTCTCGGATGAAACGGAAACGGACTCGAGACTTTCAACAAATTTATTCGCGTCCCAGCCTCGTTCCATACCTTTCCGATACTATCGATCGCTGCTTCACGTCGTGCATAGCCGGTGGCTTTTCTCAATTTCTTCATCTTCTGTTTCTTTTTCTGCCCTTTAGTTTTCTCTCTCTCTCTCTCTCTCTCTCTCTCTCTCTCCATCCATCTATTTTCCTCGTTTGCTCTCCGACATCCATTTTTTACAAACTGACTCCGCTATATAATCGTATAACAGTAAACGTTGAGGTAACAACTTCTACGTTCCGAACAGTACCCATTTTTCCTTTTATATCAATGCATTGTACAAGAAATAAAACTGACTGATATAGTATCTTAAAATTGCAAACTTCTGACTTTATCAGACTGATTTTTACGAATTTTACTTCTGCCATGATCGCTAAACTTTCCGGTAGTTTTGATACTTTGGTTGGATTACTCATAATATATAATCTATGATCATTGACACTTATTGAGTTCTGGATGCTAAATATAGCAAAGTTGCTGCACAACTTACGGATAAAGAAACATATATCTTTTTCTGGAGGTTTCATTGTAATGAGGTTATTTATAATGCAATCCTTGTTGATTATTTCGTAGAATGTAAAAATGGTAAGTAAATTAATGTTTGCAAAATTATAAATTACGATGTGTCGTTCTCATAGATATTGCATGAAATGACAATAGACTTTGAAATATGATCCTATGTTCACGAGTATTAATGAATTATTTATAAGAGAATCTCTTTGCACAGTCGACTGACCGATTATCGCGATGAGCCATTTGAAGCGCAACTGACTTTCAGTGAGGTGCCGGGATATATACTCTACGACTCTATACGGCAATTGAGGCTCTTATAACGGCTACTCTTATGGATATATTTGTTAGTGATATTATATTGTTTTGAGCTTTTCTACTTGACAGACTACTGTTGACACCTTCATCTACAATAGGTATGGCCAAAGAGAGATTCAAGCATAATCCGATGAATGATACTGTTTCATTATCGGCCGATCAATCGTGGCTCTGAACCAAATAATCAAACTTGTACTGTTCCTATAGTACTGATTAGAATGGCTGTCACAAATGGTTGTCTAAGCTGAACCAGAGTTTGATAGACCCATTTAATTTATTAACAGTCACTTATATTTCTGTTCATGAAACGTAAATGAAATTAATACATCCATAATAAAATTGATTTTTTCTAGTCATTTATTATCTATATAATTCATCTATAAATAATCCGTAGATGCACGTGAAAAATATTATAATCCTCTGTAAAAATTACTTTGAATAATAATTATTTGTTTTTATAAAATATCGAAAAAAGAATGCATGATTCAAAGTCTTGATGTAGACTTCTCGTCTGTCTTTGCACTTTCCTTTAGCGATATGTGAAATATGAAAAAGAGAAAGTGTAAAAAAGGAGGGTTTAGCTTACACGCACGTTTATATATGCTGTGTGTGTGTGTGCGCGCGCGCGCGCTAGTATAAAATAAGTATTGGAATAGACACTGTGACGCTCGGTATTGAACCGAAAATGAAAAATTTCCAAGATATTTTTCACCCGTGGCAATTTGTCTGTCTTCCTATGCTTCTATCTCTGTATTTAAACTCTTTTGAGATGTTTTCCTTCAAGCAGCTCTTAGGGGTCTTCCTAAGATGCGGTGGTGGTATGGAAAATGTGTGAAAAAAATTGTTATTATAGATCGCGTAAACTAACTTTTTAGGTTTCTACAATATAACCCTTCACCTATTGAAGCCAATTATAGCAATTCCAATGAAGATTTCGGTTTATACTTAAAATTACTAGAAATGTATCGCTAAAATTGAAAGGACACTTAAAATTATTTTTAAATCACCGATAAAAGTACGAATGCTTTCTAGTTTCTAATCTCTGGCGCGTCTTCGTTTATATTTTTCCATTTATCTTTAGCTAATAAATAAGAGATTTATTTTACCTTTCGGTTGAAATGCCGTGATATATTGGTATATTTAGTAAAATTTCATCAGGGGAGAGATATTTCCATGATTCCGAATGAAAAATCGTATACTCATTTCTTCCCTCGATATCCTTTGTACAATAGCTGAAAGAATTCCGTCAATGATTCATACAATACCGTGGAATTCGATATCACTCATCACATTCGTAGTAGTTCCGTCCGTATAAAGAGAAGATCCTGCGGCAAACGTATGTATCGTACATTGTCACCCTCGGCTTATCCATCCACGACTAAAAGACGTAGTCTGGTCATCGATTCATACAGCGTACGACTAAGAACCAAAAATGGAATATCGATTTAATGCTGGCACCTCGTGATGTTTTATTAATTCATTTATAGAGAAGCTCGTGAGGGATGAAGCTGTAAGCGCCTGAACAAGGTGGCGCTTACGCAAGCTTTCAACTTTCGAAGATTTAATTATGCTTCTACGAGGAGAAAGCGTAAGCGCCTCTAAAGTTAATTAAGCATGAAGCGTTCAGTAGAAAGCAAATTATTCGTTAATTATATTGCAGATGCTAAGTTTTGTTGGGAATTAAAGATTAAAAGAATTTTGAATATTTCTGGTAAAATCGAAGAAGGTCATGGATTTATTTGCTCTCGGCCATCATACAAGATATTTTAATCTAGACGGCATTGATCAGAATTGCTGTAATCGTAATTTATTACGAAGAGTGTTTCAATCAAGTTTGAATAATCTTTGCGCTTAAAGTAGTTATGATGCAAAACTGAAACTTAAATAAGCATTTGTTATCGAATTAACTAAAATTGCAAAGTATCGATGAAATTTTAAATTTTAAGTTATTTAGGACTTCTTTTCAAATTGGATTGGATTTGTCGTATTTATAAACTGCATTTCGTAAACTATTTTTAAACGAAATAATTATTTCGAACAACATTTATTTCTGAAAACATGATTAGTATTGATTACATATAAAAGCTTCCTCCTAAAAATGGATTTCTTAAATTTACACTATTGTAAAAAGCTATCGAAGAGATAATTTATTTTTCGCATAAATTATTTATTATAGTTATCAAAAATTAAAGTTGGTTAGAGTTTTTGATTATTAATTAACAATTGATTACCAATGTATATTTTTTTACAAAACTCGAGGCAGAAAGACGCTTTCACGAGCGTACGCTAGACGAACTGAACAAGCTTTTCTTCGGAAAAAGTACAGGAATTTCACTTTTGTCTTATAATTTATAATCCTCCCGATTAGCGAAGCTCGACCGATTCTAAAGGGAACCTACAAGTATCTCTAGTCACTAAGACTGGGAAAGGTCTCTTTTTAATAATCAGTCGAATATTTGAAAAGCACAAATTTTGTCTCATATTAGAAATAATCTAACGATAATAGTAATAAATTATTTTAAGTATAAAAATTTTTTCAGTTATTGGCTAGAATAAAAATTTTTTTAATTCTTAAATTAGCCTTTAAAATTAAATATTTATTTTATTATAGTTATTGTTTTTGAGTATCAAGAGAATGTAACTCTGTAATTGAAACGTGAATTATGATTAAAGAGTAAATAAGAACAGATAAATAACTTTCCCATTATTTCAACTTGTTTTTTAACAAATTAAAATAAATATTTGTCAACGTGTAAGATTGTAACAATTATCTCTACCTGATTATGATAACTATACATTTATGCAAATTGCTGTTATAAGATTTTCTAGTTTGTTTCTAAGTATATTAACTTCATTGCTATTATTAAAATAGAAAAATAATTAAAATATTTTTTCTTTTACTGATAAATTTTCTACTTTAGAATAATATTAAATTTCCAATGAAGCATTAATCGGAGAATTTAGTTACTTTATATTATATTAGTCATTGCAATAAATAATAAGACTCAATTAGTAGTAATGAAATAAAAAAAAATGACTTTAATAATTAATACAGTATATAAAATCACTGTATTTTTAATTTTAGTCTTGTATTTTTATTTTCTGAGGCCTAAGAAGGTGTGGAATTTCGTTGTTTTTTAATTATTTATTGAGAGAAATTTCAACATAAAAATTTTGTTATTAAAGTAAAATTTAATAATTATTAATTCATCATGATAATTAAACAGATAATTTAAATTTTTTTAGATAATTTTTTAAATTTTACGTAAAACGTATCGGTATGCTATGCTGAATTATTATAGATTTTATGTAAAAGTTCAAAAAAGTTCAAAATTTATTTAAAAAGAAATTAATCAAACGAAACACATTGCTTCTAAACTTTGAAACAATAAAAGAACTTATTTTTTTTATAAATTTAATTGATATCTAATGTATCAAATTTTTTTAAAAGTAAGTAAAAGCAATAAGTTTTTTTATAATGTGATTAAACATCAAAAGAGATGAAATAAATTCAATTTATATCATTATTCATAAAACTTCATTGTTTTCACGTAATAAAGTTAAAAATTTAATGCATCATTTTATATTATTAATTGTACATATATGTTTACACTTTTGTCAACTTCAGCTACAGTAAAATTAAAAGTTAGTCAAAAAGTAAGGGCGCTTCATGATCGACAGTATTAAAGGCCGTTCTATCGATGTAACAAAAACGAAAATGATAACTGCAACTCATGAGAAGGTTCGTTTGTTGAATATATGAAGTTTTAATAAATCAGATTTAAAGTTTCTTTTAGAATGAGGCTATATAGACTAGTAAAAAAGAATCAATGGAACCTTAAAGTTGGATTTAGTATCGTAATACGCCTCTTATGAGCCGCACTGGGGAATACAATACACTATCGATCGCACGTGGATTCAGGCGGTTCCTCTATCTTTTGAGTGCAAATCTTATTCTGAGATATAAGTTTTAAGAATATAATATTTATCACGACTGAAAAATTGTTTTTGTTTCATGGTTGACATAAATATTATAATACCTTTTAACATATTACATAGAAAACTTGTTTATTGCCACAAGAACAGTGAAAGTCTTTGATATCTTTTTGAGAAAAGAGTGAGATCGATAAAACAGTCTTATAAGCCAGACCACATTTAGTGCACGTTGTTAAAAACCGTAATTTAATAATTTTCTTCGTTGGAGGAAGTGCAAAGACAAAATAAAGAAAAAATAGAAGAAAAAAGAGAACTACAAGAAACTCTTTTATAGAAACGAGATTCTCTCTTTATGTTACTTTTCATTTTCTTGGTGAAATTCTTAATTACCTTTTTATTACTTAGAAAATGTGCTGTTATTCTGTGAGATTTTTATTACAATCTCATATACGACTGAAATTATTTAAAAATAAGTACATATGGAACAATAACTTTGGCTTAGCAATGTAAATATATATGTAATGAACTATAAATATTGTATAATTATTTTCGAAATTACATATAATTATTTGCACTGGGCTAATGAATTTGTGGTAAAAATAATATTTTAAAATATTTAATTATTATTTCATAACAATTATTATTAGCATATATAATTTAAAACAAATTTATTCAACTATTCAATACGTACGTAAACATTTCAAAATTAGATATCAGATAATAAATTGAATAAAAACTTACAATTTTATGAACTTTAATAAAATTTTGTTAAGCACAAAATAAATTATTGCTATACATGTCTTTTTGTAGATAAGAGCAAGATCAAATAAAAGTAATATTTTTATAGTAATGAAGATTTTTCACCTTTTTGATCAGTATCGGTTTAATCCGATAAAATTTTGCCATGAGGACAAATCTTATAAACATTATTTTAATTGCAATAAAAATAAGTTTGAAAAACTATCCAACAGACAGCTGAGATTAATAAAAAAATAGAATACGTTACTTTTGAACTTATCTAATATAATCGTAATAACATTTATGATTATTTTATTAAATTCATTTCTAAAATCATACGGTAAATAATATAATTTAATACTTTTTAATTTATCAAGTGTGAACGTAAACAAATGTATCATGCTAATGAAATATATTAAATTCTCAAAAATACAAATAAGAAAAAATTTTCATGATTTCTTTAAAATAGTCGTGCCAAAATCTTTCGAAGAATCTCATATAGATATGAAAAAATTCAATTATCAAAGACGAAAGCAACTTTTCAAATTTAAAAACTCGATCTTTCATACCAGCATCGAAGCTTCCCTCCCTTAGAAGTTCATTCAATAACAAAAGTTTTCCTACAAGCAGGGCCGAATCATCGGGCCTCGCACCAACCACTGCAGATTCAATCAAGATTAGTCCTTCCGAAAACTTCCATCTTCCCTTTGGCGCAGGAGCATTGAGAACGCCAGGCGCTCGCAGAATATGAGCTAAATACCCTAACACTTGGCCTCGCGATTCAACAAATAAGGCTAACGCATACAACTGCGTCCACAGAGTTAAGTGACGGATAAAAATACAATTGCAAAGGACAACGCAGGAGCTAAGCTAGGAAACAATGCCTAAATTATGGAATTTATTTACGCAATAACAAGAGAGCTGCTTTTACAATGAATTTACGTTTTACTATCGTAAATAAACTTAATTTTAATATTTTTATATACAAATTTAAGATATCCATAAAGTATAAGTTTTCACAGATTCAAAAAATATTAAAAACTCAAGTTAATGAGCAGCTCAACAAGTATAAGCAAAAATCAAGTCCAAAACATAATTTAAATGCTTGAAAAGTCAGTAGTGAAACGTAAAACATCACATATACACACTGTACATTTACTTAGAATTTATTTAATCTCACTGGGCAACTACAAGAAAAACAGAAAAGTTGTGAATAAAGAATCTAATCAGCACATATAACTATCGAGTTGATTATTTGAATCACGAATCCTCGCGAATTGTCCGGATCAATGAACGAATTAATCTGCAACTCGGTTCGAGCGATATTTTTTTCCTTTTCTCAGAGATTTTTCACGAATTCACAGACGATTAACGACCTTCCTCTGATTTTCTTTGCGTTTCAGTTTCTCTAAGTTAGTACCTTCATTCTGAGATTTCAAATGAGATTTCAATATTCAAAAATAAATTGTTTTCAATTTTATGAAAATCTTTCCTTTATAAAAGCACGTATAAAGAGTTGAACTAAATTATAACACGCATATAATATGTATGGTATAATTTGTAATAATAAAATCACAAATTTGAATCGATATCTGTTTAGTATAAATGTTATTACTATTAAACAAAAATTAATACCTTTATTGTAATTGAATAGTACTAAATTGATGATAAGATATTCGATTATTATTAGATCGTTAGATTATTACACACAACGCTTATGATGAATTACCAAGAAAACGGAATGCATATATTCTTATTAATTCTTTTAAAACAATAATTGCATTATATGGGATGGTGTTTAGATTCGTATAGGAACAAACGTGTCAAATTTCATGTAAAGTTTCATTTGAGAACGGTCACACAGTCTAGCCGTTACATGAATAATTATATCTCATCTATAAAATAAGGGAAAGCAAGAAAGTGTTTCTTACCGCTAGCGAAACGAAAAAGCAAGAAAGTGCGGGGAAAGTAAAGAAGTTAGTCTCAATCGAAGAAACATTGACTCGGTCCCAGAGATGAAAGCTGATCGAGGCACTCAGCCATCGAGTGACCCTCATCCTCATCCCTTAGGCAGTAAAAAGCAAGTGTAGCGGAAAGCAAACACGGCACTCGGGGATTCCCCACGTGATGCGTGCGATATCGAACTAATAGGATCTCCCCTGTCTTCTTCTCGCGAATCAAAGGGGGTTTGCACTGCCGTGATTTTAATCGCTCACCAGGGGTGCAGATGGGGAAATGGAAAATCACTTGCGAAAGCTAAGCAAGTTACTGAATAGACAGGGACTACGCTCAGAAGTACGAGTATATATATATATAGAGAAGACAAGACGATCTCGACCATTGTATATGGAATGTACAACAATTTAGGTGGGTTTATAAAAGGATTGTGTAAAAAGGCATTGTTTACCTAGTGTTTGGAGGGTCGAGAGAACTCTTGGGCAAATATTTTAGTTTCTAGTCGTACACAATATTTACTTTCCGTTTGTGAGAATTTCACTCTTTATTTCACTCGTATCATGATGAATGATACGAGCAAAAAAGGCTTAAGAGGGCTAAAGATTAGAAATGTTTTTATTCCGATAAATGAAAGAGTCTATTAGATTGAAACAAAAATCATACCTGTATCACGGGGCTTGTATTTTAAAATTAATAACTTTCAGATATAGAGCTCAGTTTTAATTTTATTAAAAGAGTTTTTTATTCATCCGCGGATATTCAAAATGCAGACAAAGCGAGAGTTTTAATGGAGAAAATAGAGATAAATTAAATTGTAAAACAACATAGATCAATAGTTCTGCTTATACAATAGCTTATCTTATGTTCCGTTTTTCATGCGTTATTCAAAATAACATTTCATTTTAATTCACCGCTGCACCTTGTGTATTTAATATTATTTAAGATGCCGGGGCTTATATATTTTCAAATATTTAAAGTATCTAGTTTCTACTTTTCTTGCATTGGTATGAAGTTCTTAATTGGAAAATGAAATCTAAGTTGCTGATCAAATATACGAATTTACTCAGAAATATATTACTTTCGATTGAATGTGAATCGCTCTAATAAAAATGCCAATAATGAACAAGTATAATGTTTATGTTATAACAATATGTATAAATGTAATGATAACGTACGTATGCATAAAGTTAATCAATGTTTAATTCAATGTTTAATTAAAATCGAAAATTCTTCAAGAATGTAGCGAGAATGTTACTTATTAGAGGTAAATGAATGGTAATCGTTGTCGATAGTACGGTTGAGCTATACAAACGAGAATTATATCAAAGCATCTCTAGCCAATCATCGAACAATTAGTATGACAGAAATGGATATCGTGACGATAGTTGGCGCATTAATTATTCCCTGTTAATAAACTTCTTAGCCTGATTACATACATTATTAACAATATAGTTACAAAAATATAATCTTGGAAGCCTGCTTTTATGTTAAATTATAGCCGCTCGGTAACAATGGCATCTTAAAGAAGCTATTGCCACGCCTAAATCTCCATCTGGTGCAAGCGAGCAACCGAAGAGGATAGAGAGATCGTTTCTCTGAAACGGCGTCCAGTTATAATCGGTAGTTAGCTGATTTGGGGGAAGTTGCGTCGCCTGGGTAATACTGATAACAGAATTAGAAGCTAAGCCTTTCTCCCTTGACCTATTTCCTTCCCCCATCATCACGTTCACTTTCTCTCTCTCTCTCTCTCTCTCTCTCTCTCTTTCTCCATCTTTGCAAATCTATATCGATTTGCAGTATCTAAAGACTGTAATATCTTGGTCGTCTAATGCGGAATAAAGGTGAATTAATTTGTCAAACGATATCGGTGGAGAACGAAAGACCAATAAATACGCATGTGCATAATTAAAATATTAGGCCAAGTGTATAAATAAAGTGTACATGTGTATCTTCGTTGATGTTATTCCGAATGCTCATTCAATTTCACAGTCACCAACTAATCTTCTTAAGCATGTACGGTATAAGCGCAAATCTGCAGAATAGCTAAAGGATTTCAACTGCTATAAGTGTTAGCGCGAATTCGACTGCAACGCGAGTTTATCTGTTTATCGTCTGGCTTAGAAAGAAGCTTCTTTACATTCCATAGACTCTTGCTTTTTAATTTTTTTTTCATATTCACTTTTATGATTTTCGTTTTATTTACAGTTTTCGAGATTTAAAAATGAAAAGAGTTGTGGTTTGAAGAGGCTGGGCAGCAGACTGTGTATTTTTTAGAAAGGTAACTTTCATTTTATTACCGAGTAAAGTCATTTACATAATTTCAAGTGGTGAAATTTAAAAATATTTTACATTAATATTATTGTTCTATCGTTGTTTATATTTATTTTTCTCTTTCTTCGGTTAAATATAAAATATTTTTCTATGTGTGAATAAAATATTTTCTCCAAATATCAATATAATAATTTTTGCAATAAATTTTTTAGAGTAAATGAGAATTAAAAATTTCCGAATTAATTATTTTTTTTAATCTTTGATATAATATATGTTTTTAAATAGTAATTATTAAGTAAAAAACTTTTAAATATGTAAGACGCTAAAGACAATATATATTTTTTACATTCCGACAATAAGACAATGTAAGCTAATAATTAATATATCTTTAAATTTTGCACCTTCGGTTTGTTAGCAATACAATGCTTTTCTAAATTTGTTTTTAATTCGTTGCAGGAAAATTTCAAATTAATCACATTATCAATTTTTAGTATAATCCTAATTCTTCATTTTGCCGCCATAACTCGAGTTCAGCACTACGCGAAAACATAATTCTGTAGGAGCTTTCGAGAGACAGCTCACGATAAATATTAAACCCTCAATTTGAATTTCACTTCTGCTTTTCTCCCCCGCACCTCGTTGGTTTTGCTCTCGGAATAGTGAGAAAGAGATGAGAATTCTAGCAACTCGAAAATTTATACAATCATCATACCGAGTGCTTAAACCGCTTCTTTAGCATATTTTCCAGAAAGTAGATGACATGTAATGTACATACACTGTAACCGTAATTCTTTCGGTAGACTCACTAATCTAAAATCGAACTATAATTTTTAATCAAATTGTACGTAACTCATTATCCAAAGATTAGTTCTTAATGAATCTAGACTTTATAAAACTGATCTCGGAGAGGAATTGCGCGAATAATTTATTACAAATTTCAAAATTGAATTAAAAATAAAATTAATGTTAATATTGTGGCAACGTATTTATATTCGTTTATTGTTCCATTTTATCAGTTTAATGTTGAATTATGGGAAGATAAACATTTTGAAATACGTATTCGCCTTCGATGGCAGTAATAAGTTATGAAATAGTTTTCTTAAGTTGCAGTTATACTATTTACAGTTAGTGAATAAATTACTCGAACTAAGCTGCATTGCTTTTTACATAAATTTTCAAGATCACTTTCAGGATATAATTATTGCTTTATAATTTTATTTTTAACTTTTAATTTTAACTTGTAATACATTATAGTGTAATAAATATATATTATAAATAAAACCCTAGTATATATTTTTTTCATTTTCAGTTTTATTAATTATGGCTAACATAAATACTATTATTGCAATAAATATAAAATATTGTTTCGCAAGAATATATCAGAATTATACGTTTGAATGTCAGATAATAAATGATGCATTTTTATGCGGAAAATACATTTCATAGAAAATACATTTATAAAAAAAACTCGCAATGTATTGGTGTAAATCTACGTTTATGATATAAATGCAAAATTATTTTCTGTACAACCATTTATTTTTTCGTATAGTAGTACATTTTCGAGTCATTTTTAAATATTGATAACAATCAAATTACATAATGAATTAAATTGTTTACCTGTAAAAATATTTTAGTCTTCAGCTATAGCATTTATTATAGAAAAAAATTCTAGATTAAATTAAATATACTGTAAATAATTTCTTAGCTTTCACTTTCTTATACTTTTCCTTTTTATTATGACTATTCTTGGTTCAAACCAATAACTTATACGAGATATTATAACTTGTTATTTTTCTAGTGTTAACTTTTTACATGCATGCCTACATCAATTCATTCCATTATGAATATATTTAATTACATATTATTAATTAACTATTAATTATGAAATTTATAGTATATTTTGAATTTATAGATTTTGTACATAAACTTTAATAATAGATACTGGAAAATTATCAAACGTATTATTAAGTAATGTGTCTGAATTTTTATTTTATTAGAATAATTTCATTGTACAAAAATAAAAGTTTTCTTTTGTTAATATATATATACATTGTACATATTATTGTTATAAATTATCAAAAATATATTTTGTAAAAAAAACAATATTTATAATTATATATATATATATATTTTTTTTATTAAGTGAAAATTCTTACACTCTATATTTTCTATAAATAAAAAAAACATTTATTTTAGTACATTTAAAATTCTAATACTACATTATTGAACATTTTGACAAAAATTCTTTAGGATTAATAACTAAAATAAAAAATAAAGTATTAGTATTTTTTTAATAAATATATTTTCAAAATTTAAATATATATATATATATATAGTCTTTTTTATTTATATGATAGAATACATAAAATAAAATATGCAATTAACTAATATTTTATAAAAACAATAAAATTCTATTTTTTTTGCAAAACTATTAAAAATGTATGTTAACCTTACAATAAAAAATTTTGGAATTAAAATTTAAAAAATGTGAAGATTGTTCGTAAAAACTATATTAAACAATAATTTTTTGCACAATATATAATATTTCATATATTTCACTAACCTTAAAATATATTTTAAAGCTTCTAAATTAAATTTTAAACTTAAATCGAGTATTATAATATATTGGAAAATGTGATAATAAATGCTGGAGATACATGTAAATTATGGTATTAATAAAAACAAAAGAAATCTCAAAAGTAGTGGACGCATAATCCTTTTAAACAAGACACATATATTTGAATATCTAAAAATAATCAGTACAGTTTCGCGACACCTTCAGACCTCCTATAAATATAGATACGACTTCCTCGAAGTCTATGAAAACAGAAATTCATGTGTATAATAAACTTTGATGAATATAATTATACGAATAATCCACGGAATTCTTGTCTGTGAATGTGCGATGTGAACACGTAAAAAAACTTTATTCGAGATATTCATTTTGTCTTCATTGATTAAAGCTATATGTTGCGTGCCAAGTGTAGCAAAAGATTCATCGCGGTTCATTGTGAACTACGCATTCCTCTTTTGTCTTTTGCCTTTTTGTCGTGTATATTCCAGTAATAATCTGAAAAAGAAGTAAATTTGTCAAGTTGTGGAAGCGTGTTCCACTCTCTTTTTCCCGAGATCACTTCTACCATCAGACGTTTCATCAGTTTGATGTAAAATGAAGGATGTAAAGGATTGTAAGCATCACTGGCTTTTTAATTTATTTCTTCGTGCAATTTCGTCGGATATTGCTTTTAAATATCGGCTCACAAATTTTATTATTCTGTTTACTTTGAATGTTATATAAAATAATGAAGATGCAAACTGACTGACCGGTACATATCATAGTAAATATTTATAACGAGTCTTCTTACTCCTTCGGAGCATATTGTGGGCACAAGGAGAACAAAAAGAACCCGCCTGGGAAAACTTATTTAGAGTAGCAGGGCATGGTTCAGCTGTTGACTTGCAACCGCGAGGGAACCGTCGACATCTTCAAGGAACTTTTTGGCGCGATCGTCCTCTGTGGAGGATTTTAGAACATCAATGGGATGAGGTCCAGCGAACGGTAGAACGCGGGTGACTGATGGAGAGGGTCGTGGTATCAGACATGGGAAGACGCGTGCACCAAGTGTACAAAATGAAGGACAAGGATCGCGCAAGAAATATTTCTTGAGTGAGGAAAATCGGTAAAGCAGCGACAACTCTCTCATTTTTTCTCTCTCTCTCTTTCTCCGCCCCGTAATTCTAGCTATATGAACCCACATATTGCCAGGCTTCGAATGAAAGTTCCAGGAAGCTAGAGCGATCCCACGGGATCGCCCTTACAGAGGGTGCCAAAAAAAACTGGCCCAAAACCCAGGGAGACTTTATGTCTTGAACCTGAAAACGCGATCCCACAACGTAGATGCATAGGAAGCTTCGGTTACAATAGTACTGGCTGGGGCGCGTGATGTCATCGAGATGGAGCCTGATAAATTTCGTGAATGTCCGAGGAAAGAAATCTAGAAGGATTTAACATACTTCCGCGTTTTCCGAGTGGAAGAGTACCCGTACCCAGTGAAAGAGTGCAGATAGACGAAAACGATCGATGCGCGAGAGAGAGAGAGAGCACAAGAAGGACTCTTATTCCGCTTAAACCTTTAGAATAGATGATCGCGCAATTTGTATAATAATACTATATACGGTCATGGCTTTTTCCCTCGGTCATAGCACACAGAAGATTTTCTAGTAAACGAACTTTAATTAAGATGAAAATCAATTTATTTTATAAAAATTGAATTGTACTCTTATTTGTCATGTAAAGTAATAAGTAAAAAATATCGGGTGATATAAAATAACCTGACATTTATTTTTTAATTTATTTATTATGATTTTAATTAATTTTATTTTTCAAAATATTGATTGCAAAGATAGAATAGAGCTATGAGAGTCGCTCAGAAATTTAAATGGAAATCAAGTTTTTTGAATTATACAAGTTTCAAAAATATTAGAATATTATTATTTAAATAAAAATGCTCTCCACTCTCGCGCTTATATATGTATTTCTCTTTAATAGATCCTCTATCTTTTTGCGCGTTTTAATTGTAATAATTTATGTTTACGTCTATCGGCTACAGCGGTTTTATCTCTTACATTACTTAATGTGGGATTGGCGCGTTTGAATCCTGTTGTATTAAAAAATATCTGGTGATGTACAATTTCAAATCGTAGATTATGACATTTTTTCTCCCAAAACTCGTGTCACTACAACTTTTTAAAAATTGGACGTTCCATATATTTATTCCTTATTTCAGAATAAATGGAAAATAATAAAATATAGAATAAACTAAAGTGACCAAAGTTTAGTCAATGTTCTAGGTATAAAAAACTTCCTGCATACCCGAAATAAGGAAAAAGCCGTTAAATTCTAGTTGTTTGGACAGCAACATACTTTCGATTCCTGATGAATTTATAACGATCTAAGTAAAGAGTGTTGTTTCCTGTTTCTATAATTGCTTTCCGTATCTGCAAGCTAATAACAGTCTTCTATGTACCCATCGCATCCTGGGAGGTGACGCATCTCACCTGCAAAGTTTTGACGGACATAGATTAAATCAACATCGTTCGCTAGCTGTAGCATCTATGTGTACATATACGGGTATGAAATCATGGTGAAGCAATTTATTCTCGTTGAAGTCCCACTGAATTTGGATAACAGAAACTTCGCTCACCAGACCCAAATTTTTAAATTGGGCACTTACTACAAATTACGACATTTATGGGTTACCATTTCCGGACCCGTGAAATTCCGCGGTTTGCAGGAATTATATAGCAAGTGGAGAAGACAGAATGAGCTGAATCGAGTATGAAAAAGAGATAGAATGTTGTAGTGGATTAAAAAAGTTTTTTTTTGTTATTTAAAAGTTCTTTATTTAATCCTCATTGTGAAAGGAGGCATGCATGGCGTCGGTGTCAGCGGTTGCAAGCGCGTTTACCCCTTTGCTCACAGCTATTGTATCACACATACGTACAAAGTTAACTCTGCCTTCGTCACCATGATGCTGTCATTTACTGTATATAGATTTATAAACATGATAGTATTTTCGTTGCAGTTTTTATTTTTATTGAGTTAAAGTAAAATATAATTGAAATACGTAAGAAAAAATTTATAGAAAAACATAACGATCGTATTATTATGCGAACCCTTTGAAACAACTGGTCCTGTTCATAATTTTCGGTGTGTAAGTCGTTGTTTGCAAAGGTAGGTATGAAATTTACCATAGAACCCGAACGCGAGAGCTACCATGGACGGTGCCTGGATTTTGAGTATTTTGCCTGTTTGATAGTAGAAGAGCTTTTATACATCACCACCTTTGGGGGCTGTACCTCAAGGAAAACCAAGTACTCTAGGACCATCATATGGGTGTATATATATCGGGACCAACGGCAAAAGGAAAGTTTTCTGGAACACGGCCATTTCTCCCCAGGCTGAAATATTCTATAGCTCAGGGTATACTATAAGTTTAATGTGTGTCTATCCGTCATGCGACAGATAGGTACATAAAATTCTGAAATTCAGACAGCTGTGCAAAAACTCCTGACAAACGGTTACTTTTCGCCAGCCGACGCACCTTGGTCGTTCAAACAAATCTACAGAAAAACCGGAGCGCGTCAATAGATTGTTAACAGGGGACGTCTTATCGAAATTAATAATGGCGACGGAGTTTTCTAGATGACCTTATAATAATTCTGAAGGAAAAAGGCATTCTGAGTGCAATTATCTGTGTAAAATACAACAAAAAACTTTCGAGTTTTTTCCTCTTATACATACGATTTGATGCGCTGATTTTTACCCGCGTTCGTCAACCTCTCTAAGCAACACTAAAGTATCTCTCAAGACCTCACATAGCGATACTGTAGAGTTTTCATTATAAACAGTCAATCCGCGTTCCGTTCAAGAAATTCATTTCATCAGCCACAAACTGTAACTCAGCATCTATATACCATTCGATATTCCTCTCTATCTGCACTCGACATTATGAATTAGTAATCTTTCGAGTGTATCCTGCCGACTGCGAGTCTTTGCTGCCTTCGGTGGAGCTGTCAAAACTGAAGGTGTATCATGTGTGAACCAGATTGACAAGACAATGGACCTTACGTTTTTTAAAGGTATTGTCTGTACGTATCTCAAGACCGGCGGTCTGCAGTCCTAGAATATTTCCACGATCACGCTTAGATCATATATCCCGGGGTAAAGAAAAGAGCGAAGGCTATCTGCGAGCGTTTCCGTGGTTAGAACTGAGAATAGACACAAGGTTCCACGTACAGACATATAAAGCTTACGCTTTCTTAGAAGCGACCCACCCCATGGCCAAACACCCTCAGATATCATAGGAGGCGGTCGGCCGGGACATAATAGAGCTCTCCTAGGATGGCTCCTTGAAAGTTGTTTCTGCTAGTAGCTACAGACTTCTGACGGTAATAAACTAAAGTCTTTACTGTACCTTCGTGATGATAGTGGCCATTGCCCATATTCTGGAGAAGTTTTGATACGATTGGTGATCCTGGTAAGTGATATCTGAAAGATAGGTTGTGAACGTTGAATGATCGCCTGCCCATCTTCGGTCAGGAAGTTAGAAGTTACTCCGGTATACTAATAGGTGAGCTCCACGGAGTAGAACAACCAAAAAATCGAGTAGAACCTTGTTTCAGCGTCCAGTGAGGCTTCACGTCACATAATTGTAAAATCAATTTCTTCTCAGAACACCAAATATGTAAAAGCTTTTCTTTCATTATCACATTATTACATTATTCTTCTTTCCATTAATAAAACGGCTGTCCGGTTTTTATCTCAATTTATATAAAATGAAAGCTATAATTCTCTAATTATATAAAATATAAATTAGTTGCATTAACATAAACATGAAATATAATTATTTTCTTCAACAATTAATGTAATAAATATTTATTTTATTTAAAAATTTATGAAATAAATAAATAACAACTGTTTAAATATAACTTTCGATTAAAAAATGATAATAAAATATTGTGGAACAGCATAATATATTTTTCTACTTAATTTTTATCATGTACAATTTTATAAGAACTGGATTAAGAATTACATCAGGGAATCAAATATAATTAAAGGCGAAAAAGCTTATCACACCAGTCCAGATTCTTTAGAGATATATCTTTATCAAATACTGTATATTAGCTTCGTACCGGTCTCACTTTGCAAAACAATTTTTAACCAAAAAGTAGACACTAAATAACGAGGGATAGATACAACCGTTGTAAATCCTAACATGAGTAACGCTTTATGAAAGTTGTTATAGCTCTGCCGTCATACCTTGCCATCCCATTTCACGATATTTACATTATACTCAACCCCTTGTTTGTTGTCAACGTTATATTTTGGATGGCACTATCGCCGTGGATATTGTTATATTCCTGGCAATATAACTAAGAACAATTTAAGAACTTATTTGGATTTCAAACTATGATATATTTCATGTGATTAAATATGCTATAAGTTTCAAAAAAGAGAAAATATATGCAAGATCATATTATATTATAAACTCGTTAATAATTTACGTCTAATTTTCTAAGAATATATTAAAATTTTTAAACAAAATGAACATACAACCACATGCTCCATTTATCGCTCTATCTGTGCAACTTTGTAAAAATCTCTTTAATCGATGATTACACGTTAATATAAAAATTTATCTCGAATATCACCTGTAGCTTTCAAATAAAACGATTGATACTAAATTAAGTTGAGGTTTGATTAAATCTATAACAAATGTTCCAGTAGTTGGTTAGAAAAATTAAATATTGGAATATTTATTCGTCTTTTCAAATAAAGATTAATGCAATAATTAAAAAAATTATGAAGATAATAAAAAATGAAAACTGCAGTTTATCTTCGCTTTAGTTTTTCTCAAAGTTTTCCATAGAACAAATTAGCAATATTAACGAGTAAGTGTATGACATCTGTATACATATTTATGAGGTTACGCAATCTGGAATCAAAAGAAATACTAAACTACTTATAGCATTTATTTGACAATAGTCATTTTTTCAAGGACTTTCGCACTTATAAAATATGCATTTAGTATAATATATAAGCATTTTCATAATCTTTAATAGCTTGATCATGATACACGAAAAATATCGCCTGTTATATATCTTCAATAATTTTAAATAGGCTTCAAAATTATAATGTCAAGATAGATTCGAATGCCTGATTTGTTGTCAAGAAATTATAACCGAAAAGAAAAAAAAGTTTATGACAAAAAAAATTAGTTGCAACGATGAAAATATTTGTTTATAATACGAAACTCATCGGTAGCTATATAATTTCGTGAACTAAATTGACAGAAATAAGATATTCTATTATTGTTATTAATTCATTCGTAGAAAAATATATTAATTAATAGTTTTAATAAATTCGTATAAATGAATATGCTAACCAGCGGAGTCCACAAACAAAATTTTGATACGTTTATCAAATGAATTTAAAAAAAAAATTTTTGTAACTAATGAAATGCTTATTTCATTTACTGTTGATTCTTTATTTAAATATTACTGGAACATCACTAGCTTATTTAAACATAACTATTGAACTATTAAAAATATACTGAATATTCAATTATTGGCCCACATTCGTTTAATTTAAAAAGGCTGAGGGGGAGAGAGAGAGAATGAAAGTTGAAAACGAATACAATAGATTAGACAAAGGGAGTTAAAAAGATAAAGTTAACATCGATTACAACATTTTTTAATTTTCTTTTGTTTTAATTAAAGCATAATCAATAAAAAGTAATAGCAGAAGAAATAGTAGCTTTTTTATAAGATACTTGTTGTTTCAAGATACGTGATTATTTGTAAATTTTTGGATTTTAAAAATTTTTTGGTACAATCAGTTTTAAAATAATTGAAATATAAATTGTTAGATTTATATATTATTTATAAGTAGTTTTAGAACATTAAATTAGTGCATACCTACACTATGTTCTAATTATATGAAAGAAGTAATGAAACTTCATTCTACAATATAGATGTTACGAATATTAAATCAATAATTATCTGTTATCCATGCCATTCAACAATATTTTTTTAAAAAGTGCTTCTCGTAATAACGTTCTTGCAAATACTCGTTGAACAAATTAAGTTTTTTTCAAATACTGCAATTTAGTTGGAATAGCAAACGAAATCCAAGCATCGAATTCAATTTAATTGTGTATTACATTAAGATAATTGCTAAATATATCGAGTGAAATAATTCGATAAGTCTATTCAGTAATTATTCGTTATTTTCAATTATTATAAAATTACATGACTCATTTCCATCTGAACTTCAAGTAACTTATGCTGCATAGCAGTTATATGTCGTTTCTAATTTTTTTAAATATTTAAAAGACACTATACGTCTTAATCATTTTTCACCGAAATCATTGATTGAAAATATAAAATATAATGATTAAATAAGTTTTACGGTAAAATAAGCCACTGAATCATATCCGGTGTAACCGTTCGTTTTAATATTATTGAGCCTAAATATATCTTCCAAATTTTTCAGTGCCAAAAGTATGCGAATTAACAAACTTTATAAAGTCAAGATCTCTTTAAACTAATGTCCAGCAGAAATTTTTTTAAAATAATAAAATAATATTTCTTGTTTAATCAAACATTATATTCGATATAATATTATACCAAGTGTTAATTGTATGCGTGTGTACATGCTTTAAATAACAAGTGGCGCACGCGTGAGGTAGGGAAACATTGAAAAAGTCTAATTTCTAACTGATATTTAAATTTGTGATAGTCAGCCAACAATGATCACCAATTTATACCAAAACAAAACTTATTAGTGCTTTAAAAGTTTCGATTTAATATTGAAATCATTGAAACGTAAAAACACTTCGATTCTACAGATAAAATATTACCGAATGCATCTTGGCAAAATGCCTTCATTTCTACACATTTCAACGTGCATGTAATCAGCTGCTTATTTCAGAATCTTGGGCCATATTTTCACGGGAGGAACTCCATAAAAAGACTTCAATATTGGTAAAGATCTAATAGATTTGATGAGTTAAAATAGCTTGATTATTGAAGTAAAAAATAAAATTCAACTACAATCTAATCCGTGGTAGAACAGACTGAAATCTTTGTTTGGAACCATATGATGTATCATGGAATTTCCAAACCAGATCCTCCACAGAACAACGAATGACAACTACGAATAAAAATCACTTTTATACGAAATGAATGTGCACGCTCAATCAGACACGCAAGACTCTTTCGACTAATTCTCACGCAATTTCTCTGAAAAATCATTGGATGAATTTTCTGTTTTCACCTGCCTCGACGATTCGAAAATAATTGTTATATAATTAAATAAAGTTACATATTTCAGAAGACTCTTAATCATATGGCACAGAATTAGAAAATACGGTATCAGAAGAAATTATTATAAAATAGAACGATTCGAAATTTTTCCCCTCGGATGACTTCATATAATGACTATAATTAATGTATGTTTATTTTAATTATAAAAATTTTAATTATATAATTATAAAATTAATATAAATATATGTATATAATTTCTATTGAATGATTCTTTCGTACCTCATATGGTACCCACTCCTACGCATCATTTTTGAAAAATAAAAATCAATTCATTTAATTTTACAAAATACTTTCAATTGAATATTAAATTATCTAAATATATAAAAAAAAATTATTAGTTATACAGACTTAATGAAATCAATCTTAGAACAAATCTTAAAAATAACCTAAGGATTTCGACTGAAATCCAGTATTCTACCGAACATCCGTGAAGGATTCTTGCGTGGTTGATTGAATGTGAACTTACATTTCGTATAATGGCCAGTTTTATTCGTAGTTGTTATTTATTCTTGTGTGGACGATCTGGTTTGGGAATTCCATGATATATCATATGGTCCCATGCAGAGATTTTAGTCTGTAGGACCATGGATTTCGCTGTTATTGAATCGTGTTTTTGGCTTCGACAATTTCGCTATTTCGATACATTGCATATATTAATTTTATACCCATAATTGAATTCTTTTATGGAGTTCCTCCCGTGAAAATATGGCCCAAGATTCTGAAATAAGCAGCTGATTGCATGCACGTTGAAATGTGTAGAAATGAAGGCATTTTGTCAAGTTGCATTCGGTAATATTTCATCTGTAGAATCGAAGTGTTATTACGTTTACATGCCTTCAATATTAATTTGAAACTTTTTAAATTTCAAAAGGTTTGTTTTGGTATAAATTAGTGATCATTATTTGCTGATTTCCACAAATTTCAGTATCGGTGAGAATTTTCAGTTGTTTACTTCTTCTCTACCTCACACATCCTTCACTTTTGTTTAAAGCATGTACGCACGCTACAATTTTTAACATTTACTACAATATTATATCGAATATAATGTTTGATTGAATAAGAAATATTATTTTATTATTTTAAAATATTTCTGCTGGACATTATTTTATAGGGGATTTGACGTCATAAAGTTTGCTAATTCACAGACTTTTGGCATTGGAAAATTTGGAAGATATATTTAGGCTCAATAATATTAAAACGAACGGTTACACCGGATATGATTCAGTGGCTTATTTTACCGTAAAACTTATTTAATCACTATATTTTATATTTTCAATCAATGATTTCGGTGAAAAATGATTAAGACGTATAGTGTCTTTTAAATATTTAAAAAAATTAGAAACGACATATAACTGCTATGCAGCATAAGTTACTTGAAGTTCAGATGGAAATGAGTCATGTAATTTTATAATAATTGAAAATAACGAATAATTACTGAATAGACTTATCGAATTATTTCACTCGATATATTTAGCAATTATCTTAATGTAATACACAATTAAATTGAATTCGGTGCTTGGATTTCGTTTGCTATTCCAACTAAATTGCAGTATTTGAAAAAAACTTAATTTGTTCAACGAGTATTTGCAAGAACGTTATTACGAGAAGCACTTTTTAAAAAAAATATGGTTGAATGGCATGGATAACAGATAATAATTGATTTAAATTTCGTAACATCTATATTGTAGAATGAAGTTCATTACTTCTTCATATAATTAGACACAAGGTAGGTATGCAACTATTAATGTTCTAAAACTACTTGTAAATTAATATATAAATCTAACAATTAATTTCAATGCTTTAAAACTGATTGTACCAAAAAATTTTTCAAATACAAAAAATTTACAAATAATCACGGTATCTTGAAACAACAAGTATCTTATAAAAAAGCTACTATTTCTTCTGCTATTACTTTTTATTGATTATGCTTTAATATTAAAACAAAAGAAAATTAACAACATGTTGTAATCGATGTTAACTTTATCTTTTTAACCTCCATTGTCTAATCTATTGTATTCGTTTTCAACTTTCATTCTCTCTCTCTCCCCCTCAGCCTTTTTAAATTAAACGAATGTGGGCCAATAATTGAATATTCAGTATATTTTTAATAGTTCAATAGTTATGTTTAAATAAGCTAGTGATGTTCCAGTAATATTTAAATAAAGAATCAACAGTAAATGAAATAAGCATTTCATTAGTTACAAAAATTTTTTTTTTAAATTCATTTGATAAACGTATCAAAATTTTGTTTGTGGACTCCGCTGGTTAGCATATTCATTTATACGAATTTATTAAAACTATTAATTAATATATTTTTCTACGAATGAATTAATAACAATAATAGAATATCTTATTTCTGTCAATTTAGTTCACGAAATTATATAGCTACCGATGAGTTTCGTATTATAAACAAATATTTTCATCGTTGCACTAATTTTTTTTTGTCATAAACTTTTTTTTCTTTTCGGTTATAATTTCTTGACAACAAATCAGGCATTCGAATCTATCTTGACATTATAATTTTGAAGCCTATTTAAAATTATTGAAGATATATAACAGGCGATATTTTTCGTGTATCATGATCAAGCTATTAAAGATTATGAAAATGCTTATATATTATATTAAATGCATATTTTATAAGTGCGAAAGTCCTTGAAAAAATGACTATTGTCAAATAAATGTTATAAGTAGTTTAGTATTTCTTTTGATTCCAGATTGCGTAACCTCATAAATATGTATACAGATGTCATACACTTACTCGTTCATATTGCTAATTTGTTCTATGGAAAACTTTGAGAAAAACTAAAGCGAAGATAAACTGCAGTTTTCATTTTTTATTATCTTCATAATTTTTTTAATTATTGCATTAATCTTTATTTGAAAAGACGAATAAATATTCTAATTTTTAATTTTTCTAACAAACTACTTGAACATTTGTTTTAGATTTAATCAAGTCTTAGACTAATTCAATATTAATCGTTTTATTTGAAAACTACAGGTGATATTCGAGATAAATTTTTATATTATCTTCTAATAATAGTAAAGAGCAATTCCATCATACTTTTTTAGTAGAAATTGCTGAACAGAATGATGCAAATTTATGTAATTGTAAGAATAAATATTTTATTATAAAAAATTTTTTTCAATAGTTTTTGAAATATATTTTCAAGGTGCAACAATTTTAGTTATATAGTTTTAATATTTACTACTAAAGCTATATTATTTTATTGAATTAGATGTATATTATATGACATTCTGTTTATTTAGTACAAATGAATAATTTAAAAAAAAATTTTTTGTGTCAGAGACTCAAATTATTCTTAATATCTCATATGTTGAAAATTTGTGTGGTAGTATGTTAACGAAAGTAATTATATTATTTAAGGGAAATTAGAATACGCTAATATTATTCTATTTCTTAATTATACTTATTTGAAACTGTTGTTTATAAAAAATATGAAACATTTTTTTATGTTTTTCAATAATTTATAACATAAATCAAATTTTTTATTGCCGACAATTAAATAAGAATTGGTTTATTATATTATAAGTTTTAAGCTGAAGTTCTTTTTATAGAAATAATCTATAAAACGAAGAGCAGAATGAAAACAAATAGGTCTCTTTAATTTTTGAAAATATTCATCTTAAAATTAGAAACGAATAAAGCTATGGGAAGTAAAATTATTAAACTATAAAAAATTCGTTTTTACCAATTTAAATTTTACAGAATTCGTATAATTATGTACATTACAAAAAAATAAAATTCTTTTATTATCACTAATTTATTGTACTTCTCTTTGAATTCCATGATTTTCATACTGATGCAATATTAAAATCTTTGCAATAGTCTAATTCAAAGATTTCGGAATCAAATTTAACTAATTTAGAAGATTCTGAGTCATTGGATTTATAATTTTGTTGCATCTTAAGTCCGAAGCCTCTGAATGAAGTTCATTCTAAATTTAAATTATTTGATTCAGAAACGTCAAGTTTATTCATTGCTGTGCAGTATACTTCATGGTCATGAGCAAGCAATACTTCATATTTCCAGTTCTAACCTTCTTTCTTTGGGAAGTAGACTATATATTATATTTTCGATTTGTCTTTTTAACAACTACATGAAAACGTTATTAAAAAAGGATCGAACTTAGGATTTAAAGAAATCGATTTTTGTTAAATTGTTAACATAAAAGCACGCTATTTTAAGCGTTAAGTAAGTTGCAAAGCAATTTCAAATGAAATGATGCGATCACTATTATGATTTAAATAAATCATTAACAGGAACTAATTGAAGTTTCGATGAAAAGTGTGAGCTAGAAATGATTTTTGATTGCATTCTCAAAATGATGCGATTTATCAAAGTCAGAGATAAAGCTCTAACTTATTTTCTATTAATGATAGAAAATGAGTCTGTAATTGTAATTGTCAGAGATCCTTTTCACTAATACATCAGACTGCGGCATTGAATAAGTTAACCTACACAGCTGACATGAAAAAAACTTGCACGATGGTGGAGTCAGAAGATTTAAAGGCTTAATCCTTATGCTGGAGAAATATCTTTCTTGAGAAGTTACATTGAAAGAAAGATATTACATTCTTAAATCAATTGGTCATTGTACCACTTGAGTTATTTATTTGAAAAGAATTCTAAAAATTTGTAACTTCTGTAAACATTACTTATAACACTACTATTCCACATAAAATAATCAAGCTTCACTTGAAAATCTTCAAACATCTTTAAAGATGTTTGTTCTTCCTAATGTAACTTTATCACTATTTCTCCAGAAGTCTTTAAGCTATTTGTGAGAATGAGATATTGCTCAATCAAAGATTGTAAAACTTCTGATGTATGGAAGACAATTTTTGAATCCATCTGATAAACACAAACTTGAAATAAAATTATTTATTCAAATAGCAAATCACTTTCAAAAACAAATTCCCAAGAAACAGTGTTTGATTGACAAAAAATAATTTCGTAATGCCATCTATATTAGTTGTATTGAGATTATTAAATTTCTTCTTTTTGAAATATAGTAATGTATACTTAAGTAAATATACAATTAGTTTGAACAAATTCTCTAAACCTATAAGCAAAAAACCCTTAACTACATAATTTTATTGACTTATATAAAACAAAACAAGTTTTAAGAAACAATGATTTATAGAAGTGAAGGAATATCAGAAAATTAATTATAACAATATTAAATGATCAGTCAATATTGTATTAATATAATAGTACAGTTATAACTATACAGATAGACGGATAAATTATGAGTATAATGAGTCAGTATTTGATAACACGGATACCATTTCTAAGAGTAGATTGAGCCTCGCCCTCTATAGGAAATGAAGCGTACCAAGCATCTATTCACGACGTAAGTACAGTATTTGCTCTTTAAGCATTATTCGGGCCACTCTCAAAAATCATAAATAACAATTATTATACAGAAAAAGTCATTTAAAGTTCACACTGAAAATGAGTCGTATAATTTTATAATAATTGAAAATAACGAATAATTACTGAATAGACTTATCGAATTATTTCACTCGATATATTTAGCAATTATCTTAATGTAATACACAATTAATTTGAATTCGGTGCTTGGATTTCGTTTGCTATTCCAACTAAATTGCAGTATTTGAAAAAAACTTAATTTGTTCAACGAGTATTTGCAAGAACGTTATTACGAGAAGCACTTTTTAAAAAAATATTGTTGAATGGCATGGATAACAGATAATTATTGATTTAATATTCGTAACATCTATATTGTAGAATGAAGTTTCATTACTTCTTTCATATAATTAGAACATAGTGTAGGTATGCACCAATTTAATGTTCTAAATCTACTTATAAATAATATACAAATCTAACAATTTATATTTCAAGTTTTTTAAAATTGATCTACCAAAAAATTTTTTAAATCCAGAAATTTACAAATAATCACGCATCTTGAAACTACAGGTATTTTGTATTTTACATTAATATAGATGATTTTACATTAATTACAATAAACGAAATTAAAAAAACATTGTTTTAGTCAATGTTGACTTTTTTTTATTCTCACGCTATATCATCAGTTGTCATTATTTTTACCTTCTGTTTCCCTCTCCCAAATTTCCCCCTTGTTCCGAACCTTTTTTAACTCGTGGAACGTAATTCAAATAAATCCATGCCTAACATATCTATATTAATTGTTATTTTTTTTGTTATAACTATATTTTTAAATAATTTCAATCCAATATACGTTTTTTATTTAATTAACAAGAGGTAGAAGAAGACAATATGATGAATTTGGCTTTTCCGATTTTAAATATTTAAATTGCATTTGTTAATGAATTTTATAAAATATTGAGATCAGAACTGTTGTAAACGAAAAGTTTGTTTCATCCGAAATATTGATTTTTATATATTTTTGGTATAAAATATTAAATACAAAATATTACAGAAAGCTAAGAATATGAAAACTTGCAAAGTCTATTTATTACTTTAATGATAAATATCAGAATAAAAGTATAGTAATACAATCTCAAAATATAACAAAAAAAATGTACGTAAGCTTAGACAAGTTAAACGTGTATTAATTATTTTTGTTAAGAAAAGCTCTTACATATACAAGTACATACACATCTGAGGCGAACAGTAATGGAGTAACAAAAGAAAGTGGTAAAGATCGTATTAATTTTCATAGATTATAAGAAAATTTGTGAGTAAAAAAATAAATAAATGTTGGAATTAAAAATAAAAGTTAAGTAGTAATATAAATAAATATTAATGAACTATCAAGTATGTGGAGTTAAAAGTAAATAGCTATAATTAATTTTGTAATATTACACATATTTTTATTTTATGAAAAATATATGATTGATTTAAAATACACAAAAATAGAAACTATATTTTTAAATAACATATCAGTTTATCTGATGTATTTTTTTTATATTAGAACCCATTGGTTATTGTAGTAGTTTCATGTACTTTGATTTGCAGTAGGAGTATAAAGTATGACCTCAAAAGCTATCTTAAGTATTGTAGTAGCTTACACGAAGTAAAGTAGAAATTATTTTAAAGTATATTTATATTTACATTATTATAAAAATATGTTTATTATTGTTGAGTAAATAGTTTTATGCAACAGGGGTCTGTTTATATTGTATTATAAAAGAAGTTGCAAAAGTTTACACTCATATTTCAAAACCTATTTTTATATTTTCGAATGGTTGCTGCCACATTAAATTTTATTCATTTTAATTTGGTAATATTATAAAGTATTGCATAAGTTATTATTATTTAGTATTGATTGTCGATTTTATATTAATGTTAGAAAAATATGTTAGAACAGATGAGTTTATTAGATCCTTTTTGCGTCAATCGCACATTGAGTAAATAAGGTTTGAATGATCAATTGATAAATCGAAGGATACTCTTAATATTAAAACTTATAACTACTGTAAAAATATTATAATTTATTCATAAAGAAATCAAATTAATATCTAAACGCATTAAAATTTATTTGGCTTATTTCAAAGTATAATGGCTGACAGAATATTTATTATTTCTACTTATTAATAATACTAGTTACTTATGAATAACTGTTCCAAAGATGCATGAAATAATGTTCTGAGAAACAAATAATAAATTTTTAAGTTAGTTTTTATAAGATTTACAAGCTCAATTTATAACTAATCTCTTGTTATATCACCATATTGATATTAATTGTATACATCACCATATGATATTATTACGACTGTCTTTAGTCGTTTAATACTATTACGGCATACACGAATTTGCGGGTAAGCTACTTTTCAAGCTAAAAACTTGATGTTCAATCAGATTCCAAGTCGAAAAAAATCATAAAAATTGCACCTGTCGTCTATAGGATTATGAATAGTATAACTTAGTCAATTTCAGCTCGCATATTCGAACACCTACACACATAGTTACAAATAGGTTGCCCCGCCAGAGTTAATCGAATATCGACCGTTTAGGTGAAGCAATCGGGCTTCGGCTGAAATTTCACCGCACACCAGTCAGGCGGACCCTTCCAGAATCTCCTCCCTTGCAAACTCACTTCGCCGTTACTGAACGCACGCATACACAAGTGGTGCTGCATGCCATCGGGAGATGACGATGATTTCCTGTGGACGTCGAGATGCCGCGACGGGGTACGCTTTAACGAGACTCGGGTGCCCAAATACTCGTGACCTGCAGCATGGATGGGTCTTCTGAATCTATGGGCTTTCCATAACAGCTGACTACTTCTCTTCGTTTAATTATGAGAAGAGGTTGAACGCGCACTTGGACTCGGCAGAGTCTGCTGTAGCTGCCTTTTTTCTGACGTTTAGAGACGACCTACCTTTTCTTAGGCTTAGTCTAAATTGTGAGCTCGGTAGTAAAGTGGATTACTTAATCTCTTGTCTAATAAAACTAAGTAACTTTTATTTCGTTTTCAAGGTAAAGATTATATTTTTATTGTCAAATACAATTCGTACAATATGAAAATGCAAAAAGTGGGACAAAAATTGTTCGTAAATATTATATAATAGTTTTTTATGTACTAGTACATTATGTAATTAATATTAATTAAAAAAGTATTTATACTATTCTAATTGATTCTTCTCTTGTTTTTTTATGAATATTAACGTGCGTTTTGCGTGCTACCTTATATATTTTTATAGGTAAATTTTCGTTGAATTATTAATTATCGTCGCCAAATATTTTTATGAAGGAAGCGTCGGTACTGCTTAATTTTCAAATAAACGGAGTTTTATATTTTTCAATTACTATAATCAACTTGACTAGAATGAATAAACTTTTTACGTTGAAAAATTAGAAATTACTCTAAAGGCTACGTAAACTAAATAAATTAATAATCGATAAAGTAATTTTCTATTACATGTATAAATAACGATTAATACTATAGCATATAATAATTAGGTATTGATCTTCATTTGTATGAAATACGAGTAGAGAGTAGATAGGTTGCTAATTCAACTACCTAATTAATAGCCATTTTTAATTTTAAATGGATTTGCATATTATAATTGAAAGTGAAGTATATACATGATATTCAAAATTCGTAAGGTAATGTTATTAAAGTTTATTTCATTACTTCTATGATTTTAATGATGCATTTCCAATTTTGTCGCCATACCGCAGCCTTTTAGTTTCCTCATCGAAGATTCTTTTGGCACGATTTACGCGGAAAAAGCAGAATTCGAAAGCGATTAATGAATACAAATCAGTTTAAAGACCAGCTACGATCGAAGTTAAATGACTTTACAGAGTCTTTGTTAGAGGCAGCTTGGATGTAAAAAAGAGATAAAAAAATATAGGAATAAGAAGAATAGACAGATCTTTTGTGCTCGAAAAAATGAACTTGGCGTGAAAAGATCGAGTACTGGAGATTTCAATTCCTCAAACTCATTTAGATTCAGTGCTGCTGAAAACACTTAAAGCAACTTCCTTTCAATGAACAATTAACCACTGAACGACTTTCGTAACTTTCTAAAAATTTAATTACAATAAAATATTCGCTATTTTTAGTAATTAATACAAAGACTTAAAGTAGATTGTTAAATATATGCATGTAAACTGAGTATCTCAAGAAGATTGTGAAAGGTGCATCGTACTTCTTGCGGATATAATTACGTTATTCGTAAAAGTAATTTTAAACAGTACTTAAACGTAGTCTGCGGGGATGAATCGTTGCTGCGAATTATTATATAAATTGCAAGCGGTTTTTTTAATTAATTAACGGAATTAAAAAATGGATGATTAAAGCAAAGAGAAGATTTTAAAAACAGCTTAAGCTTGGTTCTCCATGTCGTGTGATAAAAAAGCTCGCAAAACTATTAAATGGCAAAATTCTTTTCAGTGACGATGTATCCACGTTGTGGGTCTGATGTAGGTAAACTTTCTCTCTCGCATTTGGAGCGTTTCGGAGTATAGAAAGGTGTAATGTCTGTATACGAATCGCGCTACATAGGTCACTTGGCATGCAGAACGATTCAGAATGATCGCGTCCTGAATTCCGTATGGATTAAGCAGCCCCACGAAGCGCATAAGGTCGCTGCTACGTGTATATACATATAAAGCAGGAACGCGTGGCGTAAATAACACCGGCGAATTTATATTTACCGTTACCATTCGCCCTCTTCTTCGACCTTCTCTCACTGCTGAATTTTTTTAAATTAAAAAGTCATCACATACACGTGTCAAGATATTTTGTGTTTCTTTAAATTTATGAATATCCCAAGATAAATCAGCGTTAGCTTCAAAAACTTTTAATTCTAATGCAGAGAATTTATCTGTATCATTCAATCTCATGTTTCGGGTCTTTTCTATCACTTAATTTTAATGCCAACTGATGTATATGGTTGCATGATTATTATAAAAACATCGATCAATCTATTGAAATAATCAAAAATTTTTGTATTAATCAATTCTAATAACATTAATAATATTTATGTAAAATATAGATAGACTACTAAGCTGAATACTTTTTATTAGTTAATCAAATTTGTATAAATTATTTTAGACATTCTATTCTCTTATTAGATATTTGAAATAGCTTATAGATAATGAGATTCAAGTTCAATATTACACGGAATTCCGATTCGAATTTTTCATAAATATATACATGTAACATTATTAAACATTAAATTATTAAATTGATTATAAACTAGCCTTATTATTATACGAAACAAACGATATATTTATTTTAAAAATATTTAGATTAGAGGCGTATATTGTAAATATTGTTATATATTATTATTATATTATTATTATATTATTATTATATTATTATTATATTATTATTATATTATTATTATATTATTATTATATTATTATTATATTATTATTATATATTGTATATTGTTATATATTGTTTATATAATCGTTGAATTTTCTTTTTAATTCCATTAATAATCTAGTATAAAAAAAAATAAGTTTCAAAAATATAATATGCTAAATCTAAATATAAAAAATATGAAATAATAGAATAACGAAATTTTCATTTATTATTGATAAAAGAGTAATATTAGCTGTTAATGCACTATATTAAGTATATGGACAAAAATTACGATATTTTTAAAATAACATTGATATAAAATTTATATTTGAAATACATATAAAGCACTGATTTAAAATCCTGTAATTATTGTCAATATTTTAGTCAGTATAATTAAATTATATAATTATTAATGAAAATTGAATTGCTAATAGTTTTACCCAGATATAAAAATCAACTTATGCGGAATAGAAAATTCGAGTATTGAAGATAAAAGTAGGTATTTTTCATTTATTCATTGTTGGTCATAATTTTTATTCTTGGGAAAAACCACAAGTTTTCGAAAATTTTCAATTTAATTTGAAATTTAATACTAAAATAGGAATTGTATTATATCTTTCGATGGAATTTATGCAAGACATTTTTTAATTATATTTATTGCTTTTAAAATAACAAGAATTATAAAAAATCTTATTAAAAAATCGTAGTTTCTGTGTAGTATTGTAATCTTGATTTTACGATAATTTATAGAAAAAAGACAATGAATTTTCTTAAACCTGAATATATATGCATACACACACATACATTCTTTAAAATCTTTATATAATTAATATCGTCAATGGAATGCTAGAAATAGAATAATAAAAGTATTTTAAGATATTTTTGCATCTAGAATAGTTTCATTCGAAATGTCTAATAAGTCGATTCCTCAGAACCTTAAGCCATCCATGTCAGAACTTTCTTTTCCTGAGTAATCTAACCTCTGAAGTTCAAAAAATTAGTTCTTCAGATTATGCACAAAAGATATTGCTACATTGAAGTCTTTCAGAAAATTGCTGTAAATCACCAAGGCAGGAACATTACTTACTTTTGTGATAAGTAGCAAATATACTGGATAAGATAAACTATCCCATAACTACCCACTTTTCAAATTCTAAATTACCTGCTGAATAAGAACTTCAGTAAGAACGGCAAGTATTCGTGTAATTATAATAATTATTATTATTATTACCTAGATGATACCTATGATAATAATATTTATAAAAACGAAAATTAAACTACATTTTTTTGAGAGATTTAAATAAACATACTTTTAAAAAATAATGTAATTACATTTGATTAAATATTTATATAGGTGATCATTGCAATAACTTTAAAAAGATATTATTTCTAATAAAATATATTATTTGTTTTCATCAGCACACAATAGGTTCGGTAGATATTCTCTCCTAATAAATATATATATAAAATATCATAACGCATCATCATTAAATATTGGTATGTATTTAGGAACATAAGTTTGTGAAAAAACACATTTTTAAAGCTTACATTTTATAATTTAAAATAAATATATTCAAAAAATATATGTTAAATGCCTCTTAGTAATTAAATTACTAATTTTAATAACTTTTTTCATAATACGTATTGAATTATGAAATTGACCACTGCATTTACTGATAAATAACAGTATCAATATTTTATTTTATTACCGCGAACGTAAAGGAAATGTAACTTATTTACTTAGTTAAATAGAGTAATGAATTTATGAAATTAATGTTTGATAATTTAACAATTATCATTTTTATTGTGTTTATAATACATTTCATAAAATAATACTAATCTTAATATATCTAAAGATTTTTCATTATAAAATTTAAAATATATCTTAATTTTTTAATTTATTGTTTAAAATAGTATGTTTATTAAGATAAGATTTTTATTATTATAAGGTATGATAATAAATGTACAAGTAAGTAATATAATTAATAGATATATATACGAATAAAATGTAAAACCTTAATTCAATTTTTATAAATTTCATTATAAATGTTCTTATAGTTACAAGCTTATCTTTAATTACATATTTATACATATGACTGACTTCAATTTTTAATTATCTTTGCAAATTGATCAAGTCTCTTCAATAGTATCCAACCGCTACAAAGTAAGGTCAGATTAATATTTATTAAATGGTGTGTTGGCGACAATTTCTAAAGAGAAGATAAAAAAATTCCGGTGTAGAAAAAAGAGTGAATATAATAGTTCTTGAAAGGGATACTTTTGTCAGAACCACATGAAAGAAACGGTTAGTTTGAGGACGCTAAGAGCAAGTATGGGCTGTTGTATGCGATTTAGGTTGCGGTTAGAGGTTGCGTGAAGGTTGAAAATTCTTAATCGTTTATACCATTCCTTCTATATAATTATCTTTAATGAAAATTTTCTTTATATCAAGGATGCATTTACCGAGGCCTGAGTTATTTCTCTGACAGTAGGCACGGCTTGTCCTGACATTGAACAAGGTAAAATTATATTGTCAGTTCACCCTTCTCAATCAAACTCTTTCCTTGTTTCTTTTCCGTTTCTTTCAAATAAATTTTCTCTAGTTTTAAAGATACAAAATTTGCACGTAAAACTTTTGAAATGAGTTTCAATTATATATTTGAAAATTATATCAATTAAGGAGATAACACGAATATTGGTTGTTAGATGGGTCATTATACCCGAGAGATAAATTATCGTAATGAAATACTACAAAATTATTTTTCTAATCAATAGCAAAATTTATAAAAGAAAAGTATTTATAAATTAAAGTTTATCAATATATTTTATACTAATTATAAAAGTATTGTCAGATATTTAAATATTTAGCTTAAGTTTTATATGGATTTGAAGCATATAATTATCCCTTTCACTATTTTTTTTAAATATAAATAAATAATGTTTAAGTGTTAAACACATAATTAAGAAATCTTATGACTATTAAATTAATGATTTAATTTATAAAATATTAAATTATTTTATCATCTATTTTTTTGAACGATAAGGTAACTTATAAATTTCAATGTAAAAAAAATTAATAATATAAAGTAAGGAATTCAATAATTATAAAAAATATTTATACGTAATACAAACCGGTAACATTAATAAATAAAGCTTGCCAAAGGATGGGAAAGCTTAAATTTCAAAATGAAATAGCTAGTTAAAAGTATGGGTTTTCAAGAGTCAGTGTAAACAGTTTGATTGGAAAAAATCGAATTCAACGTATCCTTCTTAGATATAAGAAGTTTTAAGAAACTCAATGTCTAGTATTGTGACATTAACATGCGCTTTATACTTTCGTGAGTTAATATTGAGATTAGTATTATTTGATTAGCAGATGTAAAGTGTGTCATGTTGAAATTTTTTCAAAGCCAAATACAACAAATTTTTCCACAGTATTGATTTAAGAAATTTATTATTAATATGTTTTTTACCGATAATTGTGACCCAAAAATCAAAATAGCAGCCAATTTCTAATTTAAATTATTTTGTCTCAAATATTTCATTTATTGGAATCGTCTGTTAAAATAACTTAAACTTACGAGTAGATATTTTATAAATATAAAATAATCTCTCATATATAACGTTATATTTTATTTTAATTTATTCTATATTTATATACGTACAAAGTTTTTTTATGTTTTAATAAATAATTTACATACTGTAATGTGATGGAATTTTTTTTCAAATCAATCAATTATTGGTTAATAAATTATATATGAAATAATATACATATCTTACTTTTCTATAGTTACGTACCAGGATTTCTTACTTTTAAATATTCATTTTAAATCTTGTATTTGTTAAATACACTTTATTTAAAAAAAAATATTCTTCTTATCTACTATAATTTTTATTATATTTAATATAAAGAATAACCTTGTTGTTATATTAGAACGTTTTTTGTCATTATGTAAAATAAATAATATAAATCGTAAATGTAAAGAAAATACTAAAAAACTAATCTGAAATCCCTTAAAATATACCTAGTTTATATTCTCTGCGACGCATGACCTTTTTTCTTCTATCTGCTACTGTGGTAATTTACTTCGATGAGAATGTGTACTTTAAGAGATCAATTTTCGGATGTTCTTTTGATATTTTCGACGTTGTGTATTCACAATAAATATCTTATATTGGATTTTATCAATCGAAGTGATAGTCTATAAATATTTTTTATGTAAGAAATATTTTTTATTAATGGTTTTTGAGACTTTTCTGCTAACTAATGTGACTATCGATTGACATTGTGCTTTTTCTTGAAAGGAAAAGTTTATATGTTAACAGTATGTGGCTCTTTCGTGGACAACATACTATAATTTTACGTTTCCTAATAGATAATTACTTTAAGCATGATTCTATTAATTCTTTTATTCTTTATTCTATTATTATTTATTTATTCTATTAATATTCTTTTAAGTATGATTCTAATTTCAACTCTATACCCATATGTGGTCAGTCAGTTTTCTCAAGTTTGATCTTTAATGAAATTGCTATGTAGAAAAAGAAAGGTCAATAAGAAAGTAAGTAAAATAAAATAATTAATAAAGAGTAAAGTCTCAGCAGAATGAGATACCGCGAAAAACGACAATACGACAATAGAGGTTAGGAAAAACTGGACTTCGAATTAAAAATTGATGAATTCAACATGATTTTTTTGGTCCTATAAAATAAAAATGCAATAGACATCGAAAAGCTTCTACGAGGTTATCAATTTTAGAAGATTCTCTGAATTACAAGAGGTAGTTACATTATTATTGATGTTACCTAATAAAAATCAATATAATCTTTAAAACTTTCATGAATTTTATTGTTACTAATTAAAGAGTTTCGATTTTTTCTATATTCAACTGAATATTACTGTAAAAAAATCGAAGTTCATGCTTCTCTATTATGTGTTTGCTGGTAATGAAAAATGTTTACTTTCATTTTTGTCAAATTTAATTTTTTGTTGTAAAGAAAGTGTTGTACAAATAATAAAGAAACATTTAATCGTCAGTATATTAGAGTATCATTGTTACGCTTATTCTATAAAATCACGAGTTATGCATACATTTTTATGAAGCTAAAATAATCCTCAACCATCTGAGAATAATCAAAATAAAAAATACCGTTTTTGTACTATTTTCGCCACTATTTTCTTCAATGAAAATAATATTCTAGGTTGCAGATAAATATGTCTAAAGCAATAGAAGCTCTTTAAATAAAATTAAAATAAAATAAAATTTTTAATGACAGGTAAGTATTAAATTATGTACATTAAAAATTATGATATATTGATTAATATCGTTAAAAGTATTTATGGATCAACCACAGTTTTAATTATAATTTTATAGTCTCTTTATATTATCAATAAATGGTATCGAAACATTAATATCAATACTATATTCAAGGTTATTATTTATAAGAAAATTTATTATATATTGTAAACTTGAAAAAAATCTATTTATATTATAAATTTCTTTAAAAATTATTTATATTTGCATTGAAAAATACAAATATAATAATTAAAAAATTTAATAATAATAGAAAGAAATATCACATAAATATCTTATACTAATTTATTCAATTATAAAATGAAAAAATAAATCAAACAATCGTTAGAATGTTAACATGATTTAGTTTACTATAAATTACTCATGCTTTATACATTTCTTTATTAGTAATACGAATTTAAACACATTTTTATGACCGTATATTTGGCTTGGAAAAATCATCCGTAACACTTTTGATAATAAATATATAGCAGTTAATTTACTTCTCTTAAATATAAATCTAGCTTTTTTAGTCAGAATTGAGAAAGAACTAAATTTAGAAAATTCACAACTTTTTAAAAATATTTAAAAAGCGATGTAATTCTAAATATTTTATTACTGTATTCATTTCAAAGAGAACACAAGTTAATATAAAGTTAATTATTGAATAAAATATTTTACCCAATCGAATTAATTGGGTCACTTATTTGAATTGACAGAGACAAAGTACTTATAACTAATATAATGTAAAAATGTTTAAAAAAAATAAAACAATTTTTTTCATGTTACTAAGTTATATTGAATGTAATATTATATATAGATATAAACTGTATGCGTCTACACCTGTACGATTTAAAAAAGTGGGAGCGAAGAGACGAAGAAAAAGCTTAAAAGGTTGAAAACTGTCAACAATACTGAGAATCCAAGTAGTATGACTAATTAATTTATAAGTTCAACAGGTGTATTTTAAGAATCAAGCTAAGTTAATGAAGTTTCATCAACCAAAAACTTGTTTATATTCAAAAAGTTTCAAATTAATATTGAAGGCATGTAAACGTAATAACACTTCGATTCTACAGATGAAATATTACCGAATGCAACTTGACAAAATGCCTTCATTTCTACACATTTCAACGTGCATGCAATCAGCTGCTTATTTCAGAATCTTGGGCCATATTTTCACGGGAGGAACTCCAAAAAAGAACTCAATTATGGGTATAAAATTAATATATGCAATGTATCGTAATAGCGAAATTGTCGAAGCCAAAAACACGATTCAATAACAGCGAAATCCATGGTCCTACAGACTAAAATCTCTGCATGGGACCATATGATATATCATGGAATTCCCAAACCAGATCCTCCACACAAGAATAAATAACACCTACGAACAAAACTGGCCATTATACGAAATGTAAGTTGAAATTCTAATATGATAATTCTAATTCTAATGCTTTCGAATCAAATAAATCAGATTTAGAGGCTTTATAGACAAATAACTCTTTCTCGGTAGCTTTTGCTTTGAGATCAGATGATTCTGACATAGAAGATTCTGATTGAAATTTAGAAACTCAAAATAGGATATTTAGAAGTATTGGATTTACAAGACTTCAATTGCGTGATTATAACAAATTTTTTTTTTACTAAAATAATTTCTTTTCTTCTCGTCGTACTTCACTCTCATGTTTTTTTCAACAAAAAATTTAGAACCTGTTCCTTTTCAATTCAGTCTATCTGCAGTTTGAGCTTCCTAATTATTTATTGTAGACACAAAAACTTTTCCTATTTCTACCTTCCATTATGGTTATTTAGTCAATAGTTTCACATAAATTTGTTTATAATATAAACATTTTAACCTATTTCAGTTTTCTTTTACTCTTTCGTTTTTTATTTCACATTTTAACGTAAGTATTTTATTTAGAATAAGAAAAATACATTTAAAACAAATAAAAAATGTTGAATTCTTGGAAATTCACTGTTTAATAAATAAATATTTTACCATAATGCCTTGTATAAAATTTTTAGAAAAAGTACTCTTTTTATTTAATAGAAGTGGGTTAAATAGTTCTTAGACTCCTAGTATTGCGTTATCAATTTTTATATATACGTTATATTATATATATATATATATATAGACTGTCATGGTGCGACGATTAAACGATTAACGATTGGCGTAAAAATTCGATTTACACCGTTACGATTGCGCTGTACTTTTCATTGGCACAAAGTAACATTTAGTCGATAAAATTACTGAAAAAATATTTAAATATTGTTTTTTATTTGAAAAATACGTATTTCATCTTGTATAATTTTAGTCTACTTCTATTAGTATTTTTTTTTAATTCTTTAAAATTTTTATTTTAATTCGTTGTTGATTGAATTTGGTTTTCAAGATGTACGTCACAGTATGCAAGTAGTTATACATATATATATAGAATATATAGAATCCGTTGAATTTAAATAATTATAAATAATAGGAAATTCAAGATGTAATACTTCTCTAAGCCGTAGTACTAGTAGTAGTAGTTTATCAACCAACATTATAATTGTCATGGATCATTACATCATATCGTTATGCATTTGTCTTATATAAAAATATTACATATAATCAATATATATCTATTCGCATTTTAACATTAAAATTTTTACATTTTATATCCTTTACTTATAAAATACTCAATATTATTCTTATACCTAAAGTATAACTATTAAATTTTAATATATTTTGTTATTTATCTATATGAATATTTATCATACATATTTAGTTGTTCTACAATGTATATTGTTATTATATTTGAAATTATTAGTTTGTTTTTACATTAGTTTACATATCTTTTACATTTTTTCTATTATGTATTCATTATATAAATTCTTGTAAACGTAAAAATTTATATTAATTTGATTTTATTATAACCTATATCTTTTCTATTCAAAATTTTATCAATTAAATACTTCTCTAAGTGTATTAATTACTAATAGAATTACATAATCCTTAATTTATCTGTTTTTAACGAATACTAGGAATATACTATTTGTCACTCATATATGCCAAATATCATAGTATGAAACATAATTAAGAATCCTTTTATATGTTCGGCATGTCAAATACAATTAAGCTTATTCTATTAAAATTATTTTTTACTTATAACATCGAATTATTAAAAGGTGCTTTATGTATTCACTAACGTTTTTAATATTATTTAACTTTATAAATTATTTAACTTTCAACAATAAAATATATTTATTTCATTATAATGAAATTTTTAAATCAAACTATTTGAAAATTTTTCTTGTTTTAAAGTATAATCATTTGTTTAAATTATTATGAAATAATATATTACGAGTAATCTCAATGTCATCATTATTATATATAGAAAATATGAGTATCTATTAAAATTTGATTGAATGAAATACAATTTATGTAATTTTAAAATTAAAAAAATCTATATTACCAATAGTCGAATTAATAAACTTTAATATTTTGAAAATAAGAATATGATTTAATAGTCATCAATAGCAAGACTGAAAACATTTTATAATACATTTTTTGTTTTAAGAATGTGTAATTGATAAAAATATTTATTTGTTTGAATTATTGTTCATATATATTGTAAGTTTTTTAATTTTATTTTCAAATTTTTATGCATATGTTATATTTTGTGTTTAAAACATACTAAGTTTTTTGATGTTCTTCAAATTTATACGTTAATTTCATATTAAATACCAGAATAAGAAGATATATAGAAGAGAAGAACAAACTTATTAAAAATTATTATTTTTTATTGATACTATAAATCATTTACCCGGTATAATATTTGTTTTATCTTTTGGTAGATTGTGTTTAATATAATATAAAGTAAAAATAACTTCTAAAAATTTAATATTTGATTAAATATTTCAAAATGATGTTTCTTTTATTTTTACTCCTCAAGGAAGGTTATTTTTTTAATATTACCTTTAATATTTATAATTTTAGTTTTAACAGACGCTATTAAAATTTTTTAAAGAAACTACTATCATTTTTATATTGAACTAGTAATTTTAATAAAAATTTGAATAACAAATAGTTTAACACTGCTTAATAATTTAAAAAAATTTTTAAAAATAATAAAAAATGTAATAATTTATTTGCCTAATCACTTAATAAATGTGCAAATGTGCTATTACCTTTAACATAAATCAGTAAATTCCTTCAGGCTATTATTAGAGATAATTCATTTTCCTTTTCTCACTGAGAGTGTGGATCGTCGATTGCAAAAACAAGAGACACAGCCCTTTGCAAAACTATCAGGCTCCGGTTTATGGCTACGATCCGTATATTCATACAAATATATGTAAGCTTGCACATACCTGCGCATGTAGGTCGCGTGGGAACAGGTGTTGGAGAAACTCGCATAAGCATACGATAAATTCGAACTTTGTCGAGCCCTTCGTACACTCGTGCAAGTGCACAATCAGCTTCATCCCCTTCCTGCTACCCACAGGGTATATCCTCGTCGATATGGTTTTCACAAGCACAAGGGTTGAAGCTTCACATATTACCCTTAACACAGGCTGCTAAGTCTGATATATAGATATCGCCAGTGAGTGTGAAAGTTCATATAACTTCACCCGAGAAATATTTGCTCCGCTTCGTACAGTGAGCGAGAAAATCATAAGGGGTATGGATGATGAGAAAGTTAGACGAAGGGAGAAATAGATTGTAGGGGTATGTTTGGAAAAGAGAGCGAAGAAGTGCAGAGTGGATGTATGAGGGGACGTAAGTAAGAAAAAAGGAAAGCAGAAGAGAATAGCGGAGAGACGAATTGCAGATGCAATTGCAATGATGAGAAAAGAGTAAATATGTCAAAACAGAAAGTAAAAGAGATAAATTTATAAATAGACAGGAAAAAATGATATTAGGATAAGGAGAAGTAAATGAAAAAAAATAACAAAAAGTGTAATAAAAGAATAGATCGAAAGATAGAAAATATTCGTGTAAGATTCTTACTAGATAAATATTTTATTTTTCATTTATTTTAAATATTTATTGATTGTACTTAACTTTTTATTTAAGAATAATTACATTATTAGAAAATTTTTAATTATTAGAGGACAAACGAAGAACTCAATGTTTGAAATATGAAATAGATATGCATGGGAATTCGTTCAGTGAATAGAGATAAATAAATGAGTCATGTAAAATCAGAGATAAAAAGTCGAAAAATATAGATAATTGCATGTGAATAAGATAAAAAGTAAACAACTTTATAAATTATACAAGATTGATCCGGTAAAACTTAAGGTCAGTACTTAAGTATATAAGGTAAAGCGGAGAGAAATATAGAAAGCATAATAAAAAAGCAGAAACAGAAGAAAGGAGGGATGGAAGAAAGAAGATAACACGCAGCCTGAGTCCTATTAAAATATGGTGCCACGATGGCTTACAGTCGGATTATGAATTTTATTACAACGTGGACTGGGATTATTATTTTCGTTTCTTATTGAAATGATAGATTAGATAGACTGTATGAGGATTGAGGAGGACGGTGAATAATAATCTGTTGATTAGTAATTGTGATCGCGTAATTAAGTGAACTTGGTTTAATTTTATTTTTGGCTTTGTTTTTTATCGAAGAGGATAGGGAATCATTTAATGTGTTTTTATTGAAATTTATTTTCGCTTAGCACTGAATAGCAATATATTATTTATTATTTCAGGTTGTTTACCAGTTTCAATAATGTTGAAAGTTAATTGAATACGAGATGATATTTCAGCAACTAACAAATACAGTATTTTATAACTAGGATTTATTTTAAATAATTAAAAATTATGATATAAAAATAAATAAATTAATATATTTTCGTTTTACTTAACATAAATTAAAATATCTCATATGAAAATTAGATTCCCAAGAAATTATTTGTACATATAACAGTTTAAAATTTTATATTAAAAATATAAACATACAAGTTTATATTTACATAGTCATAATAGTGTGAAGTTATAAACTACGTATACAAAAAATCGATGTACTATACGCAGTCCTTTTTCTACGTAAAGCTCATTTCAATACAAGTGTTGTTACACTCTGCTGTTTTAATGCTAAAAAATAGCTTTTTCTTCATTTTCATGCTCCATCTTTGTTAACACGAGGTTGGATAATTTGTTGTCCATCGAGCCATAATGTATTCTCGAAGGAGGCAAAATCAGTGGAAAAAGAGGAGATCTAAAAATCGACAATGCGACCAGGACTTGTGTCATGCTGTGCTTCAGCGCTTGAAATAAAATATAGTTTTTCGCGCATTTGAGACATTTACGGTTCTGAAACACAAGACGATAATTCGTAGTAACACTAATAACTTACAATAATGTCAACATGTTCATGCTGTTATTAAATAGGTACTTCATTATATATATTTAAGTAGCCTTTATGGGTAGCTATCGCCATTACATTTGTGTATGCATTCAAGGCAGAGATTCACCGATTAATTGTACTTTTTTCGTTGCTACTTAATAACGCACTTGGTAGGCAATTATCTGGCTTTTCTTTTCATCGTATAAATCATGTTTATATCGGCTCATATAAATGACCTACAGTTGTAAATATGTTTTAATTATTTGTCACTCAATTTTGAACAACAGGTATATTAGATTTTTCCGACTATAGTCAATGGTTGTCATAATATTGGTTTACTTTGTGATAGATGGAGATAGTAGATTAGAGTCATTAGGGCTGTTTCATTATACTCCAACCTCGGCAAGGTTTTCATTTCTTTACACCGCTTTACCTTTTTTCACTTATATTCAGAAAATTTATACTTTTATTCACATTTCTTTGATTCTCTCCTGAATTTTTCTTTTCTGAATCTACAAAGGATTCTTGCTAATTTCTTGCCATTTAATATTCTGTGTTGAGAAATAATAGGAGCTGTGTGTAGTGTGCGTGGATTATCTCGTCCCGTAAACTCATCTAATTATTTTCACTCATCGTATGATACAATAGATGTATACGTCTTCACATAGTATATGTAAAAATCAATTGTTTTTAATAAAAAATTTATTTATAAAACTTACAAATATCAGTCTAGAGTTTTTCTTAGTATAAAATGTAATACATATTATTAACGTGGCTACTTTTTCGATATTTAATTAAATCTCAGAAGTAGCTATCGATTAAAATATTTTAGAAGGAAATATAGATTTTCAAGAAAGCAAGTTATCATTGTAAATACAAAATGCACATTTTTCAATTCATGTCAAATAGTATACAATTAGAAGCATCTATAAATAGGAACATATAATTTTAATTTAATCAATGAACATTTCTTTTATTATGAAATTGCATGTTACGAATTTTATCCAAATTCCGAAAATTGATAAACTTTTGAGGATCAGCACTTATGAAATTTATCTTGTAAATCAGTCTGGAGATACGCATGAAAATTTATTGTTTCCGATACCTTTTGGTTAAACATACACCATCTCGATAAATACATCTCAAATAAAAGAATCCAAGAAGTTCGTTTTTTAAAATGAACCCCCATTCCTATTGATGTCTGTCATTTCTTTTCAATCTTTGATAGTCGCAGTAATATTGGAGACGTCTGAAAAAGAGTAACCTACAAGATTTCTGTAAACGAGTGCGGGGTATGAGGTACTGAGGTGGGTCAAAAGTATCCCCGTAACTCTTCGAATATGGAAGTGCGCGAACGATATGCGAGGAGAGTTTTAGACATGGGGGTGGGGATTCGGGGAGTTGGTCACGTGAAGTTTTCAAGTGTTGCAGTCTCGAATTCTCTCAGTGGGGTGATTGATTCTTCTGCCGAAAGTAAGTAAATTAGATAGAGATTCGAAAAATGGAAGATGAAGAGATTAAGTTCACGAACTTAAGTCTGGCTTTTAAAGTAGTTGGAATATTCTGTAATCTCATCATGGCTATGTGCATATACATACGAGTATACCCCAATTAATTGATATGAGAGTTTAATCGGCAAGCAATAATTCAGAATTTTTAATTAATTTCAAAGATTTCTTATATATATATATATTGCTAAACATATTGTTATTATAAAAAAACCATACCTTAGATATAATATGTATTAGAAAATTATAGCCTATTATAAAAATTTCTACTTTATAAACAATAATAATTATTTTTCTAAAGACGTAAAAAATTTTCATTCTATTAAATTTACTGTTATAGGAAGTGATTATCTGAAAATAAATAACAATTAAAATATTCGTTATGTAAAAAAAACATTAGACTTTGCTTTATTTGTTCATATATTAAAAAAATATATTTGGATAGACTTGTTAATATATGTAATATGCATTCAATTTTGTCCATTTATTGAAAGTATTATTTTAACATATCTAAAACTCAAATAAACCCAATTAATATTAGATTGCTTTATCGAGTTCGTAATTATAAATTCATCAGTCTTATAACGTAATTCAGTTATAATTATTTGAAGTACCTTAAAAAAAATCTGAGTTCGTACAATAAGTTTTTAAATAAGGGAAATTGTAATTGATAAAATTAATTACCTACTTATAGGTGTATACAATAGATTTTAGATTAAAAAAATCATTTATAACTATGTCTTATTTAATCCTACATTAATAATTTTTTACTCGTTCATTTGAGTTCATATGCACGAAATTCACTAAAAGTCTAAAAGATTGTTACGAGATAATTTAATTAATAAACAAAGACAAATAAAAACTTTCAAGAAAAATAAAAGAGAGTTATAACTAATTTAGAAAGGAAAATAATGAAAGTAAAGAGAAATAAAGACACTTATAAGAGAAACAAAGAATGGAAACAGAAAAAAATGAAAAGATTGTCAGGTAGAGAGAGAGAGAGAGAGAGAGAGATGGATGAGAAAGGGGGGGGGGTTGAGTCAACGACTGCAGAGATTTCGTGGGTTAGTCTGTGAAAACTCGTTGACTCGTTGGAAACTTGGTTTGGTTCGATACGATTGAATTATTGGCCGCACCAGGAGAACTCACAAGTCAGCCGTAGAATTCGAATTTTACCTCCTTTTCCTACCAATTTCTCTCTCTTCCTTTTTTCCTTTCTCATACTTTCTCTTGTATTCCTTCATTTTCCTTTATTTGCTCTTTTTTCCGTTTTTCGTACTTTCAGTACTCATTTTTCCCCTGCAAGTTAGTTTGTAAGTCTTCTCTTTATTCGCTCTAATTGCGATTGAATGTTTGTCAATATTCAACGCATAATGCTAATATTTTATTATCAATTAATATTGAAATTCGTTAAAAATTATTTTATAATTACATTTATTCTTAATTCTTTATCGTTTCTATTATTGTCGGATCATTTACACACTCGCACATATGCAGACGTATTTGTAATATTAATAATTTACCCGAGATTTTAATTTATAAAATCATTTATTTATCATTTATTTAATCAAAATTTTTAACGAAATGTCTTTAGTATTCATGTATTGAGCTATATTAATTTGTTTCAGCATCTTTTATAAGTACTTATTACGAAAATTTGAACATTTTAGTCGAGAATTGAATTGTTTTTATGCGTACGATTATTACATATTATTAATTATAATTTCTTACATATGGTAGACTCCTCGATATTAGTCCTATACTTGAGTTTTTAAGTAAGTTTAAGTTTTAACGCAATTTTTATACGATTCTTAATATTATCTATTTTAATTTGAATGTTTCTAAAAGTCGTATCTGAATAAGCAAACAAGAAGTAATATAATTCATAGCCAATGTACACACCGTAGTATCGAAGTACAGTCACATTTTAAAGTTCTTATTAGATCCAATCGTTGGGACACAGTTCAAATATATTTTGGACTTACTATTCAATTTTTTAAGTATCACATTAATCAAAATTTAATATGAATATATTTTATCTCAATAGTTTCATTTAATAGTAATCATAGAAATTTATTCACTCTGACTGTGCAAGATACAGCTTCATATCTTCAGTATATTTCTCAATGTATATAAGCACTTGTAGATGGCTGTTTGATTAACTCTTAGTTGTACTGCAAGTTATATCTGTATTTGAGCAAAGTTTCCATCTACCAAGGCTTGCAAATCGTCATTTGCAAGTTCTCGACTGTCCAGAGGGCGTACGGTCACTGAAATGTAAATTGCTACCTATAAAACGTTTAAACTAATAATTCTATTCTTTTGAGGATATAATAATTTTTACAAAAGCAAGAAAGAAATTGCTCCTCGTGGATGTTTTATTTTTATTCTGATTAAATGAAGGATAATCAATATGAAATTTATTCAATGACATACGTTCCATTATTATTCTTAGTCTTCAGTGCCATTAATGCTTTCGTCCTTTTAAAACATATTACAAGTAAATATTTAATTTTTTTATTTAAATCGAATCGTTAATAAAATAATTTATAATATTAAAAGTAGTTTAGTGTTAAATAAAAAATTAATAAGAATAAATGAAATTATAAGTTCATACATATTAAATTTTTAAGACAATATTTTTTCACTGAAGTGGAAAATTTAATTAATTTAATATTTATTTTAAATAATATCTTAAAAATTAAACAAAAATTTAATTTTATATTTAAATGGAATATGATCAAATTCTTTAAACTGCATTGCAGATTTTAATTAAATATTTTAATTGCAAAGAGAATTTTCAGGAAAAAATAATATTTCTAAGAATTGTCGTGTTGTACAATTTATGTTAAATAATAAGAATTGAAATCTCTGCTAACGCAAATCTAAATTATCCCTTAAAACGGAATAAATCAATCAATTCCTTCACCTTTTTCTTAACTTTTTTGCTTTCTCAAATTAAAGCTTCTCACACTTTCTCCCATCTGTTTCCCACTTTTTCTATCCTAACCTGACCTGCGTTCCTCTCTTTATACTCTCTGACTTTTATCCAATTCTTTATGTAACTACGAGTTTCACAGTGCCCTCTTTTCGCTTCTTTTTCTTTTGTCCCGTATACTCCAATGAGTTTCCAGTGATAGTGCAAATTTTTTATGTGTATGGTGTTTCCCCGGCTATGGAATTTCGGTCGATCGTTAATTTCAACGCTCGAAAGTATAAACCAAAGATGAGGAAAAAGGTTCCAGATTAGTGAGTGACAAGTATAATAACTATGGTAATACTGCGGTAAACAAAGGATGAGCTTGATGATATTACACGTTGTAATAGGATTATAGAGAGCAAATTCGATTTCAGGTCTTTACGATTTTTGTTTAGAAAGGATATTTTATAATTTGTAGAATATGTGTTTAGTGAAGTTTCATCTCAGTTTGGACAAATTTTTAAGAATGAATTTTCATTGTATGATGGCAATGACATATATTACTTTCCAGTCATTTTTTTAATAAAAATCATCTAGAAATTTATTAAATAATATATTATTTATTTTAATAATATATAACTTTAAACATTATAAAGATATTCACACTTTAAACTTTATTTTATTTAAAAATTGTTTTTCATTGTATTTTCTTTTTCAGATACCATAATACATTCGAAACATTCGGATTCTAAATAAAATAAATCAATGCTTTCAGTCTGATTTTAAAAGTCAACTTAAATGTACTAAAAAAATTATGTTTTAATTGATACTCAGAAATGCTGATTGAGATATTTTTGCTTGACTTGTTGCATAGCTACCTACATGGTCGTACATGATACATTTATTTTTAAATTTTTTATATATGTACGTTTTACAAAAAAATTTATTTTTATATAAGATGCAAAGTGGATTTTTTATTTCTGTATCATACAAATTTATTTATTTAATTACTTTTAATAATAAATACAGAAAAATATATCTATATATCTAACGCATTCTTGTAAAGTGAAAGTATAACAAAAGTAATTGATTCAAATATTGAAATTTAAAAAATATATACGTACGCATATTTCCAACTTTATGCATATTTAAATAAATAAATTTTTATTAAGATGATGAAAATTTGTTTCTTGTAGGTATTTAATAATATAGAAATTTTTCTTTACATTAAAATTTTAACAAAATTATGTATATGTAGAGAGATATTTATATATCATTTATAATTTTACAGGAAGAATGAAATTATAAAAGAAAATAAAGTGTTGTTTTAAATTTATATTTATTATATAGAAATGTATTTGTATTTCTATGTAATAAACGATGCAATAACTTTATTTTATATATAAAATAACAATTGTTTATTACGATCATAAATAATGTTATAAGTATAAACATGATAAGTAGAGAACCCATTCAAACATTGTATTGTAAGTATCATTTCAATAATATTTTGACTCATTCTTTTATTAAATTCTAAATATTTGATTATTTATTAAAAATATTATTTTTTATAATTTTTTGTTCTACATTGTAAAAGATTTTGTTTATCGTACATTTGCTTTTGATAGAAATACGATATTTTTATACTTCAATATATTTATATCGATAAATATAAAATGACAAATATTAAAGAAGCATAAGATTACTTTTTAAAAGTAGATTTTATTAAATTTAATATAGCATTAATTAGCTATAATATTAAATATTGATCTTTTTTAAATTGCTTTTCTTTACCAAAACTTTTGCTACAAAAATACCTTTATCCTGACTCTTCTATTTGTTGAATGAAGTATATACGATATTTAAAACTATTATTGTATTATTTTAAGATTACACAAAAAATGAGAATGCTGTATTTTAAATAATAGAAGAGCCTCTTAAATAATAAACGCTAAAATGTAAAGTGAAATGAGTTTGAATGTGCATTTAAATGCAGTTGCAGCTTATTAATAATTCAAACAGCACACTTTGTCCAATTACAAACGACATTGTTCGTTTCTGCATATCCATGAAAGTAACGAATTTCGTACTTTATCATACAAGAGAAACTATTTTAAAATTGAGAATCAGAGTCGGAAAAGTTTCTACAGAAAATTAAACGCAGTTTAGAATTTTCCACCGTATAAAAGTCTTTGAAAGGTTTTATTTAGATAAAAAGAAGACTTTGATAAAAATTTTATATTGAAAAACAGTGTAAGTTTAATATTATACATTATTAATAAAAATTAAGTAAAATACTTTAAGAAATTTTTCGATTAAATAAACGAATATATATTTTACTAAAAATATTTAAGATTAATTATTAATTAAAAAAAGAAATATTAAGAATATTTTCAATTTAATTTTTTAAATTGTACTATTTATATACAGAGTAAACAAAAGTAAACAAACTAAACAAAATAAACTTGAATATATGAAGCTCAAAATATTAGGTAATAAATTAGGTAATAAAGGTAATATTGATTTAGCACATTTGTATTAATGACTTTAAATCCACTGATTTTAATATTTCTGTATTTATTTTGTAATAATATACTTTTCATTTTTATATTACGATATATCAAATAGATATATTTATTATAAATTACGTGATTTCAAATATTTACACTGAAAAATTAATAGAAATCGGAGAATTAATATTATTCTCTATTACAAAGTTGCCTAAGATAATTTCTGAATGATTTAATAATCATACGAAAAATCGAAAATTTTTAATATATTGTCATATTAATATTGAATTTCTAAAGACACCATTGAATTATTAAAAGTATATGTTTTCAAGAAGGTAGAATTTCTGCTATAATTCGAAAAAGAAATAATTAGTATAGTAATAGTCTCTTCGAAATAAAATAAAGTATCAAAATATGAATTTAGCCTAATAACTTGTATTAAGTATTTTTCTATGTTATTAATGAATTCTAAGTCGAAATTTTATAGTATTATATAAAATACTATTTTTATATAATTTACTTATTATCTGACACAAGTAAATATTGTGCAAATCTTAAGAAATACTTCCAATATCTACATATACAAAGGTTATGGTCTTATCAAATAGCATATTTATATCCTATGAAGAATTAAAAAATCTAAATGAATTTGTAAATAAAAAATAGATTATTTAAAAAAAATATATTTAACCATTGATAGTATAAGTATAAAATAAATAAATACTATATATATCATATAAAATGTATATATAAATAATGTTTAGTAATTTTTATATGTGAATGATTAAAACATATATAAATATGCATATATAAAATTCATTAGATTAAATACAAGAAAAATTTAATATTGATTTTGTGTGTTTTATTGTTCATCAATTTTATACACTTATATTAAATTTTAATAATTATCTATGACAAATTTACTTTATTTATGCAGCAAATATAAGTCTTCCAAAGAAAAAATAAAATAATCTCATTTATTTTTACGATGTTAAGATTTTATTAAGTTATAACAATAAAATGTTATCTAGTTTTCTATATTTTACACGTTTTACTTATGTAACAACTTCAGGTGCTAATATGCTTCAAAAATATACAAGGGTAAAGGTCATCTTTGCGTTCGCCGATGAAGGATAGCGACTCCAACTTGAAGGATTCAGAACAAGAAGAGAAAAGCAAGAAATATAAAAAAGAGTGAAGAGGGAGAGAAAGGATATGAACCAAGCATTATACGCATGCGCTGCGGGACGCACACACGCATACACCCAGTTGCACATAGAAGGAGCACAATAGATGCAGCACAAGTCATTTCGGGGCAACGTTCGTCTGTTCTCCCGTTACTCGCTCTAGTAGTAGTATTTATAATAGTAGTAGTAGTGTAGTAGTACGTTGTGGGATAGAGGGTGGAGGACTGGCAAGCAGCAGTGGAAGGGGCGAACAGCCACCGCCACCACTACCGCCAACGCCGACGCCGACGCCGCCGTTGTCGCAAATATATCCCGGCGGGTGATTCGCGCGTCTCAGTCGGCCGGCGAACTCGCGTGCTGAGCCTTCGTTTCTGGTGCGGTGCTTACGTGTACGCGCGCGAGATCCTGCCCCCTGTTTCGCATATGCGGGGGAGAGGTAGAGAGAGCCAGTAGATTTTACTCGGGTAGTATCGAGTATCGGTGACGCCGCGCCGGTAGCCTTTTTTTAAAAATAAATCGCGTTGAGACTCACCACATACGAAATTCGACTACATAAATTCACTAGCTTTTGCACTGTGGTTTATCACACGTTTTTGCTAGAATATTAATACATACGAGGTACCACGTGTCATACAGTCATCCCCGCACACAAGAACAATGGTTAACGAATAGTTACGAGCCCATGAAACAAGCGTTAATGCAATACCCTGAATGTCGTGACACTGTAAAAAATTATGCTTCTGTAAGCTTCAAACCAGTTGAACAATAGCCAGAGCCACAATCTTTATTCTCTTTTCTCTCAAAATCCGTAAGTGATGGTTTAAAACAGCCGTTTTACGTTATGATTTTATATGCTGTGACATTGCAGTGATGACTTCCCTGTAATATTATAATTGTGCAAAGATTCTTAACGTTTATAAGCAACACTACTTTATCTCAACATTTGAAGAGAGTAATTCCAGTGTGAAAAAGTATCGATGGGCTTCCTTTGTAACATATCCTGATTCTAACAAGGTGTACAAATGTATTATATGAATTTGATTTACTGTAAATTAGAATAGTCTTTCTCTCTCTCTCTCTGTCTGTCTTTCTCTCTCTTATTATCAACTTTATGAATTTTTGTTATTTTTAAAACCAACAAGATCGATGTGCATGGAAAAGTTAGGACGTGTTAACCACAAGACGCATTTTTTTAACCACAGAAAATTTTTAAATGTAACGTAACGAACGAGAAAAAGGAAAAGAAAGAGCGAAAGGAGAAAAAGTGTACAAAAAATTCAAAACCGGCTAATTGTGAGAAGTGAAGTGTGCACATCTAAAAGCGTGAGAGCTGGTGGTAAAGTTGAAAAAGGAAGAGGGCCAATGTACGAGAGCCAAGGACAGGAAAGAACAGGAGGTTCAAGAGGTGAGAGAAGAATAAGGCTAAAGGAAGGAAGGAGCTCAGGCTACGTTAATTAAAAAGTGCAATGTGAGAGAAGAACGAGAGAGGACGAGCGAATATGCAGTTGAAATACTCTGACAGGTAAATATTTACGGTAGTGACGGTTCTTTTGCGATACGTCACTTAAATTTAACGCGATTCCTTGGGGGTAATATAAATGTACATATATTTTGGTCGTCGAACTTAATATTCGAGTTAAGGATATATTTCCATTTATGTCATTTTTTTCTCTTTTTTATTATTATAAAGAATGTGGGATTTGCACATACACAGACCATCATCCGACTCTTAAAAAGTATTGCCGAAAGTAAGTTGTACGTATAAATTTTTAAATTTCCGTCTTAAGATTTTTGAACGAATTTTGAAAATACGAGATATTTCACACGTACTCACGGTATTAACGTTAAGATTTAAAATTGATTTCCGGATAATATCTATATTCAAAGTACTAAAAATTAAAAGTAAATGCGAGAAGTTATATTTTAAGTAAAAATTCAATAAAACTATGGGTATGATAAAAAAATGTAATATTATTTAATACGGAAATTCTTCGAAAATTATATTTGTAATATTTATTTATTACAATGATAAATTTAATGTAATTAAAAAAAAATATTTTTAAATCTTAATAGTTTAAGAAGTTTAAAAATTATCTAATTGTAATTATTTATCTATTTTAGTTTTCACTACTATTTTATGAAGAAATCTGAATATTAAGGCAATTTTGTAGAAGTTATACTCGTTACAAATTCAATAGAAAAACTTTTTTCAGAAATTTTGAAACTTCCGTTGTTCTTTAATTGCTGTTAAGTTTATAGAATATATCTCTAAAAAATGAATAGAAATGAACTTATAAGTATTTATAAGTAAATAAAACTCACTGGAACGTATAGTGAATAAATCAATTGAAAAATATTAATCTTTAAAATATTTTTTATCGAATTAAATTGGCATTGATACCGATACTTAAATAATATAATCTACCCTATAAATTTATGGATTTTTTCCCTTATATACATTACATTATTTAATATGTTTGTATGTATGTATATATACACTTTTTATTTATAATAAAAAAATTTTAAAGGAAAATATTGATTATGATTAATTAATATTAATTTATTCATTTGAGAGATTTTTCAGTTAATTTTATTGAACGGATATTGCATAATGACTATAAAATAAAATATAAAAAAAATAAAAAGAGTGAATTTAATTAAACATTATACATTGTAAATAAGAAGAAAACATTTGATATAATATTATCAATTTTAGTGAGTAATTTAGAAATATAGTTACAGATATTTTAGATCTTCTTTTAATCAACGTATAATAAAATCTAAGAATTGAATACTAAATAATCTCTGAAGTATAACGAATTAAAATTATTCATAAATTGTATCTGTGAAAATATGAATCAAATTCTCCAAGCGTAACTTTCTTGCAATTTAATTTAGTGCTTGCGTATATAATTGCGATTGAAGCCACGTTTCTTTTCTTGGTTCTAATCTGAGTAAGCTTGTTCACGAAATAAAATAAAGAAAAATAGAAACGGTAACTGCTGCAGTTCATTGCATATGCGATATACTGACTATCCACGATTCTTATTAAAACTCCACTTACACATTTGGTTTTTCACACATTTGCATGTCGTTCATTTTATTTCCATTCAAATTTAATTAAAAAAAAATTGTTGAATATTTCTGCTATTGCAGTTGTATTACAAAGAAAACTTTTTGAATTAAAATCGTGGATGATAGTAATGAAGCAAAAAGACAATGAGCTCTTGCATATAAATCTTTTTATCAACCTTTAGTATTAAACGGTTCTTTTATTTTATTTTGAAAATTGATACGAATACTTGAAAATATAAGCAAATATTTTAAGGATATCGGTTAACTTATTAACTAGTTTGTTGGAATTTTATCGAACTTATTTAATTTTTCCTTGAATTTATATTTTTTAACATTCCTTTCGAAGAAGTTGTATTAAACTGTAAAATAATATTTCATTGAACATTGCAAACACTATTTTTTCATTGGCTGATAAAAAAAAAGAATTTTGTAGGAAGTTGAAATTTTAAAAGAAAATTTCCATATCATAAATACTTGACATAGTAATGTACAACGATAATAAAACAAAAATAAAAATAGAATGAATAGAAGTTTTCTGTTATTATATTATTAGAAAAAGTAGTATTTTTTATTTATCTAAATCTCATATAGAATGTTATTGAATTTACTAACATAAAAATCTGTACTTTTGACCAAGTAAGTTATCGATATCATACAGTAAATGACATAAAATACCTCGTTATACGCAAGATTTACGTACATACATAAATTAAAAATTCTTACGATAAAAACTTGAATTGACTAAAAAAATAACAGTGGAAGTCAATTGATAAGAAGCAATAAATTTATTAAGAGTCACTGCTGCATTTACAATTTATTCTGAAGAATCGTAGAAACTATAATCAATTTTTACAAATACTATGTACAATCAACGAAAAATTTAAAAAAAAATTATAGAAAATCTTTGGGATGAGGGGAACTAAGGCAAGTAAGAAGAAGTAAGTAGCAAAAGATGAAAAAATAAGGAAAAAGTAGAGTTTTTTTAGTTGTATGGATATCATTAGTAATTTTTGATTAGTTTCGTTTTTTGACTTAATCACGGTTAACCAAAGAACTTAGCTTGGTTCTAATGTATTGTTTCCGCGTTATTTATGTTTCTGTAAATAAAACTAGTATCCGTAAACTGAAAAAGAATATGTATTATTTGAAGAATGTACTTTTAAAAAAATATAATATATTTTATTAAAAGTTTTTATGTATTAAATAAAATATAATTTATCCAAATGGGATTACTTCAATTTATTGGAATTAATAGTGGCTAATTTATTTAATCATTTACTTATTTATAAATAATCGTGTTATTTAAGAAAAAAATTTAGGAAATTAGCTTTATAAGTTGGAGGATGGAACAAAAATTAATATACTTATACTAAAATCTCGAATAATAATAATAATTTAACTATTTGAGATAAGTGAATATAGAAATTAGATTTTCTGATTGTTGAGTTACAAAAATTTAATGATAATACTGTATATTATAAGAATATAAAAATTAGTTCATTGCACCTTAAAAATAAAATTCTTAATAAAATATAAATTTCAACGGGAAATATTGAACGCACCAACGGATAAATCAACATAAATGCGTCAAAATTATTATGGAACAATCTTATTTTTATTTGTAGGCCTACAAAGTACTTTAAAAATTGCTTCATTAATTATTAATCTTCTGTAAAAATTCAAGAACTTAAAAACTCTTTCAGAATTTTTCTCGCATGACGACGAGTCACGTAAGATACGTTTATTTTCGAAATTCACCACCTTTTCTCTCTTCGCACCCTTGCAGACCACGTCTACGTGAAACGTTACAGCACATAAATGACGCGAAGCCCTTGCTCGAACCCTTCCGGCAGAATTAATTCGTCGAGTCGTGTTTTATCACAACACCGGGCCGCTGACGCGTCCTCAAATGAATGGGACGCCCTCGCCGGGTTGAAAAAGAAGTGAAACGATGAAAAAAAAGAAAAGAGTTCGCGAGAAATCTTCCCACGTCTCGGTAGTTGCCCTTGTTCTCGAAGTCTCAGCTCACCTCCAGGTACTCGTCGTAACGATGACACGATAGATAGAGGCCAGATTGCTCGCAGGGAAGCTTTAAAGCGGCCGAGCTGGTAATGAAGCTCGTCATCGTCTGTGTCGAATCTATATACACTCGCGTGCTATCGCGATCAAGAACTTATATACTTACGAGTATGTACATGTGCCTCTTTGCCGGGTTTTTTTTCGAGACAGAATGGCGTTTGACTGTTGGCTCGATGATATGTTACCTTAGAATATGTTTCTGCTTATCTTTTGATCCTCCGGGTGAAAATTTTCATATGCCAATAATGAATTGGTCGATGGGATATGTAACTTTAAATTTCTGAGGGAATAATATGAGAAAAATTCAAATGAAACTAGGATGCTTTGTCGGAATTTTTTTTTAATTTCCTTCGTAATTATAATTTTTTACACTTTTCCATGCTGGTTTATGAATCGACATTATAAATTAGAAATTTTAAATATAATTCAATATTTGAATATATAATATAAAAAAATACGACATTAGAGAATATTTGAAATTTTGAAACAGAAAGAAATGAAAATATGAAATATTGAAATGATTTGTTTTGTTTATATCATTGATAAAAACAATTCAGATAATAATTGAGATATTCAGATTTTTTTTAATTTTTATCCAAGATCCATAAATTATAGTGGATATGCATTGATCGTAAATATAATTTTCTTATTTTTTTTTAAATTCATAAACCTGTAATCAATATATTCTTGTTATGATGTGATATAATATTATCAATAATAAACTAATAGTATTATATTTTGATCCATAAGCATATTAAGTGATGGTTGGTATTTAATTTTATTTAATATGTTTTCTGTTCTATCTATTTATTTCTTTATATCATTGATAACATTGAATTTATCGATATTATATTCATTTTAAAAATTTATTATTATAATTTTTTTTTAATTTTACTGAAATGGAATCATTTATTTTACACTAGTAAATTTTAATTTTTTGTATAAATAAATGATACCCAAAGTATTTTTTACGGTGAAAAAGATTAGTGTAAAATTTTATTAAATCAATGTTCAAATGTAATTAAAGTATATTTATTATACAAAAAAATTATAAAAATAGCATTAATAATAATAAAAATTTATCGAATTTATTTTAAGCTTATGATTTGTTAAGTAGAAATTAAATGCGTTAAATTAGAGTGGAACCGATAACGGTTAAGTAGTTATTAAGTAGTTGTAGTCAATATTAGAGCAAACACCAAAGTACATACTTTACTTACCTATACGGATATAATATTTTATTTCTTATAAAAATAAATTTCGCTGTTTTCTAATATAACATACATTTATACTAATTACTTGGACTCTACATTTATTTTTTATACTTTTTTACGTATATATTCATATACGTGTATACATTTAACTGTATAATAAAGTTAATCTTTCTAATGTGTACATAAAAGATATTTAAAATATGTTAAATATTTATAAATTATATAAATATATATATATATATATATAACTATTTTAATATAAAATTTAATATAGATCATATTTTAAATAATTACAGATTCCTATGAGAATTATCGAGTTAAACTAAATAACGGAATACAAATTTGTTTTTGTTTGTTTTGAGAAATTTTTAAATTAAAAAATTAATTTTACTTAATAATTTAATTAAGTACTTGAATTTTGTATTAAATAATGTTATTTTTATTTTAACAAAAATTTCTCAATATCACTTAATTTACAATAAATTATAGTCTTATTATTCTTATTATACTTTATATTATATGTGTTCTACATCAATTTATATACCTTAAATTATTATATTCGATTATTAAATCATTGATTAGCTGACAAGCTACAAATAGTAAACAATTAATTTATAAATAAAATATTTTCACTTATAAATATTAAGTATATTCTATTTAAGATTATAATTCAAAAGTTTTGAAAATTCTTTGTTGGATATTTTGTTTTATTTAATAAAAATTGAAAATTATCTAAACGATTAATACTCTCTATCAATTACATTGAAAGTATAAGAGTAAGTAAATAAATAGATGAATAAATTATGAAGTTTATAAAATAAGATATAAAAAACAAGCAATTTTTAATAAAATCAAGTTAAATACGTATATTTGCAAGAATGTTGTCAGAATCACGTGGAACTCTCTCTCTCTCTCTCTCTCTCTCTCTCTCTCTCTCTCTCTTTCATCTGACTCATAGATAAGATAAAGCTGGAAATTAAGAAAGACAACGCGAGTACACAAACCAACCGAAAGACTTCGTTATTCAATAGATAATTAATTACTGGTTTGTGACATTGTAACTCACTAACTCCCGCCCTTCGTAAACTCTTATCTGCACATGTTCCTCTTCCTTACTTTCTCATTATAACTTTTTTTTTATTTTTTGATATCCTTTCTTTTTTCCTTCTATTTCTATCTCACTAGCACGATATTTTTTCATTACCCCCTTCTTTTCTCTAAATCCCTTTTTTCTTTCATCTTCTCACTGTCATTTTTTCGTACATATAATTAGATATCCACACAATTCTCTACTATCTCCTTCATTCTATACATTCAAATTTTTTTATTCATGCATTTATGAAGCATTTTAAAAGTTGCATAGACAAGTAGAAAAATAGTATTGAAGAACCAATGGATTTATAAGGAAATGATCAGTGTCTCGTTATGTGTCGAATGCGATGATAAAGTAAAAACATATTCACGTCTAATTGTAATTTAAATAAGTACAAACACAAATATACTTGATATATTTAATCACAAAATAAAAAAGATATAATTTCAAAGACATTTGAAGACTTTAGTAATGGTAAAATATAAATTTGGAAAAAAAAATATTTATATATATATATATATATGTTACATTCGATTATACTAAAAAATATTGCATACTATTGATAAAAAAATGAAAAATATCGTAGATATCAATTTGTTTATATATTTTTACTGAATTTATATATTTCATATAAATAACTTAATAGTTTTTAATTCAAAATGTATATATCAATTCAGTAATTAAATATAATTGTTGAATTTTGTGTAAAATATATTATTTTTATAAATATTCGCTGGTTCAATGTATAATTTTGTAATGTACAATGATTCCAGTAAATGATTTTAATAAAACGTTTTAATCGTTATTTTTAAAAATATTTAGAAATTTACAAATATTTTTATATAATAATTTTATTTAAAATTTTTAATATAAAATTAAAAAATTTCACAAATATTTAAATATAGAAAAAAAGCATTTTGATCGAAAAATTAAATTATATTTATATACTCATATGTATAAATTTAAATAATTTTTAAAAATTTAATATACCCTTTAATATTTGAAATATTAATTCTGTTACGGATATTATATATATGCTTATATATAATTAACCAGATGTTATATAGAATTACTATATAATAGAATAGAATTACTACATGTTTTGGTAATAACTTTTAATAAAGTAAAAAATGTATTACATTTGTGATTAAAAGAATATTTATGAAAAAATTAATAACATATTATTACGAGTAATGTAATATTAAATTTAAAATAATATTTAAATATGCATTTTTATATTTTAACGATATCCAAAGTACGAATTGCTAATACGACTTATGACACTTTTTCGAATTAAAAAAAAATAATACAGTTTTTTAAAATAATATGGTTTAATGTTCAAAAAAATTTTAAATAGTTTGCAATTGTCGTAATTATTTTTAAAAATCATTTTTTTAAATACTGCAATTTTTTAAAATAGGATCATTTAATGAGTGTTATAATTCATGTATCGCAAGAAAATCAAACTAATAATTGTGAACATAAAAAATAACCCGAATAAATAGAATCACATGTATATTATTAACAATGAGCTTCAATACATAAGCGATTAAAAGTTTTGGTGAGTGTATATATATGTATACGATTTATGCAGAATGCGTAAAGCGCAAATTTTTACAAGCTGTAAATCTTGGATTTTGAATACTTTTGTCAAATGCGCATCTTCTTTTGTATATTTAAATCTTTTATAAATAAATGTCTGCAATTAAAAAATCAATAATCCCAGAAATTGCAATTTCAATAATGATGGATTTTGTTAAAATATATAGTAATTCATATGAGTAAATTTAATTTTTTCGTTTATCAATGTTCGAGTATGTATATTGGCAAACCGTGCTCAGCGAGTCTCTGAAGATAAAATGTTTACTCGTCTCTTGGTTTTCTGTGTTTATTTATATGTTACTTGTTTTCGATTTCAATCTCACGCTTCTTTCCCATATGCATTCATCGTTGTATTTATATGTATAATATAAATTGCAAATAAAAAGGAATAAAAGGTGTGAAATTCACGATGAAAAATAGATCTCACGAAAGTACAATCCTTGTCACAGTGTTCATTTTCATAAAGTAGGTTGACAGTATTTTATTTCAAAAACTACGAATAAAGCTCAAATTCAAAATTGTTCGCAGGAAAAACTATAAAACGGGATGGTGATGAATTATGATCAGTTATCTCATCAAACATAATTTTTCAAATGAATATCTTATTCCTGACAAATTCTTGATTACTTATCGTTTGGCTTTAAGTTTCATGGATGGAAATCCTTGTATATCTTATTGTATGATACAGCATTCATTTGCTTTACATATCGACAAAGAAATTTAATGCGTAATAACACTATATACAGTTTTTAAAATTGAAAAATGATTGTTTTTATCTATGAATGTTCAAATTATTTTAAAATATTTTAAATTATCTGCAAAAAAATTATAAGTACGTAAATTTGTTAATATGTTTACTTACCTTACATCTCGCAACTTAAATTACAACAGTATAGTATTTAAAAAGTTTAAATTAAGTGCATCATTTGAAAACTTCAGCGAGTTTAAGCATTGATGTATTTTAGTAGTCCATATATGCATAATTGTATTTTGAAGATAATACCCATATTTACAAAGTAAAATCAATTCTAAACTATCGGGAGATATCAAAAGACCTAAGATATACTTTGTTTGATCTAAAATACTCCTTGGGATATTATTAAACAAAATATTTGATATTTACATTGTTTCAGACATTATTTTCAAAAATAGATTAAAATATAGACAGCTTTAAATTAGGTAAGTAAAACTTAATTTAATGAAGAACAAAAGAATAAAAATTAGTTTCCATTATCTTATACCTTGATTACAAGATATTTTGTTATTTAGAATTAGTATCACATAAATTTATATTATGTTAATTATTTCTAGCTGAAACATAATTTAGTTCGGTATGATGTAGATCTTTGTAAATTATCATGTAATTTATAATATATCGATTTAAATTGCAAAAAGTTTGATTTTGTAGGCATGCGTATAAAAATAAAGTGGAAAGTTTAACAAAAATTAGACAAGTGAAATAGGAGGAAAAGGATAAATTGAGAAAATGTAGGAATGAAAAAACCAAGGATGCAGTAAAAATTATAATTTTATTGAGACTTATCTTTCTTTTCTTGCCAGATATAGAGGAGGAAGAATCTTCTGTTGCGAGTCAGAGCTGATCATAAAGTTAGATAGTCGTTAGAGAATTTAATTACCCACCGTCGTGTAAGTTTCGAGAGCAATTTCATTTCGCGAATCGAATGCCACTCGCTAGCCAGTTCCTTCCTCTTTTTCCAAACCCTCGACTAAACCCTCGACCTTCTTCCATTCCTCCTTCCGTTCTCCCCTTTTCTTACTTTCTTTTATTCTATCTGTGCTCCCTCTCTCCATTATTGCACTCCGTCTTTTTTCAGTTGAACCTTTCATTCGGCCGGCGAATGACAAAACCCAGCCCGTTCAATGAATGATGATTATTTCTTTTTTAGCGACCACTTTTTGAGTGATACTTCACTGAAAAAACTGACCCGAGTCGAAAGAAGGAAAAATGAATGGAAGAGAATGCGGATTACAAGTTAGATTTCTGCTTTGTGCTGTTTTTAGTAAAATAGAATTGGTGCAGATACAATTCACGCTTTAAATTTAAAGTGAAGCAAATGGATTTTATCATTCTTCGAATAAATACGAAACAAATACGAAACATAACCCACGAATGTAAATATTTGGAAAGGCGAGGTAGTACATTTGAGTGTCGGAGAATTTTAGAAATTTTCGGAGTGTTGCTATAATCTTCAGGACTTCAGCAATATAAATATTCTATTTATAATCTCCCGTCAATTAAAAATTTGAATTCTTTTAAATCTTGCCGTATTCAAACCTCGAATCCAATACATTAATTATTAACTCTCAGAAAACCAGAATTGTGAGGAGACACGATTCGGGGGAGCACATATTCTTATTATCCATAATATCGCATAAACGTATTTAGTGCACTCCCGACCTTAGAACAATTACTCCCTTGTGAATACGAGCCGCGCTGCAGTCAAAATAAAATTGGAAGAGCCTGCCGTTTTCGTACAAGCCTGAAAAAAGAAAATTATACAAAATGATACTCGAAGGTATGCATCCTCCCTAGAGGCGAAGAAAAATTCATTTATCTAACAGTTTTCAGTCCGCAGACAAGTATAGTGCAGGCGTGGCGCACGAGTGACGCCGACGCAAACGACTGCCGCTGGCATTCTTCAATTTTCTCGTCCGTCCTCCTGTCTGAAGCGCGTATACAGGTCGTTGCGCACGTCCCTCATTTTCGTGAGAGTTTTGGATGGATCGAACAATGTGCTCAACCGCTTGGCTATCGGATTTTCCGGAAAGTCTTTCATTGCGCTTTTGCCCTCCATTCAGTGGATACACATAAACACAGAAATACGTGTTCCCTCTCTTGTTTCTTATTCTTCCATCCGCATTTTGTTACGTACATTCGAGATCGTTCTGTGGACATTACACGCATCTAAGAGAATGTGTATTATGTGCCCGTGTATATCCACCAGTTCTAGCGAAAATGCAGAAATAAAGAGAGATACGTAGCACATGCAGGACGCGTCAGGGTTCAGACACATGCTATTCCTGTACGTGCACAGGCTTTTACGTACGTTCGAGTAAGTTTCCAGGTCTCTACACGCGCACGCGCGCGAGCTCAGATATAAGTATGTGTCTCCGAGAGTATGAAAATATACCACCTGGAGCTTTGCTCGAGTTTGCCGAGTTTGTGCAAAAATTTTAATTGCCTCACTGTTTTGCATTTTTCAATTATCGTACTTTGCATTCTTGTGCACACAGATATGTGTACACAACGTTGCGTAAGCTCGTGCATAAATTTAGGCTTTTTTCAACTAATTCAGCGTACTTATGAGCTTGTCACAGAGTTTTTAGGTGTGTCATTTTCTTCTATTACGACGGCGCAATGTCAAATAAAATATTCCAATTGATCTTGACGCGATCGTTTTGTCTCAGTCCTCCGCGACATTTTTCCTATATTTCTGCGGGTCGAGTCTCACTTGCGATCCTCGCAGCCCATCCTCCGAAAGGTGAGAAAGAGACTCATGGTCTGCTCTCGCCTCACAAGGATGATCGAGCATCTCATCTGCCTTTATCGCAGTTTCTGCGCGCAGCTGTTGTCGGTATACGTGGTGCGAAAACGCGTAATCACATAAAAAAGTTTCACTGGTGGCGAAACTGTGCATTTTATAAAAGAGATGATGACGTGGCCGTAGTTCCGCACATTTTCGATCTCATCCTTGTAGCTGACGCGGCTACCTATCCATGCGCTCGAGCGCACATCCACATATCATTGTGGAAAAAAGCGAAGGCCTGCGCATATCTACGCCACGGGGATGAACGAAATATTAGGTACAAAATGAAGTACGGCTTGATACTTTGAGGGTTGCAATCAAGATGTGGTTTTAAATGAAATTTGTATCACTTGCTATATTATTAAACATAATTTGCGTATAAAAGGTAACTGCATGATATTTTGAATTTTATCGAATCGTCATAAAACTCGGTAATACCTTCTATAAAAAAGTAGTTCAATTACTGAGCGATGCAAATTTCCATTAAATTTATAAATATACTGGTACTTATTAATAATTTATTTTTAATCAAGATTTATCAATTTCTTTAATTACGAAATGAAAATTAATCGTCTGCATATCCATTAAATAACTTAAAATTAAATATATAAAATAGTTTGAAATTAGTTCATACATACGTGTATTATTTTTATTTGATTAAAAAAACTACAAAATACAATTGTCGTTGCAAGAAAGATTTAACCGTTGTATGGAGCAAAAAATAATTGAAAAGAAAAATACTTTTATGACACTAGATGTGTGTAGTTGCGTGTGATATTTGGCCGTTTTATGATCGTCTCGCTCGTTCATGCGTATCCGCAACATTTCTCGGAAATGATTTGGAATAGCGATATAGAAAACGAGAGAGCGGAAGGGGCGGGAAACAGACAAGAGGAAAGAGGAAGGAAGAGATGAATACAGAGAGGGAGAACATCATTCGACGCCTCGTATAATTTTCGCCTTGTATCATATAGATATTGTTGTCCCATCAACGATGGATTTCATAACACCGAAGTTTATTACACACTTAATCGCGTTCAATGAATTTCGCGCTTGGCATGCAAGAAATTTTTCTTTTAACTTTACTGCTACTTATTTTGGTCATTTATGTTTTATCTTTAATTTTATCATTAAATATATATACACATATATACACACAGAAGTGGATAAAACAGATGTTTAAAGTGGAAATTATGTGGGATTTTACCGAGGACATTCAATTTTTTTCATTCAAATCCTCGACGAAAGATTTCAATCACTTAAACTTAAATTTATTAGTTATATCCGTAACATATACTATAAAATTTAGAAATAATAAAAATCAAGCGCTAAATTTGTAATATATAATATTTTAGATGCTTTATCAGCAAGAAAATTATGATTTTCATAAAAGTTTTATTAAAAGAATGAATGTGGAATGGAATTTAAGATAAAAAACATTATGCTTTGTAAGAGAAAAAATTTAAGTATATTGAATAAGCTATAGAGAAAAGATCTAGTCAAAAATGCATTTAAAAATATTTGGCATATATTATGAGTACAATCTAAGTTTTCAGAAGAGTTTTTATTTCGCATTTGAAATAAGTAATAAATAAAAATATTATAAATAATTAATATTTAATACTTGATTTAAAAATACTTTATAAAATTAAATTAATATTATAAAATAAATATAAATTTATCTACAATATTTTCAATTGTGATAAATATAGTTGCTTTTATTTAACCTGCTTTAATGAATTAATTATCATCTTTAAATTAATCTATTTTCATGTACTCGTCTGTATTATAAAAGTTTGTTCCGAAAAGTTCGTTGTTTCCTTATCGAACATGTTTTTCGAACTAATTCAATTGGCATTTCTATTTTAAGAAATCGTAGAATAATAAGAAACAGAAAAAATATTATACGGATACATCCATTATTTATGCTGTATCTGTACATCCCTTTATACCGAGTCATCCAACTTAGATAAAGATTAAGAAAGACTTTTAGTTCTCTCTTCATTTTTTATTTTTAGTATCATTTTATCGCTTTATATTAAAGTATCACCTATTGCATCAATAATATAAATTTACAAATATTATCAAAAAGTGAATTAAAAAATGTTCAAGTCAAATTCTAAAGCATTTTAGAATAAGAAAAATCAGTTGAGTAAAATAAAATCATGCAATAAAAAAGTGAAAGATGTGGTAGACTTGTAAGACACGTGGAAAGAATCTGATTATATTTATAAATAATTTACATACTATTTTTTTATTATTTCTATCATCAGAGAAAAATAAAAGTAAAATATCTCTTATGTATATGACTAGTTTGAACTAGATCTAAAAAATTCAAAACACTGCTCAGTATTCTTCAATATTAAGCTAATTTTGTGTAAGAATACGGTGATTTAGCTTGAATATTTACTCGAATATTCAGTAACTTCCAAATTAAATAATTATATTAATTCTTTAACAAATGAACAACATCATGAAACCCGTTGAAAGTTAACTAAAAAATGTCTTTTATAAAGTAAAATAAAAATATAATTTATTTACTTTACTACGATAAATAAGAAAAAATTAAGAAAATCCATATATAAAATGACGAAATAAGAGCGACTTTAACGTTTTACAATTTTTAAACGAATTCAAACTGAAAGTATAGTTTAATAACGCGAAGTAAGAGAGTAAATGTAAATACAGAAAGCAGAGATTCAGAGAAGTCAATGAGCAAAACAGAGAAAAAAGGAGACTCAGTAGTTGACTAGCTTCTATTACCTTAGAGACGCCTAACTAAAGGACGATAACAGAAAAGTGCAAGGAATTTTCTCAAGACTTAACTTTGCCCTGCTTTTTCCCGTTTATTTTTTATTTCAAAAAGATGGTTGTGAGGATGAAAGAGTTGTAAAGATGCAAATTGAAAGGGAGAGATAGCCGAATACTTTTTTACCGAGAGGCGCAAAACTGCTCAGCTTAAGAAGACAAAAAAATTAGCTGGCTATTATGTTTAAATAAAGCAATGTTTCCGAGTCAGATCAAATTAATGAAAGCTTATTCTTAAAAACTTTTGGTAACCCCGGAATGTTTTAATTTGTAGGTATTTAAGGGTGCCAGTGAATTTTCTGTGTTGTGAATTTCAAGAACTTTATATTAATAAGATTTTCATTCATTGCTTATATCTTTTTCATGAAAGGTGGATTTTTCGTACCAAATTATATACAATAACGAAGTGAATGAAACTTTATAATACTTGATTCCTTTAATAAGTTAATTAATGTAACTTTTTATTGAATTTTATGACAATAATTATTGAAGCTATAAGTTTATTATATCTATGAATAAGTAATGAATAAAAAATCGTTAAATTTTTTATCGAAACAAATATCAATGTATCTTTTATCAACAGAATTAAAGTATTCCATAATAATTTCAATTCGTCCCCTTATATTTGAATAAAATATAAATAGTATGATTTTTTAATTGTTATGAATATAAAATAAAGCTTCTTATCAATATTGATTTATTTCATTGTGTATTTTTTGGACTAAAAAATATCCTCGATTGGTTATGTAAAAAATATTACATCAACTCAACTTTTTCAATCTATATCCTTTTTTATGTCCCGATTACGTTCACTCCAATACAAGAGAAAAGTTTCGTTCTCTCTCTAAACCCCCAATAACCTAATGAGCTCCGCTACAGTTTCCTAGTTATTATTTCTCTTTATTTCTTCTTGTTTCTCTGTACTCTTCGTATCACAAATGTGAGGACTGAAGTGCTTACATTCATTCACATTACTCTCATTAAATGAGATATACACGAACATATTATAAGTGTTTATTTAAACGTTTATATAGTTCCAAAGAATTTTATTATAATTCGTACTGACATCGTACGTACGTGGAACAGAACTGGATAGAAGCTTACATTAATGGTATATTAGATTATTCATGAAATAAATAATATTTCCTATATGCAAAGAATACTATTATTTATTCTCATGTATGTGTTGTATATTTGCTCACTGACTTCAATTTACAATATTAAATGAAAAAAATTTCGAAAGAACTACTGGAGTGCGAATTTTATTATTTTTGATTACTAAGGTTCACATTTTTGTACAGTCTTATTCCATATTACTTTATTAGTACAATAATTTATAATATATAGGACAAACCATTTATGTTCATTAATCATGTGAAAATAAATTTCTTACATACATTTATACTTCAAACTTAAATAAAATTCGATATATAGATATTCAATAAATATATACTTCAAATTTCTGTAAGATTTTTACTGATTTTAGTATCAAGTTATTAGAAAATTTTTTTAATTTTTGAAATTTAGAGAAGATTATTTAAAGAAATTGTATAATTATAGAACATCATTTTTAGTTAGATCTATTTATTCCAAATATGAGAATTAAAAGAATATACGTAATGAATTTTTAGAATATTGTAATTTAATTTTTATTGACGTACTAAATAAATCGGGTAAATCGTACTAAATAAACTAAATAATCGGTATTCGAAATTTGTGTAAAAATAACGAAAAATTTATAATTATTTGGTGTTAAATAAAAATTTCAATAAAAATTAATAACAACCTATTGGTTAAGTTAATATTAAATCAGATTCGATTATTATAAAATATGTAATATAATATAATATAGTCATAAAGAATAATTTAAAAATTCATGTATTCGTACATTTCATATACGTAATTGAATTACGTTATAAATATTTTTTCCTATTTAATGCTAATTCAATTTAGTTATGTTTAATAAATTATAAATATTCTTTAAAGTAATATGATGAGTATAAGAGATACATAAAATTTAAATTCATTTGTAATTTAAATTGCTAGAGAAATTTTTAATAATATATTATAATAATATATAATATACAAAAATAATATCTGTGAGTATGACAATACATGACAATTATTATGATTATTAACATAAAACTATTGATAGACAAAATAAATTTTTATTTTTAAGATATCCTATTTTAAATTTAGATTAATTTAATCCACTAATGTACTCTTTTAAATTTAAATATTTAAAAATTTAGATTTTTCTTAATTCGGTTTACATATGCTACGAATTTATGTGATATTAAAAAAACGTAAAAGTGGTAATATTTTTTCGCTTGCCGTTGGTTTCTTGTCTCCTTGTTCCGTTTGGGTTTTTTTACTATTTTTCATTTGGCGTACATTACATTACCAAGCCATTTTTCATAAAGTTTTCAGTTCGTTAGCATGGAAACTTTTCTCATCCGGTCTGATAACAGTTAATTTTTTTACAAACCCTAATTAATTTTTGGTGACGATTGGTTGACTGTCCAAAGTATTCTTAGGATGTGAATATTTTTCCTTCTATATAACAGTAAAATTATATTAAAAATAAGTTTAAAAACAGTTTAAAAATAATATTTTAGTTATATCGTATGATAATAGATTTTATATGATTTATATTTACAGGATATCAATCTTTAATATTTGTGCAGTTTATAAAAAAGTTCAAATTTTCACATTTCAATATTATTTATGTATTTTGTTTTTATATCGAAGTTGCTTTAGTTTCTAATTTAAAATGTTATTTATAACGTAAAGTTAATGTAAAATAAATTTATTTACAATTTATGAAAAATAATAGATAATCGATAAATATATTCAAAGTTATTTAAAAATGATTATTTATAATTGCCAAAAATATTTATAGATCTTGTGTTAAATTAATTAAAAATTTTTATTTTTCAACGAAATTATTATCATTTTTATTACTTTAATAAGTTGTACTAACAAATTTGATCGCTATGTTTTTGGATTATTTAATAAGTTTTAATAAGTTTTTGTTAATTTAATATAAAAAAGTAATTAAATAAAACATCAATTATTTTTTAAAATATATTATCATACATGTTATATCATGGCTTTTATAAATTTAAAATAGCATAAAATTTATCAAAATAATATGAAAGAATTATTTATATTTCATATTAGATATATTTTAATTTAAAAATTTATTTTTGTAAAAGTTCTTAACAATTAAGTTTTAAATATATTTCTTCCAATATATTATCGAAGTTTATATTTAATATCATAAAATTTAAAGTTTTTCTATGGATTTACTTTTTATGCAATAATACATAAAACATTATGGGTATAAAAAATGCATAGATAAGAAATTGTATTTAGTTACCCATTAATATCAAATAAAAATATTGTGAAATATAAATTTAGTTATTATGACATCTCTATAATTTTAACATAATAATTTGTATACGTTGGAAAGTATGCATAACATTTAAAAATAATTAATGTTCATTACCTCATATTTATTATTATTTAAATTTTATAGGTCAATATTTATGTGATATCTCTGAAACTAACCGAAATATCCTTTTTTCCTGATACTAATATTAAAAAAGTTAGAAATATTTGTATCAAGAAATTAAAATTAAAAAAACACTTTGTAACCTATTTAAACTTTCTCAGAATGATTACAAACATGTTTAAAGTAACATAATTATAATGTGTTTGTCTACAAAATGAAAAGTACAATTATATAAGTATTACAGTAATGTATGATAGTGTCACATTCGTCACCACATGATGACAACGCTGAGCGGGTCACCCGCATGAGAAATCTCCTCTCAATCATTCTACAATAAACCCTCAATTTAGCAAACCTACGTCATTATCTTCGGATCCTCACTTGTACATTCAATAAATCTGTTATTCCGAGTCCCGCGCTAACAAGCAACCAATCATCTTCGAACGTTACAGTAATTATTATTTCAATGCTTAAACATAAGTTTAAATATCTAATACATTATCTTGTATTGAATAACAAATAAACTAATAAATTGAGTAAAGTATACTAAATTTCTAATAAAACTGAATTTTGTTTCTTCTTCGACAAATAACTAGCAGATTTCATAAGCATGAGAGCAATGTGTCATAAAATAATACAATTTTTCGATTCATTGCATTTATATGCGGGGCTTCTTGAATAAAATATTTTGTTGTGCAATTCATACACACTTTTACTTCGGAGGATGTAAAAACATACGTGTAAACCAGAAATAGCAGCAACAACTGCGGTAAGAATCTTTTCTATTCCACTTCTTTGGTTCTCTTATTTCCTCCTCATCTTTTGGTTCCTTTTTCCCGCACCTGAACTTTTTCTAGTCTACTAGTTTATCTTGTCTCTGACTCTAGCACAACTTATTAAAGAGAGAAGAGAGAAGAGAGAAGAAAAGAGAGAGAAAGTAATAGAAAACATTATGAAGAAAAATAGAAGAAACATAAATAGACAAAAGGGAGAAAGAGAAAAGTAACAAAAAATTGAAAAACAATAAGCAAATATATGTTTTGAAGATTTTTACCTATTATACGAGATTTTTTCTTTACTTTTTTGTGGATCTTTTCCCTCATATTTTGAAATAACAGAAAGAAACGTTCGTAAAGATAGGGATAAAGAATTTGAAATATCTTTTGATATATTTTAAACCACACCTATCTCTAGATGTCACATCATGATTTATAACATGTATTTTTTTGAAGATTTTTTTAAATACTAAATAGTAAATTACTGCATTTTTAAAGGCGATTAAAATCATAACTACAAGTTTTATAAATAAATAATAGAATCAAGGATTTCTACGGCTAAGAAATACTGTTCATTAGAATTATAACTGTGAAAAATAGACATGTATTACTTTGAATAATAATAAAGTAAGAATTTTAATTAAGGATATTTATTTGTATTACATTTCTATGTACAGTTTAATAAAGCTATATTTTTATTTAATTATTACTAATAATAGTAATAAATCATTCTGTTCCAGCTCATATGTAACAAGTAAAAAAATGTTTTATAAAATTAACTATGCAAAGTTAAATAAATAAAAAAAAATTAATTGTCTTTAATAACATTGTACAATGTTTACAATACATTAGTAATAATATACGTATAGATAATAAATCATGCTTGATCAATTTCTAAATTGTACCTATATATAATTAATCGTAATTTTATTTTTGTGTTACAGGTACGTTTCGGAAGGTGTGACTTTTGTGTGGCGTAAGTTTATGGACAATTTTTCGGAATGTACACAGCATCGTAATTTTTTGAATTGAAAAACAATCCTGATTTGCCAATGATTATTTTTGAGCAAAGAATGATTCTATTCAATCATGAAAGGCGCATGTTATTGTAAGACTTTTATAATACATTTCATTACTATGCACAATTTCATTTAAGTTTCAAAAACTGTGATCGCACATAGAACATAATAATACCACTTAGTAGATAATGAAAGGGCTGTTTTCATTATCGCACTTAACGAACCCATTAATTCAAATCTTAAAAACAGTTAAAAAGAACTCGTCATATCCTGTCAAGCCTATTTTCACAAACAAATCAGAGTTCTCCCGTAAATGCGAGAAAATGAGTTTAGAAGGGCAGGAATCGCAAACCTCCGTCATGTGACTCGTAATGAGAACGTCAAGTTCGCAGATTTTCTGTGGGAGTGTGGAAAGTTGCTCTTGCGCGATATTCGACGGGACTCGAGAAAGACTCGTGCTTCGGCTTCACCGCTACCAAACTCAATTCCCGTGATAGACGGGCATGCAGCGTCGAAACTGAAGGCTTAATAACTGCGTTCATCGATAATGGTTTCTTCATTCTCCAAGCATTGTGAGAGAGCTTTGACGCGTGTGTGCCGTAGTTACGTCGGGTGAGGAACGCGACGTGTAACCACCGTCGAGGATGACAGAAAGATAGGAGGTTCTAATTGGGGTGATCTTCATTGCGTTTTTCAAGGGCTGCGTAAACTTGTTATTATTTGCATTTCTGCTCAAAACCTTTCTTTGGTTTTATTTTTTTCTTTTCGTAATAGTTCCGGCATGGTATTCCTCATTATTTTTAATATACTTCTCTATGAATATCAAGTGAAAAATACGGTGAATATGTTAGGTTTTGCTTTATCTCAAGTTTCATTTTATGAATTTTGATTGATTGTAATTATGGTCATTTTCTTTTCAGAATAGTTTTGTTGAATACAAATTACGTGCTCAATAAAAGTTGATAGTTTAACGTACTTGCACTTGTTAAATCGATTTCACGTTAACAGATGAACGTTAGAAATTATTATAAGTTGTCATGAATCTAAAATATATCTATGTCATAAAGTATATATTGTTAATTTTAATCGAGTAAATTTATTTAGTGCTCTAACATATCTTTTATAGGTATTTTAAATTCATCATGTAATTATAGTTTACAAGAAAATAAAATTTTATCTGCATTCAAATCACAATATCTATAAAAAAAATTTACTATTATGTTCCAAGTTCCCATTATACATTTTATTAATTTGATAACTTTTACTATTTTCAATTAAGAAAAACATTACTAGATAATTTAGTGCTGACTAAAATTTGAATTTAATAAATTAATTAGATAATTTTAACTGGAATATTATACCGATATTATAATCGTAATAAAATATAAATATTATTTTAATTATCACTTACGTGTTTATTCGAAATTATTCCTTCACAATAGTTACTAAATATTCTCTAATTACGATATAATTGCTGTACGACTATTTTCTATTTTTGAAATTAAAATTAAATTTCGAATAGGGTGTTTTAATTATTTTTCAACATATGCCATCATTTGAAATTAATAGTAATAAAATAATATCATTTAACTAACAATTTGATTTTTAAAATCATAAAAAATTGGTTTTTTTCAATTATTGCTACATTTATTTTAAATGTACGTGAATAATTTACCACATTTCTATTTTAATTTCATTTTAACAACACACTAATTCGATTTATATTTTTATAGTTAAAAATATTATTCGATCTTATTGAATAAACAATTGAATATTTTTTCTAATTGTAGAATTATTAACAAAAATATCTCAATAAAGTCTCTATCAAAGGAAAAAGTTAATATTTATAACAAAATATATATTATTATAAACGAAAGATTGATCAAGTATTTTAGCAATTTTGTTTTAATTATGTTTCTAATTTGAAAGCTTGAAATTGATATTTCATTTAAGTTTGCGGAATCTTCAAGTCTTCTAATACGTCACTTCAGACGTCATCTGTCCATTTATTTTTTAAGCCACTAAATTATGCATTTATTATTTAAAATTAAAAAACGGCTCTTTAATCAAATATAACGAATGAATTTTTAACAAGTTTTTGATCTGAAACTTATTTTGAAATTTTAAACTACAGAGATATCAAAAGCGACTAAGAATCACAACAAACTAAATCATAAATAACCACCACATAATATATAACTCTTTTAATAGCATCTTGATAATCTTGAATAAGACTTATTGAAAACCTTTTCTTAAATATTAACGCGAGATTTGGATAGAAAATGCAAAAAGACTTTACTTTGAGCCAATTATAGGATTCTTCGAAGAACGCGCTTTCCGAGTAAAATTCATCAAACCATCAGCGCTTCCATCGCACTATGAATAAAATAAATGTTTCCTCTCTTCTTCGCTTCCTCCGAATGTGAGATCTGTGTTATTAGTCTTGGTCCATCAGACGTGAAACCACCTTCCTCAAGCTTTGCCTAGCATAAGTTACCAATGAGGGAATAGCGCGTACTTAACAGTGCGTTGACATAATCTCCGATTCACTTTACTAGTCGAGATTCAACTGCGTTCAGCTCTTTCAAAAGATCTCTCAATGTTTCTATTTCAATCTCTCTCTTTCTTCGAGTATCATATTAAATGATGTTAGGAATTCGTCTGATATCGAGACAGTTCGTTTGATTTAGGATATGCTTTTCTGTAGTAATCCAGTCGCATCGCTTTGACTAGTCTCACTACCTTATAAAAATGCCGTATAAAACGTAATAAATGTAAATTTATGATATGATAAAAAAAAATTAAGCATTTAAAATTTTTTACGATAAATGGTTATTGAATTAAAGAATCTGAATTAAGAAGAATGGTGTTATCAGTAGAGCTCCGTTATTAAATATAGATAGAATTCACAAAAGAATGGTCTATTAAAGATGTTAAGAAATAATTAAAAGTATTCTTTTACTTATCCTTTGTAAGTAAATGAATATTTGCCGAATTTAGTTTACTAGTATTGTAATATCAAATTATTAATTTATGTTTATTGTTAAATTCGACTATAGTAACTTAAAGTAATTATGATCGCTAAATGAAGTACTGATATGTGTAATAAAATATTATTTATTAGTTATGATTAATAAATAAATACTATTATTTCAATAAAGGAGTAGTATTGAAATTTAATAAAGGTTAAATAGCATTTAAAAAAGCTATTATGAGGAAAGTAGGAATGATAGAAATGATTTCAGTTAAAAAATATTAAGAAATTATTATATAATAATATACTGTAATGAATAATAATTAAGAAATTCTTAAATATTGATCGAGGCTGAAATATACATATAAATACTGAATTCAATATGATTTGAATTTATATAAATATAAATTGATAAATTATTAAAATTTAATCTTGATCTCATTTTAATCTATAAGTACGCAAGTTATATATTCTATTTTCACTAATTTGGAGCTAAATATTATCAGAATCTTGTAATCTATTTGATTCATCATTTTATATTTTTAAGGAATGTTTAGTAATTGACAATAAAAATTTATTATATATATATATATATATATACACATATAGGATAGAAAAATGTTATGAATTGATTTTAGACAATTGTTCCGAATGGGATCATGAACTTCAGGAAAAATCCAAGCTATCAAACTGATATTTAAAAACGAAAGGAATTTATTTTTTCACGTCGATGTTAATAATATAATATTTCAATAGACAATATAGGTTATATTTGATAAATAAAATTAATTCTTTATTCTGATTATCCTCCGTTTAAAATAAATTGTTTTTGTTACGATATAGAAGTGATAATTTATATCACTCAAGGAGAAATTAGATTGATTTTCTGATAAAATGATTTTGTTCGCGAATTATCATCTACATTTTAAACTATTGAAAAAAGATATTTTTATGATGTAATGTGAGGATTTTTGGAAAAACTGGTTTTGATATTTAATATAAGAATATTTACTAAAAAATGTTACTCATCGAAGAATTTAACATAATTGAATTTCATAGGTTTAACCTGATATTTTTTAATTTTTTGTATTTTTTATTATTTAATCATTTGAATATAATTTTATAATTTTCATCATTTTAGTATTATGAAAATAGTGTTAAAATGAAACTTTTAATTTGAACTGAATATTTGAGAAAAAAATTCTTAAACATAAAATTAAATGCAATTTAGTACAAAGCAGTACAACTGAGGTCAGAATCATATCTTTGAATGTTTGAAGCGCTTGAGTCAAGAGTTTGAGCTTCTATACCCTGAACCAAACCAATTATTGTTTTTTTTTCATAATTGAAAAAATTTAAAGAAAGAATCCTTACAATATCACGTGCAAAATTCTATTTTTCAAACAGAAATAGAAGTAGGAAATATAATTTTGAATAAAAAATGAAAAAATAGAGACAAAGAAACCTAGCGAATGAAGAAAGAGGATGCATATCTGAACAACGTAAGTAGAGATAATTATTATTAATAGTTCCGAAAGCATTTCGTAAAAGTCTCGTACAACAGTGAAAAGAAACGTTAAAAAAAATGTTTATCTATGATAAAATATTCAACTCATTATTCTTCTGTAATAACTTTTATAATTTATTGTTTTTTATCTATTCGTTTGTACTTATTTTCTATCTTTTATATTTATTTATTTAGTATTCGATTTCACTATTAATTTTTAAATTTATCATTACTATGTTCTTCTATTTTGATTCTTATCTTTAAATTTTAAATTATTTACGATATCTATTCTTAAATTTCTTTGAAAATTTTATTAGTTTTACAAATATTATTGTTTTGTATATTTGTAAAAATATAATTAAGAATCGATGTTAAATAATACTTCTTTAAGTTGTTAAAGATAACGTTATTGGGATCAACTTTATTAACAAAGCATAGTAAATATTACAGATAGATTAAGTTTGTAACATTATATTTTCAATAAAATGCCATTGACAAAAAGTTAATCATATTCTTATTGATTTTACTTTCACATAGAGATACTAATAATATACCAAACTTAACATGCATTACGTAAATGCATTGAAATAATAAATCAGTTTTTGCATTTTACTGTTGAATAATAATAATCCACACTTAGAATTTCTTAATATCAATTAAAACTTAAGTCTACTTCTTAAGGATATTTACATTGCAGACCATATTCTTACATCAATTAACATCTCTTTCCACGATCCGGATTAAGTATTTTACTTTTCCGCTTATCCTCATTTTTTTATTGCCACCTTCGTCTCAGTCGTTTCCTTGACGAAATTCAGCAAAGAAGCCAAAAAGCATCCTTTGACTTCTTTCTCTGTACACATAATTGCTCGCGTGATCAGCTACGGGTCCTGCATTTCTAGAGGGTCAACTGCTTCTGAAGGCTCGAGGCATTAACGTTTATGAGCATTACGTGCCCTGGTGGGGAGAATTCGTCTTTCAGCTCAGTTTCCTGACCTCACGTGGCATATACGTCGAGTCGAGCCACTGTCGGATAATACAGGAAGGCGAGAGTATCGGGAGTTTTTCCTGCCTGTAAACGCTACAGATACCGCCGTTACTACTCTTTTGTTTCAACTCTCTTGGATAGCTTTCTTCTCTTTTATATTTGTATGTTTACGTATTTTCTTATGACGCTTACGAACTATGGTATTTATGACTCGACATATTTCGTACATATTTTAAATTATATAAATCTTAGAGTGCGTGAATCAGAGGAATAACAATGATATTACTTCTGTAAGTGAATCAGGTTGAAAGGAATGGAGGATTATAACGTATTATAAGATACATAATTTATCAGGAGCAGTAAAAAATTAAACTACAGAAATAATAAATAGAATAGACATTTATCTGCTTTATAAATTCATATTTCTTCTGCTTTTTATTTAAGAAAAATTGAATGCCTTGAAAATAAAATAAACTTAAAATAAAATAAGAATAAATGAATTAAGAAAATCTATTTTCTTGTTTCTATATCTGTTGTACTTTTTTACAACTTTCCGTTGTATCAACCATCATACTAAATGTTATTTTCAACAAGTATTTTTGACTATCCTGATATAAAAATATTTTTATCAAGCCGAGAAAAGCCTAATATTGATTCATTATAATTCTACATAGAAATATGATTTCAACATAACAGTGATTTTCGTTAATATATATAATATAACAGAACATTATATATATATTAATGAACATTAAGGAAGCTTTCGACGGCGAAAATGAAAATCAGCGTGCAATACAATGTTCGTCAATAATATTTTATTTACAATTAAGGTGCTTAACAATAAAAACTTGAGTGCTTCGTAAATCTTGCTACATTGTACAGTGACTTGATACACGTGAATCAGTGAAATGTCGTATCACGCGTCGGATAAATTGACGAATAAGAGACTCCAAAAAGAAACCACGCGTATTGATGCATCGTGCAAAGAATGGAGAGTGACGTGCTGCTACCCGCGGGCGTACGAGATTGGAGTATAAGGTATGACGGAGCTTTCAAACATCGTAGCGTCTCCCCATGGAATTGACACGCAAACGCACCAATGGCGACGAATTTTCTCTGAAATTTTTCACGCGGTACATTCCTTTTGTTTTTATGATTCTGGATGTACTCGGGAGATTTGCCTTTCTACGAGTCAATATTTTCTTTAATGAAATTTAAAGAGAACTGGAATATTATTTTCATCATTGGACGATGTCAAAGATTGTGTCTTTAAGTAATGAATTTAATACATCAACTTGGATTTGAAATTTTTTTGCTCCCTTTTCAGAAAGTTTATTGCTATATACAATATGAGTTATCGATTAGAATTATGGATGAACTTAGAAAAGTATTTTTGACAGTAATATATTTTAATTTTAATTATTAAGTGCTTATAATTATAAAACTAAATAATCATTGTAAAATATAATGAGAAGGAATATAAAGTATATGCGTAATACTTTTAACAATTAATTTATTTTTAAGATTCTAATTAAATATATTAAATTTAACATTTTTATAATTTCAAGATGTAGAAATCTAGAAAAAACATTTGCACAAACTTTATAAACTTATTTAAATATTTATTTAGAAAAACGATTAAAATAATATTCACTTTAGCAGTGTGAGTTTTCAAAATGGGCAGTATCAATTATTTTTATATCGTATAAAAATGTTGAGATAAGGAATTCAATTAAAATGAAATAATAGCTTAGAGTCTGATGATACTACAGAATATCATTTGTTAAATATCTTGTTCCATGTTTCAGGAATATTAAAGAGTACATTTAAATATGTAACTCATCGCACATAGATTATTTAGTAGGAATGAGATATCTTTATAAAATATATATTTTTAACTAATTTAAGAAGCTGGCAATTTCATAAGTACACTGCTGATATTAGTAAGAATATAATTTTTAATTTGTGAAGAAGTTTATCAATTACTAAGATTCAAAGTTTATTTATTGTGCGTATAAAAAATTGATCAAACTATATAAAAATTAAAAGAAATTTATATTCTATAATAATATAAGAAATAAACATTCAAATTCATAAATTTTTATAACAATATGCACATTAAAAATTTTTGTTATGATACCATAAAAAACTTTTGAAAAGTTTTATAAATAAACTAGTAATTAACTTGTAAAATATAAATCTCATCGTGAATATAATGCATAGTATCATTTCCTGATATGATATAAAATAAAAGATAAAAATTAAGTTCAGATAAACTTAAGCTGCGAGATTCAATAATTCGAGTGATCGTAACCTTATCCAAATAAAGTTTTAAAAAAAATTAAAATTTTAAATATTATGCTTAAAATATGTATTTAAAAAGAGAAAATTGAAGGTATTGGAAGATTAAGTAATGATTTTCGATTTGAAAAACGAAGAAAAGTAATGCCCAACTGTCCACTCTCTTATGCGTTCCTCTTTTTCATATTTACGTGCACTGGATAGAGAAATATCAAACGAAAGGTAAATACATGCAGTTGTGTTGCAAGAATGAAGATGTTATATGAAGGTGGATGGAGTCAACGATGTGTCCTTCGCCAAGTCAAATGGAGATATCTTGTTCAAAGTGGGCTTTCAAATAAAGGTTAAAGAAAAAGAGGGGCGAAACAAAGTCTGCAATACAGTGTCAAGTCGATTATCATGAGAATGCATGAAAGTTTGAGAGACAGAATGTGCTCTTTTACTTGTGAAATAGAAAGGAACGATAAAAAAAGGTTAAACGTACGACCTATCTATTCCATGCATTGTCACAACGAGTTTTAAATATTTTTTGAAAACTGTTTTCCTAAGTGTATTCGTAAAATAATGGTATTTTATATATTTATTGCAACTGACTATCGCATATTCGTCACTGATAATAAACAAATAGTTCCACAAATGGTATTTTTAAATGAATAAAGTTAGATATAAAATCACAAGAAAAAAATTATTTTTAATGAAAATTATTGACGTTAAAGATTGTTCCTAACAATAGAATCATCTTTAAAGTTTCAATTATTATATTAAATTGTGCTACAAACGTGTAGTTAATTTCTGATGAAAAAGAAAAATCAATAGTTTTAAAAATACGTTGCAGAAAATAACGTTCAAATCTTTGGAAAAATAGGTGGATTTTAAAGTTATAGTAGAAGTTTAGTTATTCATTTTCAACATATTAAAAACTTTCTTCTATAATTCTAAGTAATTCTTTTTAATTTTCACAAATTTTGATTGCTTGTTAACTACTAAAGGAGATTATTTTGTTAGCGCTTCAAAAGAATATCTTGAGGTGTGATTTTATAGGAAGTTTTAATTATGTATTGAAAATTGCGCTTTATAAAAAAAGTTCTGGCAGCTCTAATACATTAGCTTATAAAGTATTTTAATAGTTAAAATACGTTAAGCTATATGCGGGGCAAAAATACTCGATCGATGTAAAATCTAACGAAAGCGATAAATTACATAACAGCTATCCCTCAACTTATTTACATATTAATTATTAATTTAAACTGATAATTATTTTTAAAAGGGAATAACAAATGACATACTAAAAGATATACTAAATTATATTAAACCTTGAAAATTTAATTATTTACTTAAAAATCTTTACTTGAAAAGAAGGATCATATTTCATTTCTTTACAAAAATATCAGTCATATTTTATGAAAGAATTTTATAAAACAACCTTGTTTTCAATTTATAACAATAGTCAGCTTTACGTATACTTTATGATAATTAAAATTTTAAATCAGAATAACTAGCTAAACAACAGCCTAATAACATTATAAGCTTAACATAAATTTCAAATGTAACACTTAGAAGATCGGGTATCAAGCAGCCGTTACCTTATACATCCGAAGCTTTATCTATTATACTTTGGAAAGCTCTTCCAAAATCAATAGAGCGTGTTATATATTTAATGCTCAACCACAACATCTGTCTAGATTACCCCAAAGTACTTTTCATGCTGCATATGATTAAACCGGAAACTGCTCTATGGCTTTCATCTTATTTTTCACTCTCAAACACCTTCTGGACAAAGTTTCACGGAGATCGCATCTGGTTGATAATCTTTGTATCCCATCTCACAATTTTCTTGCCAAAAGAAAAAGGCTATGATCCGTATAAATTTTGCACTTGCTATATATAAATTATATAGTAAGGTAGGATGAAGTTACGTGTGATGTTAGCCTTTATCGTTTATGCGAATAGCTGAATTTTCTCCGGCGATTCATCGCGTTCTTTTTTCCTTCAACGCTGACGTTTTGACATAAAATGCTATTGAAGCATTTTTAGAGATTAACCAAATTATAAATATTTTCAGCTACGAAATCGAAACTGATCCTCTTGCTATGCGTATTTTAATTGTAACAGTCGAGTTTTATTACTGATTGTTGAGAAATTAAGTTGTAGACATCGAATGCAATACGTTAGATTAAAAATTTAAAAAAAAAAATAGAGAATGGAAAGTCCTACTCAATATCATTGATACTAAAAACTCTACTGCACATATTATTTTCTTAAATTTGTATTTGGTAGTAGATTCGCTTACATACATAATATAATATAATATTGTACGAAAAATCAGACATGAAACAGATATATTTAATTAAAAAATAAATTACGAATCAAGAAATATATTTTTTATTATGATATTTTATATTAAAAATCAATAAAAAGTGCTTTTAATTCCTATATTCTAAAATTATTTTGTGTGTGTGTGTGTGTGTGTGTGTAGTAATGTGAATATATTAAGTAAATAAGCTTACTAAGTATATAGCTTTAAAAAGAATTTTTTCAAATTTATTACTCCTTATACTGACTATATTATTATAAATTTGAGAAAACTTTTATTTTATTTAACCCTTAATAGTAAAATTAAGAAGTTATTGTTTATTAAGATATGAGAGTATAATAAATTAATTAATGTTTTTTAATGCAATTTATGTTTCGTACCGTATAATAAGATCTTGTACAAGTTTAATTTAATTTCTTATTATACGTTTATTAAACGATAATAAATAATCTGTATTTCTATCATTATCATTAATAAAAAAGTAGCCAATTGTTAATAAAAATTATTTTTAAATGAACAAAGAAAAATTAAGTATCCGTATATCAAATATTGTAAACTAAATTTTAGACAATAGGTTCATTAGGGTTTAAAAAAAAAAGGATTAGAGATTGCACATTCGAGATAAAATACAAAATAATTGGAAGAAAAAAGTATGATGTATTAGTCGCGCAAAAAATAACAGAAAATCATTGAGTATTCTTGGCGAAGAAAGATAAAAACGCCAAATAAGGGACTCGAAACAGGAGGGATGTGCGTTTTTCGTAGAAGGAAGTGAAGCTCCCGTCGCATGTCGTTGGTTTAATGAGGCAAGACAACCCGAGCCTCTTCCACGTATGCACGACGTAACCACACGTAATAACCAGAGAAAGCCGTTCAAGGGAAAAGAGTGAGGAGAAACGAAGAGGGGCTCGACGGCTCGGGGCGGGAACGCAGATATGAAGACGAACGGCACGGCACGTTCTTGTAGACTGGTGAGAAGAAAAAAGAGGGAGGCAATGGAAGAGAGAGCAAATAAATTTGAAGGACTGCAAGTGTACAAAGAAAATTATTCGCTCGATCCCGATTTTCTTCCGAATTGTGTATCTTATGACTTAACTTCATTGGGAGTGGAGTTAAAAAAATATGAAATCGAAGTTCGTTTAATATCGACTATTTTACTCTCAAGGTGTAGATCCCATTGTACAAAAATTATTATAAGTAAAATAATCATCGAATATAATTCGAATAAAAAAAAAATAATAAAAGAAATTCGGTAGAGTAAGCAATGCTACACAATTTTGAATATAAACGCTTTCTTTGGTATTCCAATTAAAACTCAACTGTATAGTGCGTTTCAACATTCAAAAGGGAAGTTTTTGTTAAGTCGAACAATTTTAATGAGCATAATATTCATTCCTGCTTTCTAAAAATTTAAATTTATTACACAATTGCATCGAAATTGATGAAGCTTCATTCTATATTCTGCAATTTCATTTGACTTTAGAAAATCTTCGCATTCTGATATTTTAAGCAGAGTTACCTCGGAAAGTGCTGGAAGGTTGTGAAAAAAGATTTTACGATTATTGCAATGAATGCAACTTCGTATCTCAGGCGGTCTTCAACACTTCTTTCGATCGCTTTTAACAAAAAAGATAATTTTAATTAAGATATTTGTCGATAAGCAACCGAGAAAATTCTTATTGTTTTTGTTTTCAAGAACTTTGAGCCTCGTAGCCAAGGCCCTTTCCTTGATTTTCTTTTAACCCTACGGGAGCACTTCAAACTCGCGCCCCATCAGTTCCCCTCGAAAGGGTTTACGGAAGAGGGATGACGACATTGAGGATGGTCGGACTGCCAGAGTTGACGTTGACGAGCACAATGGTGTTTCGCATCGTCGGCATTAATAAGCGAGCGACTGAGAGTGTTAACTCAAGTTTTATGCATAAAACGTCTATTTCTAAATACAAATATTGATGCCGCTCAAAATATGTGGTGCTACAATCTTTAAAAAGTCAGAGAATTTAGTGCATTTGAAATATGCTTGCATCTTTCATATTCTTCTTTCTGATTTAAAGCTGCCACTATTACAAAAAATGCAATTTAAGATTTTGTCTGCTAAAAGTATTATTAAGATTTTATGAATTTTACAATAAAAAAATAAGTGTTGTTTTGAGCTGAAACAAATCATCTGATGTGCACTAATAAAGTGTTTCTTAATTTGAGCGCTACATTTTTATTTTATTAAACAATTTATAAAATCCTGAAAATTTTATTAAATAATTGGAATTTATATAAATGGAAGATTGAATAGGTATTTAGTATTGTTGGCTTTAACGGAAGCTTTAGAAAATGACAAATTTAATTTGTCTCTATTCGGGATCACGACTTTAGTGTAATCAGATGAATCGTATATGCCCTAATGACTGTTCAAATGAACATGTGTTTATACATTTCCTCAAACTTCATTAGAAACATGTAAATGCAAGTCAGATTTTAGATTTCACTGTGTGAAAAATAGTGTTATCATTTTTATAAATTTAGAGGCGTTAATAAATCTCCTAATAAGTTGGACATTAACATATAGATTGATAATTACGTAAGCAATCATTGGTTTTAATAATAATTTTACGATTAATAAGTAATGTATTATTATTTTTTTTTTAGCAATGAAGAGTAAATAAGATAATGGAAATATCTTTTATTTACAAAATTTAAAAATAATAATGCAAAGTTTATAAAGATATGTATAGATCGTCGGTCTCTAATGCAACTTAAAATAAAAATACTGGTGCTTGGTAACTTTGGAGATACAACTACCAATTTAATGTTTAACAAGAAAAATTGAATTTTTCTTAGTATGTAGTACTGTATTATATTCTACTATAGATTTAATGGACTTCATAAAACTTTTTTATTTAACAATTCTTATTATCATGAAATATAATAAGAAAACAACACAATATTTTCGACACAATTGAATAAAGCAATTTTTAAATAGCAGTTTGAATTTAATCGGTTACATCTCAATCTTCTTTCTAATTTATAAGAAAATTTGTGAAATACTTTCTCACTGCTCTTTTTTCCGGCGACAGTAAAATTAAACTCTTCAAGAGAACAAAAACCTGCAAAGCCGACACTGTTATTTTTCAATTTAGTCGAGCACTTAGCGCCTCCTGCTCCGATAATCGCAAGCTTTGCTTGAATATCCTCGTTTTCTTTTTAAGAAACGAAAGATGGACCAAAAATAATAAATTGAGGAAAATTTTTATTTTAATTCTTAAATTAGATTAAAAGTTGCGGTACATCAATTAATTTTTAGAATTGAAAATATACAATTCCTCAAGTCTGTATATTGAAATCATTTCATAAAATTTATAACAATATTCTTATTGAATATTATAAATTATACGTCCTTTCATATAAAATTATTTAAAGTTTAACGAAATGGTGTTTAAAAAATTATAAAGGATTTTTTATGCTAGACAATCTTATACATATTTGAAACTTTTGTCGCCTTAAAACTCTTAACTTAAAAATTTTGAGATATATTTTTACTTTTAAATTCCTTTTTACGATACTGTGATATTTAAAATAAACTTAAATTATTTAATTATTACTAAATTATTTGTAGTATACTAAGTATTTGTCTAAAAAATAATATCTTCGGCACAAAACTTTACTATAATTTTTTATTGGATGTCTTAATTTGGCGAAACGTCTTTTTAAGACAGTCAATGCATATACTGAATAATTTAATAGTATAAAGTAATAATACTGAATAATAATAATTACATGAAATATAACACGTCAAGTATAACTTTTTAACGAAAGGCAATACAAGAATTATCAAAAATATTAAGTAATAAATTATTTATTTGTGTTCATTAATTTTATCAACAGGTAAAAATAAAAACTTATAACCATTAAGAAAATTTGATGTATAAAAAAGTCATCGATAAATAATAATAAATATACTTTGAAATTTTTATAAATTTAAAGACTTATTTATTCGAAGAATATCAAAAAATCAATCGAAATTTCATACATTTTTCAAGAAATATCCAGTATTTCAAATATTGTAAATATTAAATTAATTATTCAACAATTTATTTTTTGTACGAGTACATTATATAAATTTAACTTTGGAACCTTGATCTTTTTAGTAATACCTACTTTCTAAAAGAATATTTCAAATAAAGAATAATAAAACTTTTTATGTACGAATATTTAGTTTTTTTAGACTGGGTATTTTTAAAGTATAAAATGTTTTCCTAATGTATTTTACAGACAAGCTGTATGCAATTGATTAAATATATGTTGATAATGTTTTAATAATTTAAAAAATGTTTTTCTTATTATTTCTAATTAAATAGGATTCTAACAGGTAAAAGAGGCTGTTCTTGTATTAAGTACACTTGCGGTTATACGACTGATTATACAAGTTCTTCTTCTCTCTTTCTCTCTCTTTCTAAATACATACATATATTTATATATGTACGTAATTTAATTGTTTAAAATATAATTTTCTTAACATTATGAATTGCAATTATCTTTGCGACATATTTCATTCAATTTGTTTAATTCGTAATTAGTTGACTGGAAAGATAAAACTGAGAGTATGAATTAATAGAGAATAAACATTAATTCGTTCGTTTTATTAAAAAAAGTATTGAATGAATTAGTAGTAGTTGTAGTAGTAGTAGTAGTAGTAGTAGTAGTAGTATTAAAAATATCAAAAGTAGTATTAGAAGCAGGAGCAGCAGTAGAATGTAAAAAAGCTTGCGCGTATTCGAGTAAGTTTCAGTAGGAAGGCTCTTGATTCTTGACTCGCACACATGTGCACTGGTAAGCGGCGGTTCATTATTGGCAGTGTGTCTTTGCGTCTGTGTCGTTGTCGTCTGTTGGCAACCGCGCTCTCTTTGCTCTGCATAGATAAACATAGCACGCGCAAAAGCCCCGCAATATTTTGCACCCTCGCGCTTAGCATCTCAACTTCTTGATATTCTTTTATTTTTTACCTTTCATTTCATCTCATACCTCGGTCCACAAACGTTACTGCTTCCGCACTTTCAATCAACCTCGTCGTTCTTCCAGTCGTAATTTGAGCCAGTATATCGCTTTCGCTGCATGCGTGTCTATTGTCCTCGCTTTGCTTTGTGTCATTCTTCTGATGTAAAAATCTGCTTTATAGAAAGGTGAATTCGGCTCTGCTTATTTGAGTTCGGGGAGAATACATCCCTTCATAATTTTGAATGAAAATCCATTTCTGCTTCTGCACTGCTTCTCAAATTAATTTACACTAAGCTTGCACTAGGCGAACATTAATTCAGTATTATTTCTTAGATAAATTATAGGCATCTGGATAAATATAGTTCAGCAATACGTCTATATACGACATAAAATGGATGAAATAAGTTTATGAAAGTAAAAAATGCACGTGAAAATTGAATTTATAGTATACTATAAATGTATTTAAGGAACTAGAGAAGTTAAAAATTGTAGTATATTAAAAACACATTAAATAAATGATCTTATGTAATTACTAGTTAAAATTGGAAAATCTTGTTTTCACACTTATTTGATATGCTTATAAAATTGTTGATTAAATAATTTTATCTTATTAAAGTTGTCAATTAAAAATGAAAAAGGTATACCTATATTTTATTTTTCAATTAGCGCTATATATTTATTAAAATTAAATTCCTTTGAAAATGTTGTACTAGTAAAAAGCCTGGATAATTTTCATTTTAAAATACTTATAAAACAATAAGTCGGAACGAGATACGATTATAAAAAATAAAAAATTATTATTTAATGCCATTACCTGCACGAACTTTTAACGAATTTAAATAGTTCATAAACTGAGAGTTATGGCATTTATTCTGGTTCACTCTTAAGATATTTAATAAATTTGGTATGCAAATGATATACGTTAAAGTCAGCACTTGATAAAATAATGTATTAGAGACTGGCTTCTATCTTTATCACACACATATATATATATGTGTGTGTGTGTATCTACGTTTTATATATTCTTCAGAAGATGACAGTGTATGTGGAAAATAAATTTTTTACAGTGGGAAATATTTAAAAACAGGTAAATTAAGTCGAGAAAATCGTACAATGAAGCTCCTCGAAATATCAGAAAATTATCGTGATGAAATCTGGAAAAGATTCGTCTTTAATAATATGAATCTTTGCAGACTTACTAAATTACTTAGACTCCAGAAGGCTTAATTAAACTTACAAAACAATGCTTATCGGGTGGGGCTCGTAGAGCGCGACTCTGATTCGTACTCCATTTTCACTGGCTCCCATCCAAGGTCAACCTAAAGCAAAATGCCCTCATCGAAGGAGTTTCGTCCCGGGTGTAATTATCATTGTTCTTTTGGCAACCTCTGCTATTGTCAAGGAGAGAACGATAGCAGTCAGGGTTGGAACTCGTGCAAACTTCTCTTTACGTTTCGTGAAAGTGACTTTCTGCCAATGTACACGGAATTTCTTTTTAACTCTCTCTCTCCCCTCTTCCTTTCTTCCTGTTTTGCATTCTTTTTAACTTGTTCTTATTAGTTTATCTTATTGTTTTAATCTTTTGGATCGTTTTTATTACATTATTCCTTGATTGTATAATCAATGCAGAAGAATTAAAAATTTTTTATTAATTATTGTCGTGTTATATATATAACGCTAGAAATTTTTTAATAATGTATAATGTGGATAAATTTAATCTTTTGTTTACCGATTAGAATCGTTCTTTCTTTCTTTGAATTTATATAGAAATTATAAAATTTGAATAAATTTAATATCCTGTGCTCTTTAAAGTTTGTTTATTTCGTAAAATATGAGAAAAATATTCATTTCATATCTTTACGGGGATTAAGGAAAACAAGATACTTTATTACTATATACATTTGAGTCTATTACTTTTTCAAAGATTTAGTGCATAAATATTTATACCCATAAACGTTCAAGATCATTTATACCGTCATTGCTGTAGAGTAACTCAAATATTGAAAATTTTCAAAAAATCTATAAGATAATAAAATATGAATTATGAATTACTTATTTCTTATAATAGTAAGTAAATGTCATAATTAATAAAATATTTAGAAATAATAAGATTATAAAAAGTTAACGCATATTTTTAAATTCATTAGATTCATCAAATTATTTTATATAATTACTGTATTCAGTCTAACGTAAAGCAACCATTAACTTAATTTTCTACATTCGTGCGAACAAACTTTTATATTCAGAGACTATTTGATTTCAAGGCAATATAATTTTATAGGGTATAAAAGAAACAACCGTAAATCCCTCTGTTAATTTATGTGAACGCTAATATGTTTATATATATATATAAATTCCAATCAAGCAAATTCAATTCTCATTACTGTATTTACTAAGTTTACAAAACTTTCTCAATATTTTAATAATTTTGTTCTGTATACAATAAATAAATTAATGTATAAATTATATTTATATTGGAAATGACATTCTCTCGACATTTTTGGTTTCATTAAAAAAATATAACATATTCAGCTTTATACAAATACAGAAATATTTTTTTATTTATTGAAATAATTGTGTAAATGTAATTTTGTAATTACTGATTAAAAACAGAAATACACACTGCATGTGCAAGTGTGAACATATGTATACAGAAAATATGTTCCCAGCATTATTCATTTCATTTGAACTCGTTTTCAATTTGGCCGATTTTTACTTTACATAATTACATTTTGTGATTATTGCGTTATAACCAGATATTAATTCGTATTAAGAAGTGTCACTGATTTGGCCTTTCCATAATCCATAATTTTATATGTCAGATGTCGTTTTACATTCTTTTTATATATTTTTAAAAGTTTTTGTTCTTAAAAATATTATTTTTAATTTAAAAGTAAGTTGACTATAATTATTAAAGGTAAATTGAAATTGGCGTTTTTTTATACATATATGATAAAAGTTGAGCTTGTAAGAAAAATACCACATCTTCGTGTTATAAAATTTAAGAAGACACCGTGAGGTATTTTATTAGCCTTAATTAATATAAATTATCTTTTATAATAATAATTTTAAAAAATTAGAAACTTATTTAGAAAGTTAAAGCTCTACGATAATATAATTCATGATTATTTTGATGTGTAATAGCTATTAAAGATTTTTCATTCAAATAAATTCTTAATGTCTGCAATTGTTTTCAATTTATTTTTCTAAACTTACAATTTTTATTCTAATTTGAATAATCATAACGTTATTCTTAAAAAGTTAATGCAATATAATTTTGCATATACTATTTGTATTTTCAAATATTATCTGAAACAAAAATTTGCAACACATTTTTTGTAAACCTTTCTTGTTATATTTCTAAACATTTTGATGTTTCACTTAATTCAAGTTGACAGATTATAAAGTGGTAACTTAAATTTGTACTATTATAGAATAAAATATCTGTATTATTAATATTATTATAATGATTTAATATATTAAATTTTACTTGTTAATATTTAGCGTTTGTAATATTCAGCATAAATAATACAAAAAAATGTTTTCAAAGTGCGGTGTAACGAATATTGCCTACTTCTTTTAACTAAAATCGTAAATAAATGTTAACTAAAGTACTCGATAGCTTTTCTTATTCATATTTTATCTGTTATAATTATTATATTATTATAATTATGCAAGCTAACATCATGTTAAACTCTTTTTTGGCCCTGAACTATCAGTAAAAATATTACTCGTGTTTTTGAATGTGTTATAGCAAATACACAATAATTTAAAGATATTAATTCGAGTATTAAAAAACGCTACAATAATTATTTGAACCTATAATTAGTTTTTACGGATGAATACACATGAGTTCTATATATAGTCCCAAAAAGCGCATAACATAATAAAAGGTTAAAAACAGTCGAGGCGATGATCGAAGTCGAACTAAAAGCAAACCCCATAGGTCGGCGCCTCGTACGGGCAAATGCGTAGAAGTAGGATCTCTCACGAAGTGACAAAGGAAGCTTCTACCAGCATAATGAGAATCTTGTTATAGCCAGCGGAAAATTGAGTTTCGCGTCCGCCCGCCCGGTAACGACGACGGTGGTACACTCGCAATAAACAGGAAGCTGGGCAAAGTTCCCGGGCGCCTGGCAGCCCCCCGCGGCGGTAATACCACGCGACCAATCGAGGCGCAAAATCTGATCGATTCAATTTCTGTCTCCATTCGTCGGCTTCATTACCAACTCCCAATATTCTTCTCTCTCTGCCGCGCGCTCGCTAACTCTATTGCTTATGTACCCGCACGACTTGGAGAAACCGAGAGACTGGCGAAGATGCACTTGGAAGCTGCGGCGCGTGGAAAATCGGAAGCGCCGTGTCGAGAGCAAAGGCCTAAACTATGATACAGTTATATTGAGGAAGTATTAATGTACTTGCGCGGGATATAGAGATGAAAAGCCTGACAGGAAATCATTGGATGTATTCGTGTCGACGGATCAGATAAATCAGGAAGGCAAACGGAAAAAGAAAGATCTTCTTAGGTTGTCTGATCGGAGAAAATCTTCATAAGAAGTTTTTTTTTATTTTAGCATTGCGTTCGATCTTCCCAGATTTTACAGTTAAACTTAATTTCGACTTTACTTGAAAATACTCGTATTGCACTGGAATTTTTTATATGGTAATAGAGACTTCATAGTGTTTTGAACATAAATTATATTCGATAAATTTGTGTCAGTTACAATTCTTCAATTAATTATTATTATTAGTTATATCTTCTATATGTTTATTAGAGAATATAGTTTTTTTTATTGAAATATTTAAATTTTTTACTAAGATCTAATAATTTTTTTGCTTTTAAACTTGATATATTTTTAAAAATACATCAACTACGTTAATAAGTGGATACCGCTTCTCCTTTTTACAAAAAAAAACCCTTAAAATATTATTTCATACACTCATATAATTCCGACTATATTGACTAATTATTTTAAATGAAATTAATAATAATCATAAGATTACTACTTTTAAACTCATTTATGTTTTACAAATAATGATTTTATTAATTTTCTCAAAAGAGTAATAGATTAGTTTTAAAGGCGTTACAGAAAGTAAAAGAGAAAAAAAGCATTTTTGAAGTAACTTATTGGATGGCTTCGCAGGAATGAGATGGAGTCGGACCAAAGAAATTGATAAGATAACCAAAAAAAAGAAGGAGTTAGAGATTTAAGAAAAAGGGATACTCGAGGATTAGCGAAGGTTAGCTCAATTTTTTGTTCTGGAAAGCTGGAAGATACATTTCTATATAAAGTTTATTCGGGTACATAAATTTAATTTAAGTAAAAGTAGAAAGTCAAATTAATTTTACTCGTGTAGTTTATTTTCATTGTTAAAAATTTGTAAGACAAATTGTGAAATTTACGTTTATTGTAGTACAATTATTTCGGTTAAAAGATTCTAACCTTTTTTGCTTTTCACTTGGTGTATATCAAATTTCATGAATCTGCTGTAAAAATATAATATATAATATAACAGCACCTACATCTGCCAATGTTTTTATTAATACGCACTCGTATATTCAATGATACTCATAACGCGAAAACGTAGATATCATGACGTATAACGTACTACAAATATTTTATTCCAGAAGACGCGTCGATAAGACAATTTTTGTGAACCATCGCAAACCAAAACACCGTCTCGAAGTTTGCCGAACTTGATATCGTGATTTATCTTAGCGAATAAGGGCAATACTTTGAACTCAGGAGGGAGAGAATTTACGATCAGGAGCTGGCAGAAAATACAGGAGACATGGTGATCACCTGCTGGATCTTGACTATATTCCGGACGACACGATCGTCTGGAATCGGACATGGACAAAAGCTTGAGCCACCTAACGCTACAATCGCATACCCACACACGTTCGCATTATCATTCGATAGAACAGTATAAATTGTCTACTGACCTCAAAATCATTACTATTCTCACTCGTTCATTATTATAATCTATTGGTTTACAGATGTATGTGCTCATATACAATTATATCCGCGAAATAAATTTTATTTTTTAATAGAAAATTGGTTACATTTTTTTATTACATTAATTTAAACATTACATAAAAATTGTTAGACTTTTAAAAAATTTTGCATTTTTCATTCAAAACTCTGTAATAAAATATTCATTTGGTAAAATATTTACAAAATGAAATTTTATTTTCGAAGATGGCAAAAATCTAAGCTACACTCTTTGACTAGAAATTCTTTTCTTACTTTGAAACCACAAGCCGATTTAATAGTACTCAAAGTTCATTATTATATGTACGCTCGTAAATTTAAGATCGTCTATTTTCTTGACTGAAACCAGAAACGAATAAAATACAGGACAAAGACAGAGAAAATTTAAAGCAGGCGAAAATGTAACGAGACGAAGACAAATGAAGGAGTCCGGGGAAAAGGGAAAACCTAATGAAGTGCAACATCCATCTTACTCTATGCACAGAAGTGCAGTAGTGCACCATAGAATCTTATTTTGAAGAGACGCATGTACAAATAAAGTTGACAAAAATTATTCATAAATAAATCCTTGATAAAGAAAAATTATTATATGAAAGTTTTTCAATGATTTTCTATTTATATTAGGCTCTTTGATTTTATATCTATTGATTGTAAATATGGGTTTAAAAGATAGTATTAAAAATAAATTATACATAATTTTTTTTAAATACATAATTCCATGAAAAACTGTATTGAATAAATAAATTCTAACTCAAGTACATATAATTTTCCATCAGAATTTATAATAGTTATTACACAGAATATTTTCTTATAGTATTGATATAACAAATATAATACTGTTTAATTAATATACTTTATTAAGTGTAAGTTTATTAGTATTATAAAGTATTCTAAAAATGTATTTATTCATACTTTATATTTCGTCTATATTACCTGAGTTACAAATATTTTATTTAAAATTACCTATTGTGTGAAATTTATCACATTTTAATTATCAATTGGAAAATTAAATTATTTCTGTAACATTTGTTTACTTTTATAATATTTGAAGATAAAAAATTGTAAAAGTTTAAAGTTTCTGTATAACTTATAAATCACAAATTCTTTATTGAAGTTAACGATTAAAAAAAATTAGATTTTTTGTGCAGTCGATACGTAATTTAATGTTAATCTAGAAAGTGATAAAAACCATATTTGGTTCATTTTCCGAAAGGTCCATTAACTTTTATTCATGTTGTACGCTTATTGCTACATCGCATCAATAGCTGCTTCGCATGCGAAATGCGTGTAAATGACAGGTGACTGTGTAGGACTTACTTTATCTCTCTATCTCTCTCTCTTTGGCATCTCTGTTTCACTATTTTTTTTCTCTTTCACTAGCCTTTGATTATCGATGATCCTATCTCACGATTTTCTTCTGGCTTTCTCCACTGTGCGTGTATGTCGGCAAATGTACCGTACACACTGCTTTTTTCCTTTTTACGATAAAATCACAAAGAAATCTCTGAAAGGGACTTTAGTGCGTTCTTTATGTCTTTCACATATATATAGAAATGAAAAAGAGAGATGGTAATGCAAAAAGTAGTGTGAGTATCGTAGTTTTGCTAAAAGTAAAAGAAAAATAAAGGGAGTTTGCTTTGGAAATGTCACTACCGGTAGGCTTATCAGAGTTGATTTATGCTATATGTATTTGTATGTGTGTTTACTATGTAAAATGAAGCTTGGGTAAATGGTAAAAAATGTTACTTAAGTCAGTATTGGATATAACATTTAATGCCTGGTTATTTTTTTTATTTATATTTTATTATTTAACAGATTTATGCACTCATTAAATTCTTAGTTTGTAGATAATTATTTTTTTAAATGGTATTCAAAAAATTCATAGGCTTGTTTCGAAGCTATAATATTTCTTCAAACCTAGCTGAATCATAATTTACAGTTTTAGGAAACAGCATCATTCAAGTTTAAATAAAAATATTGAAAACGTTGGTTTTTTACTAATTCAACGTACGCCTAATTTTCAGGCCGATAAACAATGATTAAAATACGAGATTGCTTCATTCATTTAATTTTACTCGATAAATATAATTTAATATTGTTATAATTGATCGTCTAATGACATATATTATAAGAATATATATTACAAATGAGTCAAGTATTTGATATACGCATTGTGTAATTGATTAATGACGCCTTTATCAATTAACCTTTTTTCTTTCGGAAGATTAATGAAGCCCACGCAAACGAAAGATTATTGAAGTTTCATTATCTTACTATGACCATAAATTATAAATAATTCTGAAACATTTTTTCGAATGATAATGTTTTTGGAAATTACAATATTATAACAAAGTTACCTAGTTAATAACTTTGGGGGTATCAAATAAAACAATCTCTTACTTTGACCTTATAAAGTACAGTATCTTTGGTTATAAGAGAATCCGCTCAAACCCACGTGACTCTAGTCCCTCCTCCACATCTCGCCAAGTATTCAATGTACACTTCTGGGAAGGCAATAAGTTTATTTCACCGCTATTTAAGATTATTATCTGCCGATTCATAATATTGGATCCTCCAAAGGCTCCGTAACAAACTCTAAATAGTCTAAAAAGTGTCCTCCTCGGCCATAAGATCGCATCGATAACTCATGCATCTCAAAAGTAAAGGAAGCTCGCTAAGATCTCAGCTTTATTTTCACGTATGAATTCCGTAGACGAATGAGGTAACGCCCAAAGCCTAAAACGTTAACTCCTCTTCCGAGGAAAGAGATTTTACAACTTAACTAACGAGAGGATAAGAGAAAGACAGGCGAAGTGAAATGGCGAGAGTTTATGGAAGATTGGATCCCTTCACTGGGTGTCTTCTTGGTAAGCGCAAAGTGAGCTTAATCCCACGGCTTTCCGGGATCTTGAGTACTGAGCGAAGGAAATAAGCGAGTTTCAGACAGGGAAACATATCGGCGGTTCTGAGCGCATGCGTCCGCTTAGTCTCTTATGTATGGACAAGCGCGCGTCAACATGCGTTCATGCAGTCAAGACTCGATTTGCCCATGCGTGTGAGGCTGAAACCGCGCTCCCTTTCGGGTTTCTCACTTAGTAGCTTTAATATCTGATTTAAATTCGTGCGTGCGTTAAAACTTCTTTGTTGATTTTGATAGAGATAGTTGAACATTAAGATCGTGCGAATAAGGCGATACAGAGCCCCGCTTCAGAGAGAGATACTCCTACTCGATGCAGATTCATCTGCCAGACTTTTACTTTAAGTCGTATCTTATGGGCTCCTCGGCTATTTCCTCTCTTTGATTACACTTTGCAGAAACTTTGATCTTCTTTTTGTGAATACTGCGCAAAGAATTTTTAATTTCATATATAATGTTAAATAAATATCAAATACATACTATTGCTCGTTCAAATATTTCTATACTTGTCACGAAATATCTGCGAATAATTTGGTTGGATGATACATAATAAATATTAATAATAATAATTTTCTAAGCATTACATTTTCATTTGATATTTGTAAGAACGGTAGCCAAATATTTAAAGGTACTTCGATTAATATGAAGTCTATAAATGGTATTACAAATCACCTAATAATTAAATAAAATTTTAGTTACTGAAGATGTACAAACAATTTTAAATAAATATATTTTCAAACAACTAAGAAAACATAAATGTATGTTTATACGTGTCTATTTATTAATTAAAAACATACTATCTAATTCACTTTTAAATTACGTATATCTTCCAATGAAGTGCAAAGTCGCTTATTATTATTTTAATTTAATTAACCACAATCGTAACTAAATTCTGTATGTTTAACCGTATTTACTCTGTCAATTATTGATCTTTACCATTATGAGATATTATGTAGTATTAATGACTTATGTATCCACGAAAATGAAATATTGCTAAAATAAACAATATCGATTACTTTTCGTCTTTGCAGTTTGCTTATTGCTTACCCCAATATGTTTTTCTTTCGAAAAGCAAGTGCACGGTTAAGACGTAACCATCGCGACTTGACTACTGGCTTAGAAGTTTCGAACTTTTGAACGGTTCCCCGTGTACAAGTGTATATACATATCACGAACACGCCGTCTGCCAGAAATGGTCGCTTGCTATTTGCGATAGAGGAATAGAAGGAATAGCAACGAGAAAGAAAGAGCTGAAGATGACGAAAAGAGAAGCAGAAAGAGAAGAGATAGATGGAGACTGGAAAAAGAGCAGTTATCAATCTTATTGCAATCGCACTGTTATTTTAACGACTTGTTGTCGGACAAAATTTTTTGCATCGTCCATTGCTCTTACAGTGATAGACATTTAGAAAGATACGACTTTTTAACTTCTCATATTCGTAAATTAATTGAAATTTTCTCAATTTTTTAGAAATTACAATTGCTTAATTACCAATCTCATTTAAAAATTAAGGATCATACACGTTAAAAAATAAAATTGTCATTAATATCAATTAGAAATAAAAATATATAATAAACGTTAAATAATAAAGTTTCACTTGAGTCATTCAAGCATTATTAAGTTTGTATTTGTATTCCTATTATAGCAAGTCACGCAATGAATTATTAATCATTATTTTTAGGTAACATAGTTTCTATAAAATGTAAATTCAACTTCATCAATCAGTTTAATTAGTTCCATTTTTCGAAGTCATCAATTAAGAAATGTTTGATTTTTAAATAAAAAAAATGTAATGATATATAAGACATGACTTCTATTATAGTAATAAAGTGTTTTCGTTTTTAATAAAATATAGTTATGACATTTCATTTTTAAAGTTATTTTAATTTTAGAATCTAAATTCGTATAGAAAAGCAAATTCATTACTGTTAACTTCATATTTCTATTTATTAAGATTTTTCAATTTTCAGCTTTAAGATTAAGAATTGATTTGATACTCGAACATTGTACGAACTTGAAAATTCTTTTGAATCGCAGTTAAAAGATGACTTAGACTTATACTTCTATATTTCTCAGTGGAAGTTATGTTTAATGCCGTCATGGAATAATACATTTTTCACGAAATTCGAATGGGGTATGTTTTCTCTTCCCGTTTCACTCGTTGAGTGTATATACAGATAGTACTTGTGCTACTTATTCTCGGCAGTTGAAAAAGCGTTGCATTCTGGTTTTATCTAATAAAATATTAGTTTTCTTCTCCATTAAAGAATTTGACGTAATCAGAACAATAAAAAGAATTTAAAATAATTCATGAATGACAAATAACTGCAATATTTATATGATTAGTAAGAAAAGAGTATAATTTACATTAAAAAATATGCGGCAATCACAAAAATATAAATTGATAAATTTCAAAACAGAATTATACAAGAGATTTTATATATATATATTTAATAAACTTGAAAAAATTTTGTAAAGTCATAAATTAAAAAAAAATTAAAATAAAAAATTGTAACTTATTTATTTTTTTTTTCAATTAATAATCTTTAAATATTCTAATAATATTTATTTTAATTTATATTATTAAAAAATATATTGAATACCTTTTTATAATCATATAATGTAATTGTAATTTACAATACGGTATTTATAAAATTTTTGCCATAGTTATCTTTTTAAGATTAAAATAAATTTCTCGCACACATCAGTTAAAAAATTTTACAATTGATAGCTCCAGAAATTTTATTGATAGTATATTATATAGGCTCTGTAAAATTAAATTTTCTTTTTATTTTAATAAATTCAGGATAACTTAGTTTATAAACTTAATTATTTATTCTACATATTAAACTTAAAATAATATCCCCATATACAGTACGTGTCACATTAGATACGAATATAACATTACAAAACAATAATATAAATTAAAGGCATTTTTAGAAATTTTCCCAGAAAAATAATCTTATAAAAAACAGTGAAATTTTATATGTATTTCGTATGTTTACATTATAATCCCCTTTTTTAAATAACTCTTAAATATATCGATTTTCATATAAAAATATTTAAAATATTTCATATCACATCATCAATATAATTATTTTATATAGTTAATAAAAAATTAATTAATATGAAATTAAAATTATTTCACGAATTTTTCATAATTATTGTAGAAAGATATTGAGTTTTTTTATATGAAATAACATTAATAAATCTCCAGTATAACGAATATTCTTTTTTTCAGGTATGTCATCATCACGTTATATCATATCACGTTCATTTTTCTTCTATTATTATTTGAATTAAAAGATGTAAGTTATTTAAAAATCTTTTTCATTATTTATATTTAAAATATAATCACCAAATTCAAGAAATATTTACTCTTAATAGATTCATTCGTGTATCATTAAAAGTATTATTTAATTTTATTTGAGTTCAAAAATCCCTAAAATATTATGTATATAATATACAAATATTCCCTTAGAATTATTAATTACGAAAGGCATTTATACATCTTTTGTATTGAAATTTTTTCCATTCAATTGAAAATTAATTCACTTTTTTCATTAACAATGCTTTTGAAATTAATATAAATCTTAGAATTTTATAGTAAATGTTCAATATTAGGAGAATTTTTTTAATATTTAAAGTCTTTTTATTAATTAAATTAAATACTTGAGCAATGCTGAATATCAAAATAATTTTAACAAATAGCCATGAATAAGTGTTTTATATCATTTTATGACTTATCGAGAGATTATTCCTAATTATTTTCTTATTAGTAAAGGCACCAGAATTTTAAACTTTTTGGAGTGAAATTATATGCTTTGATGGACTCGAGTAATAGTCGTAAAACCTTTGACTTAGTCGGAAGTCTTGCTGCGCGTAAGCAAACCGCTTGGTTATATCGTAGCGCGAAAATTTATCATGCGAAAGATTTTAGTACACAGTTAAGAGTGTAGCGCGCACGAGTCTCCATTTGATGCACAGACTTTTGGTTAGTTAACTTACTGCTGCTACTTTTCATTGCGCTTCATACAAATTTAATTGTGTCAATGTGCTATGAATTTTTAATTCGCACATGCGATAGTTTACGGCTATCCACAAAGCAAAAACTTTGCATTCTTAGCTTTTTGAGTATTTCATGTACAATTATTTATTTATATTTTATTTTATCAGGTATATGTTTAATAACTGACAGAGGAGTGTTTGGATTTTGTAAAAATTGAATACAGTATTTTATCTAAATTATATGTAAACCGGAGCTTTATAGACTGTTAATTTTGAAGAATTTTGTAGAATAACAAAGTACATATGTTTGAAATATAAAATTCATTTTGATTATAACGTTACTATATTCATTTTGTATAATTATAATGTATATCATTCTATTTTTCAACATATTTTTGTTGATTGTCAAAAACTGTCTGTTTAAATATTAGCCGAAAATATAGTGCTTCTAACAATCTTCTAAAATCTTATAATCCATGAGAAAATTGAAAAAATTTTTATTTTTGCTCTATAAATATTATATTTTTACGAATATTAAATTTAATTTTGGTTTTATTTAAAGGAAACATTACAAGAAACGAAAATTTAAAACAACGAAATGAATATTAGGGGTCGAAAAAAATGTATTCGCTTCCACATAGATTCTCGATAAAAAGATAAAATTTGTTTTCTATTTTCTGAAAAAATTTGTATAGAGTAAGAGCAAGCTATAGTTAAAATTTTTTTCTATGCAAAAAAATAAAAAACAGCGATTATTCTTAGTGTTAGCGTTATCATTAACATCTTATATTATTTATAATAATAATTCCCCATTGGTTGTACTTAAGCATCATTAAATTGTATATTTCAAAAGTTTGTCGAAGAAAGTTATTACTTTAAAACTACGGCGAAAAGTTTTGAGTTACACCATAAATTACGAACTTCTTAAATTCCTTGAGAATTGCCTCTTTATGTAAGCTAAAGAAATGTATCGTTGCTAAAAAAAGCCGTAATACCGCGGAAGCTCTGATACAAAGGTTCAATTTACTATTTGTCAGTCATTTTAGTCTTTTCAGATACACAAACTAGCTAGATTTTATTCATAATGTTTACGAGGCCTACAGAAGCTCCAAAAACTTACCTGAGTGGTGCGCGTTAATTAAGTAATTTCAATTAAAATTCCTTATTTCCAGTCTTGCAGCTACGTAGATAGACTCCGTTGGATTTTATGATGGCTCGGACTAGTCGCGCAGCCCAAACGTACGTGCGTAAGCGTACTAGAATGAGCCAGACGAGTGGCTCTGAGGTCTCTCGCAGCCTAGGGAGAGACTGCCAGAATACTCGGGTAGGTGTATGGGTGCGTATGTATGCATGTAACTGGAGAGAAGAGCGGCCGACCTCGTATTGTCGACAAAGTGCCTTTTGACTCCTCGTTAGTTTTCTCAGACTGAGTTTTTTTTACTTTTAGACAAACTTCCATTTGGCTGAGAAATTTTTTCTTATTTCCCAACTGCTGCAGTAAAGTTTATTTGTTACATTATTATCCATCAAATCATTAGATACGTGATGCTCCAGTGCTGGAAAATTTTTTATGGAGATGTACAGAAATATACCATTATTACTTATATAATTTATATAATATTACAAAATATTTTATGTTATTAGATAAAATATTGTAGAATAAAAGAGAAATTAATTGCATCGTTGTTTCATAAGAGTGTTGTATAATTTATTCAAATTGTTGTATTTTATAAAACGCTAGGTCATCTCGTGTGTCTGTGAATACCAGAAAAATTACAAATTTTATTTTAGAAGAGTTGAAAAATGCCAAGACATGTACTTGTAAATGTATTAAAAGAAATTTTTAATATTACAATCTTCTATAACACAAAAAATTTTCAAGTACGGAAGGCAGATATCTTTTTCACCTCGAGCGAAATTTAAAAACGTTGTGCGTTACATTCTAAAAATCTCGTGCGTAATCAAAGGCATGTCTGACTTGTTTTCGCTAGTGGCACAGCATCACTTGTGTAATACAAACACGATTTTCTATTTCATTTTTATTATTTGCATAAACAACAAGCTCTGTTCATTTTGCAATTGTAAAATACAACGTATAGTAAATACATAAGATAAGAATGAAATGATCATTCTAGCAAGAAAAACGTGAATTTACGAAATAATAAATAAGAATTTAAAAAAAAAACAGTTAAATATATGATTACTAATTTACTTTAGGTATTTTAGTTTTTCCGAACAAAATATCTGTGCTTTTTTCAATTCAACTAATTTTAAATCCCTTCTTGACTCATACGAGCGGAAATAAATGACCGTAAATAAAACCGACCATTAGATGCATAAAAAAGCGCAGTAAAAGAAACAAACAGCATTCCTGTATTTCACCGAAATTGAAAAGGCCTGAAGGCGTACGTACGTGCATAGGTTGAGAGAGAAAAGTACTTTGCCAGCGTGGGTTACGTGCCATCCTACACTACCGACCGGTGCCATTCCGGATTGCAGCAGGCGGAATTCGGAATTCGGCCGTTATACAAGAGGGTGGACAATGATGGAATGAGGTCGCGCGTAGTCGCAGATTGGTCGCCTAACTGCACATACATCCCATATCAGCCCGTTATTGTCGCGGCTCTCTGGAGGTAGGCCATGTGAGATTGTGCGCAAAGATACATCGGATTCCCAACTTTAGCATTCAGATACGTTCGACGAAAGATGAGTGAAGCCTCGCGATGCATCGTTTATGACGGTTCACTCACGAACTCCTAAAAATCGCCTGCGAATCCGCGAGCGAATTAAAAATAATTTCGGATAGATTGATTTTCATCCTGTAATTATAAATTTATTTTATGAGATAGAAAAATATTTTAGAGCAGTCAGACAAGTTTTCTTATTATTGAAAGAAAATGTATTTCCGTTTTGAAAATTTTAACTTAATAAGCATTACATAACTGCAGCAATATAATAATGTTAAGAACACTAAAAAACTTATTCGCTTGTACGTTTTGTAATTTCGAAATAAGGGCTTCTCGTATATAATTTATAGGTCTTCGTAGAAATATTTATTAGACGACTGTAATTTTAAAAAATTCTTTTAAAGCCACTCTAATACAATTACATAAATAATTAAAAAAATATTAAAAATAATTCAGCACAAAAAATTCAACAGAAAAAATTTCTGTACGTTTAAAGAACATAAAAGATATTACAGAGCTTGATATCGTATTTACTTCGATAATACTACTTAATTAGCAATATATCAATGGTAAAATCCACTAAATGTAACGATGTTTAAATATAAATTATTATTTATGTTACAAGTACACATAATTAGGAAAAACTATTTAATAAAATTAAATTTCCTTTGTATTCCTGAGATACTAAAATTATAAGCTTATAGTCATTGATAAACTTATAAATTACACGAATTATAAGCTATTACAATATAAGCATCGGATGTATTTAAAATATTATATATATATATATATATTTCTAATTGAAAAACGATGAAAATTGCTTTCATATTAATTTATTCGAAAGATCATATCATTAATTAAAAGCTCATTGAGTAGATTTTATCATGAAACTGTTATTTTGCAAAAGGATAAATAATTCGAAATTATTCGATAAAATCAATGTTTCTCTTATAATTATAATTTATAATCGGAAATCAATGAAATATGAATGTTAAATAAGTTTTTTTAACTGTTACATTTACCAAAAAAATTGAAGTTCATGTAAATTAATACAGATATGAAATCAAGAAATTTCTTTAATTACTGCAAGAAGATTATTGTGCAACTTCTTTTTATATTATATTTTAAATATAATTCTTTACAGTATGGCAAACTTTAATTTTTTATTTTTATAGTAACTTCAGAAAATACTTCTCAGAGATTCCTTATTTATACAAATCTTTTTGAAGTAATATCATTCTAACAGAATTACTATTTTTTTAATTATTGAAGCACAAGCTTATTTTATTTTAAAATTGTATCATGTTTTTTGTATTTTTATAAAATATTCTAACGGTGTATATTAAAAAAAAAAAAAAATAAATATAGTACATTCCGCGAAAGCAATCTTGGTAATAGCTAAATTTTATACTCTATACAGTTTTCGTTTGATACGTAACTGAGTTGTTAATTTATATTTTCTTTCTCTTCGATTAAAAGTTTAATTCAGCAGTAGTCATAACAGTAACATCTACTACTAATTCAAAGTTAACTTATGTATGCAAGAAAGCTTTTGAATAAAAAAGTTGCATCTATATTCTTGTAAAAAACAGAAATCTAGTGAATTATTTAAAATCCATTTTTAAACATGTAATTATAAAATTTTTAATTATGTAATTATATGAATTACTATAGTATTTACCAAGTTAAAACTTGAATTTATTATTTTTTTTTATTAAAATTAATAATATTTAATTTCTTGATATTGGCAATATGAAATAAAATTCTATTTTTAATATTTCAACACGATATCTCTTAATGTAATGAGTATAAACGATATGCAAATTCTCACTATTAAAGTTAAAAATTCGGGAAACAATATTTCCCAATAATTCATTGGAAGCCTCTAGGGATATATATGTTGCATCGAAAAATTCGAAGATTATCCATGTTTTGGGGGAGGCGCATTGTACATTATAAATTTGGACAAAACATATACATGCATTTCGCAAACGATAAATACGCTTGGATTGGTAACAAGAGCCTTGGACTCGCTCGAAATATGGAATATTCCAGCCATTATTGTTGGCGATTCATTATAATAATGAAGCCACGCGTGAGTCGTGGACATAGTGATCGGAAATGTGACAAATGTTATACAATATATATATACATATATATATTTAAATGCGCGTGAGACTACGTGTGCAAGTTTGTGCGTGTGAATGTGTATATACACATATTTATTTATTGAGCAGTTAAGCGTGAGTTTTTAAAAAGTATTAAAGAATACCTAACGATAACTGTTTAGAATTTCATAAATTTTGGGGATTAAAAACAATTTTCCGGTTGCGGTAGGTTCGTGGTTAGCTTACGCATAGTAGAGCATATTTACATAATCGGTTTAATAATTAATATTGTAATAGGTGATAATCGATTATTTAAATGAGGAGCTAGTGATTATGCAAAGAGCGATTAATGAAAATTCAAGGCAATTATAGATAGAAATATCAAGGTTTATTTTAGGTTTTAACACGAAAAAATAATTTAGATAGTTTAGATATTTTTTAGAATTTACTTTAATCAGAATAATTTTTAAATATTTTTCAATACTATATATTGATTTCTAAATCTAAAATTGAAACGTAAATAAGATATATCACCAAGAACAATTTCATGGTACGATATCATCATTTCATGATCATATATTGTATACATGATCAAGTTGATTCGATTTTTTGATTAGATTAGATTACATTTATATTTTATGTAGAATATATAAATATTTACTTAAAATTACGAAAGAAATTTATATATCTGGTTACTTGAAATATTCAATTTTTTTAATTAAATTCAAAATTAATTCACTTTGTTTATTTAGAAATGCTTTTAAAATTAATTTAAAGAATTTTATTTTATTTAATTTTATTTTGTATTTTATTGTAATTTTTTAATATCTCAATTCTTTTTTATTAAAATGAAAAAGAAGTTTTTATTGTAATTTGAATTTGATTATTTATTTTAATTTATACACAGAACATAAATAACATATTGAATAGAAATTAGATCGCATTAAAAATAATTATAAGTCTACAATAATATTATAAACTGAAATTCATATATTTATAAAGTTTATATTTTTATTTTACGTTATTATTTATCCAAAAAGTAAAATTACAACAGTAAAAATTATTTATACAGTCGATAATTTATTTAATATGTTTGAACTTTCACTTTCAAATATTGTATTTTTTGTACAGCAATATAATTTTGTTTGGTTTTATTCTATTAAGTAAAAAATTTACTACTTCTTTTGCATTTATAATTTATATATTAAAAAATTTATTTTAAATATTCGGGTATTAAATTTACTTGAAATATTACAACTGAATAAAAAATCAAAGTATTTCAAGTTATTACTATTGATCCTTGAGAGCGTTTTTAGAAAATGACAGTCACTACATCAATCAATAAGTTGTAAACCACAAATTAACTACAACAATACAAGACTACAGCCTGAAAATCCTATTACACTATTTCGAGAATTCTGTTAAATGTATGTCAGGTCTTATCTTTGTGAGTTAACCTGGGCGAACGGGTTATCGTGAATAGGATTGCACTAGTGATTAGCGTTGAAGACAAAGAGAAAGAGAGAGAGAGATTGTGAGAAAGTGAGTGAGAGAGTGCGAGTGACAGAGCGTGTACGAAAGAGCAGAGTGTAAGAGGAATAGAAAGGTACGTACTCGTATACTCACGTATACGTGTTACTGGGAGATGCGTGTTCGACTCTTATCAGTGATAGGAGTCAGATAATAATCGGGCGTTTAGTACCCCGACAGCAATGCTAATCCTGAACGGAACTCCAATGCGCATGCCAGAAGCTATCAGCATCTGACCATTCTTCTAAGATTCTGGAGTTTTAATTAAGAGTATAGTAACAAAAATGTTTTCTAATTCCTGAAATTGATAAAAATTTATTATAAAAATGTTTACTCTACGTTAACATAAATAGTTATATTGCTTCGGATAAAAAATTCAAAGCAACTTCTCTTTTCTAAAATTAGACAATGTATGTATAAAAAAAAAAGAAAAACTTTTTCACACAGAAAACAACTAGTTTAATAGCTTTTTTTTAATTGACAAATTAACGTATAGCATGAATGCAATATACTTTAATTTGAAAAATCAACTGTCAATATTTATTTCTCGTGTAAATTCAACTAAATAATATTTAGGCAAATCAAGAAATCCATTTATTTTCAAAATTCTGAACAGATGGAAAAAGATATTTTTGATTTTCTATAAATTATTTTAAACATATTTTCCCTCTAAAATTATTTTATTACGAACTTTTTCGTTAGCTTATTACATAAAAAGATAATTAAAAAAATTCGTCTATTTTTTTGAAAGAACAACAATAAAAATCTTAATCAATAGATTAATGTAAAATACTTTACAATCAAACTATTTTTTATTAATAGCTAGCATAATAAATCGAAATATAATTGATCAATGATTTTATATGAATTGAATATTCAAACTAAAAATAATAGTAGTTGAATAAATTATGTACATTCGCGTACTCTTTCGATACCATAAATATATATTATTTTTCAATTTTTAATGCACTAACTTATTAATCTTCATTTTACATTATATATATAAGTTTTCTCTATAAATCGAATATCTCAAATCGGTATTTTTAATTATACTTTCGAAAATATGTAAAATATATTATGTTACACATAAACAATATATTTAATAAAATAAAATTTATTATTTTTATGGGAATTAAAGTAGTATAATATAATTATCTGTTTTTTAAAAATATCATAAATTTTAAATTTATGTTAATTTGTAATTAAATTATTCAAAATATTTTGTCTTTAGATTAATAACTTCATATTCACAAATACTTCCCGTTGAAAGTAGTGTAAAAAATAAACGTATAAATGAAAAATAAATAAATGTAAAAAAAAATAAAAATATTCGTCATTGAAGAATGGAACAAAATTTTAAATATTAAATTATTGTATTTGAAAGCTTTATTAATAAGAGTTATACATACAATTTTTTAGGAATAATTAATCTCGTAATTATATAAAAACAAAATTATCCCACAAACGCAAGCTTAAACGAAATTTTTCAAACAAATTGAATTTTTCCGTCTTAACGGTAACTCAATGTAATTTAAATTTATACAGTATGATTAAAGTGCCACTGGAAGTTCCTTGTTCTTGGCTATAAAATTTCTTTCATAATTTACACCGCTTTTTCTCCTATTGCCTTTTCCTTTGATACAAAAATCCCCACCCACTAATGAACACTCTCACACCACATATTCGCGCAAAGAAAGAGAAATGCGAGCTTACACTTGTAGCTCGTTTGCTACAGATAATTGAAGAGTTCGTCGCTTCAAAAGAAATGTGTTACAAGAGAAAGAAGTGAAAAGAAAAAGGAAAACCCCAGCCGATAAGAGTACCTATCCATTTTTTCTTCATTTTGATTTTTCATGTGAATCGACGATACGCAGGAATTTCAGTCCACACTCCAAATTCCTCATTACTTTCTGCAGCGATAATCTCAAATTAAAGTGAGTCAGATACAATCAAGATTGGATCTTCGCATTAGCTAATCATAATGTAGAACGAATTCGTATACGTGTCTTCTTGATAAAACCGTGTCATTTTTCATATGCGCAACATTACGTTTCTCTACTTTCTTTCCACACTTGCAAATTTTTACATCGGAATCCAGCTTTCTGATAGATCAAAACTTTTTGAGATTTTCCGTTTGCTTGGAGTAACTTTTCACCTTTTCAACTTTTACAGAAAATTCCAATATTTAGGTAATATTCGAAACTGAATATGTAACTAATAGTGCAAAAAAATCACAGTATGTTTATTAGATGTTTCGTTTTATTTACGTCAATTTTTACAAGAAAATATTTGACCGAAAGTTTTTGTGAAGTATAAATAATTTCCAAATAATTTGTTGATTTGGCCAAAAAATTAAACGCAGTTACTCAACTAGATATCTACATTTGCAATTTTCCAAAGTTCAATAAAAATGAATATTTGATAAACATAAATAATTAAATTGAAATTGTATAAAATTTTGCGAATCACATATTTTTTTGTAAATGTATACTTCTTAATTCGCTTGTTCTTTATTCGCTTGTCATAAAATATCAAAAAAGTTTGCTGAGTTGAGATTTGCTTCGAGGTAAATCAAGCAGATTCCTACTAATCACACGCATACACTCATATACGCGTATATGTATATGCAGTTCAAAGAGGAGCCCAAGAGCCATTGTGCGAAGAGCCAGTGGAATGCCACCACGGCCGCGCGCATAGTAATCATCATATCACAACAGAATGCCCAAAGAGGAACAATAAGCATGAGAAGGACAATGAAAAGGAGAAACGGGTGAAAGGCTCGAAAAGTACGTATCACATTGGCGCAGTGTTCGTTACGGGCTTCTTCAGGTGTCAATGTGAGATGACGTAAGTTTGCATTCGGGATTATTTGGCTCGTGGTTCTAGCAGTGCGCTAAATAGACAATAGCCGGGCACATGGTCCACGCTCCTGAACGGCACTGGCTAGATTTTAGTCGTGTTACTTTACGTATTCGGGTGACTGCGCGATCCTTTTGCAAGTTCAACGATTGTCTGTTTTATTCGTGCATTCTCCTGTAATTTTCATAGATAATAGTGCACATTGTTTCCAGTATACTTTTCTTTATTGCTGCTTGAAATTGTATTTAGGCGTAGAGAGGCTCGTGATTTGAACAAGTTTTTCGTCCACGTAAATAACATCATCCCGCACACCTTTTTAAAAACAATATGGAATTATTAAAATTTTGACGAGAATGAAAAGTTTTGTCATTTTGCAAGCGTTTAAAATTTATGTGTAACTTGTTCCTCTGACAATTTTACTCATTCATCTTTTCATTGTTTTAATGAATTATAAAGTATTAACGAGAGGCATCAAATTAAAATTAGATCAATTGCAAAATTGTATATCTTGACAAAAATCACCGATGATTCATGTTGGCTCGAAGCCGATCAAATTTAAGTTAGCAAAATAAATAATATCCGATAAAAGCGCGATAGATGAAAACAATAAATTTACGTCTGTTATACATTTAACAATGTATTAATGATAAGTGTGGATCGCAACTTTGCATAAAATGCATATTACTAAAACATTCTATTTCAAGTATTTGAAAAAGACAAATTATTTGGATGTACAAAAACATATTGACTACATTGATAAGAGACTTTTTTTATAACTGAATTTTGACCGACACTTATTATTTACTCTTATTAACTTTAGAAATTTAATATAATTATAAGTTACATATATTTTGAAATACGATAAAAGTTCAACATTTTAATATTTAAAATCTATAATTATAATATATGAGACATTTTTTCAAATATTAAATTTTAGATAACCAAAATTTTTAATTAGTGTATTATTTAAGTAGACTATTTTGCTTATCATTTCCAGTAAAATCAGTTGGTAACAGGTTTTTTTCATTGAATAAAGGAGTAGTTATTAGAAAATATATACAGCTCTCGATATTGGATACCAACAAATACATACATATATATATATATATATTTAACAGTCAGCAGATTTATATAAATTTAAAATTTTTATTTCTTAAATTTATAATTTAAAATTGGTTGACACTTCCAATAAATATCTATCAAATTTGACAAAATAGAATTTAAATCATCTAATTAATACTGACCTTGATTGCAGTATAAAAAAGAAATTTTTCTGTAAAATTCACTTTCCCCATGCTTGTCGGTTCTCGGAAAGACCTTCAAACACGCATTTGCGTTTACATAGGCGAAATAGATGCTTTGAGAAACATTAGTTGAAACCCAAGGTATAAATACACATATTCTCGTTTATCACATCGCGAGACAGTTTTTTCATGTGCTTTTCTCGAGGCCCTTTGACTCTTTGCACATACCAGATTCGTTTCATTCAGTCATTCAAACTTTTACAGTAAGAAGAAAGTTCTCTTCATTCGAAGCATTTCAACATCTCGTCTCTGTTGACACCAGCCTACAAAAGTGAGAATAGAACATGCGGATTGAGAGTATGCGCCAACACGACTATTCAAATATCGCCTCACGTGGTGAAGATTTCATTTTCCCTCTCGTGAGTTTCATTCCCTCTTTGAGCGTATGTTTCTTTTCTTTTCTTGCTTTATTTAATTTTGGCTTTTTTACTCTCATCTTCTCGTAACGCAGCCCAAGAATCCATTAGTTGTAACAAATGCGCGGACAATATAAAAATCATCAAAGGTACTGCGTATCATATACTTATAAATTAATCCAGGTGTTAAATTAGCTAAGTTTTCAAAGTTTAAATTAGTATTGCCTATAAATCCAAGTGAGTTATTATTCAATTAATAATAATCACTTTGAAATGTTTTTAAGGTCACAGTCTTATTGAAAACCTATTTTTATGGTACATTTTTATCAATGTTGAAAGAAATATATAGTTTGTTTCGAATTATTAAAGACTTCATTCAATTTGACTGTACAATAAAAAGTACTAAAACATTGTTAAAGAGGAAATATATATTATTATACTTACTTCAAGCTCATTATTTTTATTCACATTCATTATTTCTTAATGTTGTATTACCATTAAATTTTTTATGTATGTAAGTCAATAGAGGCTTTACTAATAATGACTGTTTTCAGGCACATTTCACTGCTTAATTGTGAAAGTAATAATATTTTCAAATCTAATGTAATTGCTAAAGAGCACAATTAGCTTCATATTTACAGTTTTATAATTTAATAAGGGATTTTCTTATATATATTTTATGTAATAGAATAGCTTATTTACATCTTTCTACTCTGCATTCATTGAAATTTGGTTTCATAACGATTAAATATTATTAATTAAATACTATAAATAGTAAATTCATTAATCACTTTCTATAATTAATTTATATGGGCGAAGATTTAATAATCACTTATTTTTGCAGATACATCTTACCAAATAAATATAAGAATTGATTAATACATTAATTTTGTATAAAATGCAGAATGCAAATAAAAATTTTATTTTCTGTAAAGTATTTGTATATATTTATAATGAAAAAAGCATTACAATAGTGCACTATATTAGTAAAGCTATACTTGTATTTATACTATTGCAGTGTGCAAATATATGCTCACAAATTTGTATTTCGATCAATATATTTGGATACTTTTCATCTTCTCGCAAAATAAGCAACTGTATAAATACGTAGATGCATATTTTTATATTAGCATTTATAAATAAGGCGGAAAATTACTGGCGGAAGACACGCGGTTGTAAGTTGAAAAAATGTTCAAGTGAGATACGGGGAGATCGTGCGACAGAAGCCAGCGAGTAGTGGGAGTAAATAAAATATAAAGGGGAAGGGGTATTGAACAGAGCGAATGTCGATAATGTCGAAGTGTGATTGTTAAAGCGAGCATTATGGGTTGCGTTATTGTGCTGGGATAATGCTCAATTTATACTGTAGGAGGCTCGCTTGCGGCCGTTATATTCAGCCTCAGCTTTATTATTAACGTAACAGTGCCCATGTGAAATTTCCATCCTGCAAAACCGTCTACCTTCTCTTCCGAACTCGCGCGCATCCTCTTCTCTCTCTCTCTCTCTCTCTCTCTCTCTCTCTCTCTCTGACTCGAGTGTTATGTAGGCTGGCAGGTCCTCCTAAGCGAGTTGAGTACTGAAAGTTTTAAGCCACCTCGCGTACCCTCGACGGCTTTTCCTCGATGAATTGTTAATTAACGATCTGCACGCCGATAATAAACGACATGGATAATTCACAGAACACTAGACGTTTTTCACTCTGTTTGTAATTCGGAGCGTTGAATTTCTGTCAACGTAACTTTATTTGTTCGGTTCAAATCGTGTGTCGTTGTTACGCATTTTAGTGCACGACAAGGTCAACGTACTGTTATTACTTTACGCGGGCGAAAAATTACTGCTGACTGAGTTTTTAATTTAATTTAAACATTCATATTGACAAATGTAGAGAAAAATACTTAAAGATCAAAAAATTTTAATTTGAAAATCAAATACAATCGAATTTTTAAACAAAATTACAAAATTGAATTGTGAAAGTTATGTAATATCTGTGAAAAGTTCTTTTCTAGATATACGTACTTTTTTAATTAAATACTTTCAAATTTATCGCGTTAAATAGGTTCGAATAGGTAATGAATATTTAACGATTGAAATAATTCGGCTCTCCACTTTCGACATTCTCGGATGTTCTCCCCCGCTCTCACATTCTGTGTCTTTCACTCGCCAGGTTTTTTTTATTTAACTAACTCTGTCCTTCTATAAATATGTCTATGTTTTTCGCCTGTTTAGTTGCTGATATTTATATATTAATGATTTTAAAATAAATTAATTGTTGAATTATCTATTGTAAAGAAAAATAATCTTTAGTGTTATTTATAAAATATTTTAACTGCAAATGAAACTGGTGGAAATTATTTTTTTTTAAAATCATATTTTTAAATTTTTTACAAATTATAGTTCCATATCTAGTTTTTTTGTTCTTTTTCAAGTACATTTTTTGAAATATATATACTTATATATTTATAATACTTCATTAATGTCTTTTTTATATTGGAATCATCGTCAACAGATGATTGGATTCAAGATTTTTTATACATCTCAATGTTTCATACTTTTTATTGATTATTTTTTGTCAAGAATTTATTTTATTAATAGTATTTATGGATATTATATGTTTTGGGATATGTATTTACAATTGTATTCGAAATGGTACGATGAATAAATATCATAATCAGGATCGTCGATATCTGCTTTCTAATATTAACTTAGCAAAATAGAATATTTACTTTCAGATAAATACGAAATCAGTCTTTCGAGAAAGAAGTAGATATTCTGTATTACAGAGCTTATTTAAAAGGGCAATCAAATACAATAGTTCATTTACAGTGTGTTCGAATCAGGAAATCTAGGTGCTACAAACATTATTAAACAACATCAACAGTTAGCACTATCTAGCTCGATAACATCACGATCGAGAATCATAATATTCTAAACTACACATTGAATTTCAACTTCAATTTTAGATTTACAGAGGAACTACGTATAGTTAAATTGCTCATTGAGGTAAGAACATTAACTTGCTCTATGAAACATTACATCTAATATTAAGCTCTAGAGTTACAACACCTGTTTCCACGATATCATCAATAACAATGAGAAAAGGTTGACCACTAAGCGCTTTTTTATCAAATTCAGTATGTATAAAATTTTACAAACAATTTTCTTTATTGCAGAACATTAGAATTAAAAAACGCTAGTGAATACATTCAATAAAATAAGAGGTAAACTTCTTGATAATATGATTATACTATATAATATATAAAATACAACTATTATTATTTGCGGAAACCTTTCACGTGAAGAAAATATCTTTCGATATTGATTAATCCGAGTTATATGGCACAACGTATAATCAATAATGGTATGATAACAACTATACAATAATATATATTCATACTTCTGTTAAAATCGTTGTTTGTATTATTTTGAAAAAGTATTTTTTTCTCAACTCTCGAAGAGTTGAGAATCTTGATTTACAGATACTTAAAACATAAAGACTATTTGACAATAATAATATTTAAATAAATTGTAAGCTATGACAATGGAAATTTTTTATGTGCTTTATGCATCAAAATCTCATGCTATGTACTAATTTATATATTTTAAATTATATTATTTTTTATTAAAGTTATTTATCATATTTTATAATATTAATATTTTAAATGTTATTTAAAATTAATTTTACATTTTTCAAAGTGAGTAAAAACATCAATGCATGCTTAAATTCAATATTAACAACTTTTGAATTGCATGAAATTACAGTAATAAAGATTCTTTCCGTATATAGATAATTGCTTGAGTTGTAACAATCGTTTTTCGACTGTCGAACAACTTTATAATACAAACTTTTTCTGGATCAAATGAAGACTGTAAAAAATATGTGATAACTGTGTCTAGTGAAGTTTCACGGATTGAGTTTCTATCCTAGATTAGTAAGTTGCCGTTAGGTGTTAAGTTCCTGTTATTATTCTGGAACTCATTTGGTAAATTTGAGTATTTTGTATTTAATTACCATTTCATTAAATGCTAAGGATTTTTATCATCATTTTAATGACTATTCGCTCATAAATATAAGATTAATTATCTTAATATAAGAAACTGTTTAAATTTTTCTTGTATAAAAGGTGTAGATAATCTTATAACAAGCATGAAACGATCTTTTAACTTTGTTCTTTAATTATCTTGTTAAATGAATCACAAACTCGATAGTACAAATTCATTAAAATTCGCATATTATAAATAAAGTTTGAATTACAATATTATATTTAATATTAAATATTGCAAGTATTTAATCTTTATTTCATAATACTAATTGTTGGTTCGGATACAGTTTATTGGAGAACTAAATAATATGAAACTAGCTTTTATCGATCAAGATTCGCAGTTCCAGGCTTTTCACCGAGAGTATATTCATGGGACATGTTTCTCATAATTCCCAGAAGTGCCGTTCGTTTAGGAACGCCAACAAGGTAGTGGCAGTGGTGCTGTATCCTCGAGACTGACGTCGCGAAATCCTCGTCATCTTATAGTCGTATAAAAGAGCCGAACGGCTGCTTTCACTGCATTTTTAACAGAAGCAGCCTCTAGTTTCGAAATCTTATTCCGTGCTTGGGATTTCAACGTAATCTTTGAGCATGGTATTGTTCTTTATTAGACTCTGGACCAGTTTAAATATTAGATAAAGAAATGATGAAGTAGATGAAGACTTGATTGGCTTGCCTGCTTTTTTAAACATTGGTTAGAATTGCTTGCTTCTCTCGCATATATCCATTTTCTCAATTTTGTGTTTTAACTACTACATTCGCATATTTTAATAATTTTTAAGGCAACTCGTACTTTTATCATTGTCAGTTTTAATTAAGTATAACCTTTTAGCTTCAAATTATTATACCCGTGGTAGGATATATGAAAAGTGCAGTTTAAGATTCTACATGTATTATCTTTCATTTATTTCGGTAAAATGAATTGTATTTCAAAATTTTTATATCACCAGTCATAAAGATAATTGTAATCGAGGTTAAAGCTAATATGTATATAGAATTTTTTTAAATAAATTAATTATAGTTTGAGATTTACTTGATTCATTTACTAGATTCAACTTGATTGAAAAGTTTGGTCTATAGGAATGAAACTGTTTTTAATGTAATCCATACATATGAAAAGAATGATTTTAAAAAATTAAAGTAAAACTAATTTGCAAAATTTCCATTATATTTCGAGTTGCAACATTTTTTATCTTTTTTCCGAAGTGAAAAATATTTTTTTGTACTTTTTGATTCTTTTACGTCCAGAATTTTAATAAAAATCACGCACTCTTTGTCTCTCCGTTGACTGCTGCATCACCCTCATACGTTACATACAAACATTTCACGTAAAAAAATGAATGCAGCTAACCTATAAATAATCCTCAGCCTAAAGGACAAATACCGGGTAAAGGCGATCGGAACGCGAAAAAGACTAAACAGCGAGACGCGTTACGCAGACTATAGAGATGAAACAGATAGGTAGAGAGAGAGAGAGAGATGAAACAGATAGGTAGAGAGAGATGAAATAGATAGGTGGAGAGAGAAAAAGAAGAAAAGGACAAGTATAATCTTCCTGTCCTCCGGCTCTCGAATCTAGGCATGATACATGACTCTCCCTATGTTCATGTATATCTATACATACACGCATGTCCTCTGTCCATCCCTCTCTCTCTCTCTTTCTCTCTCACGCGCGCATCTACGCGAACTTCAGCACTTGTTCAGATATTTGTTCCGACTATAAATTCAGAGTGATATACGTAACTAGGAAAATACGGCTTCATCCGGTTTCGGTCTTGTGGACGAGTGCGTGAACCAGAATTCCGACCGTCCCTCAAGTTGGTACCCTGCTTCTGCCGACACGACAATTGTGCGACATATTCGTGACCCTTGTGAGGCTGTTTTTGACCACAGCTTGAATGCGGCACTTTATATTCTATTCATATTTTTTACTCATAGACAATCTTTTACTTCCTTCTTTTAATCTTTTTTTAACAAGCAAATTTTGAAACTAACACGAAATTTAGCTCATTTCTTTTGTTACTTTGACTTATTAACCATTTTATATAAGTGCACAGTAATAACAAGAAAATTACAGTTAAACGCAAATTTCATCTGATAAATTTAACATTTTTCCATTTGCTGAGAGAATCCGTGATTGTTGCATTACGTCATGCTTGACCTAACAGGGTCTTATCTACTTGGCCATGTTCATTCTCATTATCCTCATTGCCTTTTCCGCACAATTTTGTTATTTTCTCATAAGATTTTGTGCATTTTATCTTATCAGATCCGACATGATTATGGCTAGTTTTCATGTGATAATTGTTGAATTTTTCAAACTAACACATCATCAAGTAGGTTAAGGAATTAAAAGGGACAGAAAAATTTATTAAAGAAGCTATACAAATGGTCTTTTTTTGACAAGAGCGATATAGATCATTAACAATCTGACTAATTTTACTATGTAACATAAAACTATTTTTACAATTTTAATAAAAAATATTTAAACAAATAACATTTTTAATACACTTGGTAATGTTGAATGTATTAAATAATTAAAAATCAAATGTTAAAAAATCCATACACTAACATTTTAAGAAGTATTATGGGTGTATTATTCATTATTTTAAATGAGATTGTAAATTCAAGAGTATAAAATGAAATATATAAGAATGCAGTTTCTTTATATAAATAGAAAATAGAATAAACATTTTTTTAATTAATTGAGCTTCCTGTCAATGAATGCAATGCATTCAAAATAAATTAACTATTTTTAAAAAAACTACCTACTTTATTTATGCTATTATTTAAATATATTTAATTACAGATTATTGTTGGTGTTTTTTAAAGTTTATGAAAAATTGAACTCAAAGTTTTATTTTATAAGTGATAAATTACTTCCAAATATATTTTTTAAATTGCTAAGTACCTCGAGAACTATGTAAACATTATTTTTTATCTTTGCCAAATAATATTCACAGTAAACTTGTTGTAGTAAAAAAGAGTAAAAAATAATAGTTTTTTATGTAATTTAATTTTTTGTTCGTGTTTGAATTCGTAAGTCAAGAATATTCTTTAGAATTCTTGTCATACTTCTCTGTCTCTGTCATACTTCCTCATCCGGCTTTATCTGCTCACATTTTCTTAAGGAAGGTCTTCCGACTCACACCTTACTGAAAGTGCTTAGACAGGCAGCACTAGTGCGGGGTAGTGCCAACGACGTAAATTTACGTCTTTGCGAATTGAAATGAGGTCCGACTTCCCGTTAATCACCCTTCTTCCCTCTTCTTGCATCCATCTTCCTCTATTACACACGTTTCCAAAGTTTGTGCCAACACCACAATATGTTCTTTTAACTATAGCCTTTTTAGAAGAAATATGATTAATTCTTTACTTCTTTTTATGATACAGAGAATAAACGAGAAAATAAAAAAGGAAATCGACCAAGATAATCCAAGCATAGGCTTATTTGACATTAAACGAAAATTATACTTAATTCAACTATAATTATTCATTTTATTTTTAATTATTTTCAAATAATAATGGTAATCATAGTTATTTCATTATATGAAATCATTAGATTTTTAAAAAGTAAACACATATAATGAACTTTTATTTTATGTATATCATAATATGAATTATTTGAAAAAATTCTGATAGTGATTCAACTTTATAGGACTCAATATAACATAGTTATTAATAAATTTTTCTTTCATTTAAATTTATTAATACGATATGATAATAGAGTTTCAGCTAATGCTAATTTTTTTGTATGTATTAACTCTGCATAAAGTGTACATGTCTTGCATCAAATAATCAATCAATGAATGTAATAAATGCATGAATAATGTTGTATGGGTCAAGTGCATATTAAATATTGACGGAAAAGGAAGACAAGACTCAACCCAATATAATTATTAATCATAAGCTAAATGTTTTTGTTAATGGAATATAAACTTTAACATAAATATAAACTTTTACATATTATAATTTAAAATCTTTATTCCTTTTATTAAAAAAATAATTCTGAGACTTAGAAAGATGAACTCGAAACAATCTAGTTATGTTATCGGTAGCCAATGATTCTATTGATATTAGTAAAAGAAATCGATTACGCTATTTTCATGTAGATGTCGGCTATTCAGTTTTTCAATGCTATTGTGATTCTCAATCAACTGTTGAATATTTCAAAAAAATACTTTACTTATTTCTAATTTTTTATTCTCAAATAATTTAAAATAAATAATATTTTAACTAATACAATTTACAGTTTAGAAATTAAAATTAAAACAGCTAATTTTGAATGTTTTATTTTCATTTAAGAAAAGTTCATGTACTTATGTCTATACATTAATAGAAAGAAATGTTTCTCTCTTATAAAAGTAAATTTTTAATTACATTGAAAATATGTATTAAGTATATTGAAAAAGCAGAATTCAATTCAGTGTAGGAAAATAAAATAAAATTCAGTAAAATTTATATGTTGCTTTACGCATTCAAATATACCTCATAAAATACAGTAAAAGTACATTGATAGTAATAATTTATAATGATATTCGATACACACCTCAATGTACACATCTAAATGCAGTGAGCGCGTCAATAATCAAAACATTGATTATAGTTTGTGCACTATTTATGAAACGGGCAACAGGTTGAACTCTAGAAATTCGGTTTGCTTAGTATTGAGTTGAGACTCGGTTCCTCTTTCTATCTCTGTCGATCTCGCTCCCTGGTTCCCTTTGTCCTTGTTCTATTTAACTATAGCAATCCCTACCTTTTGCATTCGATTGTGCTTGGCAAACGAGTTTTCGAGGCCGAGCTTTCGCGAGAAAGAGCCGCGCGACCTCTCGACACTCCGGGGGTGGAGTTGGAGACACTCCGGAATTGGAATCGATGTTCGATACGTTTTGCTGGAATTCTCTGTTTTGTCCCTTTGCTCATTGCTATCTCATTCGCTGTCTCTGCCACTTGTTTCCTACCACTTTTGCCAGTCTTTTTCCTTTTTCCTCTTCAAATGTATGTTATTTCTCCTTTGTGTACTTTTTCTTAGTATCTATCACGCTTCGGTTACTTTTATTATTTCCAATTTGTATTTCTTACATTTATTCATTAGTATATTTTTCTACTTGTATTCATTTGTAACAATTGTCTTATCATTGTCTTTCCTTTTCTTTAAGAAATATGCGCAATAATTTTTACGTTATATTAAAAAGATAGATTTTAAAGTATACGGCATTTTTAAAATTTAAGCTTTACGGTATTTCAATTGAATTGCGAAACGATTTAAATGCATAATTTATTAATAAAGAACCTAAGTGTTAAAAATTAAACCAAGTTAAATTATATTTTTAAATTAGCTTATAAACTTAAATATGCCTAGTAAATATCAAGTAATAAAATGTTTACTCAAGAATTTTATGAATAACTTATTAAAAGTTTACGGTTGCACTAATTTGAAAAGCTTGATCCTCTCGCGAAAATACATTTGAGTTAATCAATACTCTAAACCTGTAAAATATGAAGAGCCAATTCTGAATTTTAAGCACAAAAGAGAATAATTTTTTAAGTCGAGTTAGACTCAAATGTGCCATCAAACAATTCGATTTGTCGCCTCTGAATTTCACTACCCAACGGAGCAATTGCTCATCAGCCGGACAAAATTTGCCTCGCACGCCACTGTTTGTGAAGCCGGAGGCAATTTTAAGTTTCCATGGAAATTCTCGTCGCTGACAATCTCTTCAACCGAAAATCCAGGAAATCGACAGATAGGCGATACGTCTAAAAATCCGAAGGTCTAAAGTGCGCTTGGTCCTTGGGTCTTGGGACCATGGCTCAGCACTCCACGAGTATATATGAACTGGCTGTGTTCGATAAGACTTGCGTATGTTAGAGCGACTGAGGGAGTTTTGCATTTAGATATTCTTGGTAGATAGGGGAAGGACCTTAGCAGTAGTGGCACAGCGAAAACGAGAACAGATAGGGAGAAGCGTAGGAAGCTCCTGGGAGTAGAGTTCGCATCCCTAAGATATCCTACTCCTTTGGATGCGCACACCGACGGCCAAATACATTAAGGTTATCTCTTGAGCGGCATCCTGTCGTGCCGCATCTCTTTCTCTCATTATTTAGCCCTCGTTGCGGTGCGTCCGCAAGCGCATTGGTAATTATTTTTCGATTTAGAACTCGATTTTTCGGCGGATGCTTTCGATGAGAGGACTACTTTGCTCGCTATTAGTAGAACCGATGATTTTAGCGTATGTTTACACGAGTGCGTGGGGTCTTATAGTCATTACCGGCACTAAGCAACGATCGTTCACAGATTCTGGATGAATTTATGTTGTAACAATGAGGACTTAATTCTCTCAAAATATGGTCTTGACTCCGATATAAATCCGCCCTGGTACATTTTTCGTTGTGTCTACTGAAGAAGACCCTGTAAACAAATATGTTTTACATCGAAGTTATATTGTATGCACTCGTGAAATATAATATTTTCAGTTACAGGTGATTTGGATAAATATTTAACGATAAGCATAGTTTACATCAATTTCAGAATATTGCCCGTATCTTATTCCAAAACTAGTTAATTATTTTTATTCTCGAATTTTCTGTGTATTGCGTATAAACCACAGTTAGTGGTTACGAAATAACTACTTGTATACCCTTTTTGATATTAGTGTCAACTAATAACACTATTTAGTGCAACTCCGATCCTATTAAAAAATGAAGAAATAGTGAAAACTAGTCAGTAAAGTTAGTATTATTAATAAACATTTTAATAATTTTTAACGATTATTTTGAGTTTATACAGTTTGGGCTACATATTATTTAAAATATTGGATTTTCAATGTACGTGGTTTTATAAGCTTTTCCATTCATAATAAAAATTATTACGGAACCTTTAATCAAATATAGGTGGTATAAAATAAATTTTAATTTACGAAATAACGAGCACGTACATTCTATTACGCATACGCCTTAATTTTACTCTTTATGAACAAATAGTTGAAAAATTGATCGGAGTATCATTATTTGGTAAATGACCGAGAGTGATTTTTATGTTTCACTCTGACATATTGTAGTGAAACTCCAACAACTAAGTATTATTCAGCCTTGTTTATTCATTTTACTCAAGTCAAAATGTTCCAAGTAATTCTATCCTAGTCTCGCAATGGAACATGGAAATTCATGAGCAGCAAATAAAGCGTATACCAAGGGTAACAGCGTCCGGGATGGCCCGACTCTAACCGACCCTTTATATCTCCACTTCGAGACTCAGCTGCACTGCTGCGGCCCATCGTGTGCCTTTGTCCCGCGACGACTGCCGCACTCGAGAGAAGCGGAAGAGTCGAACGAATTTTTTCCTCTATTTGGCCTTTGTTTCATTTTCTTTTTCATTTTGTTTTCTCACTTCATTTTCACACATTTTCCTTTGTTCCTCATGTGCATGTCAAAGAACTGTACCGCGCTCTCAGCGATTCGACGATTCAATGGGGACACTTACCATGAAGGGAACGTAATTTATTGTATTTATTTTCCAGATCATAACAGTAGCGAATTTATTGATATTGGTCAATAGCTAAACTAAAACAAATTAGAAGACAGCCTGGTTTTTTTGCGTTTTTCGATATCATGATATTAAAATGTATTGGTTAATGAATTACAAGTACAAGTTGGCTTAGTCTATTTGATTTTTTTATTCAATAAAATAAAATTGGTCTGGAACAAAATTTATTTGGACTTATCAAACTTTGAACTATTTCTTAACTGTAATTATTTACTAGTAAATACTAAATTAATCACTACAATTAATAAGTAAAATCAAATAATCGAATTAGTTTATATATTATTACTCGATATGAAATAAATTACAAAAAAATATTTGTATTATAATCTATATTATATATATAATATTATATAATATTATTATATTATAGGTTTTTAAGTGGATATCTTTAAAAATATATCAATAATACATGCGATAATATCAAATTATAATATAAGAAAAAAATCTATTTTAAAATATTTACTATAAATATATATTATTCTGAAATCAAGTAAATAACTGAAGTGATTATGAATTCAATACTTTCATCTGTATGAAAGTTCAAGTTAAATGAATTCAATTAAAGAATTTTTTTTATATTTTCATTTAGTAAGCAGAGGGTTAATCATTATTGTTCTTATTTATTGTCCGTTAAAATGAATAAAAATTCACTTTATCTTAGAATATTTTATTTTATTCTTAATATAATCTTCATGTTATCAAACGATATTTCACAATAATTCGTTGTATAGATGCACGTGCGTTCATAGAAATATATTAAAAGTTAAAGTGAACAAGCAGTGGAATAATAATCTGCTCTTGTAATATATTGAGTTCTTAGATTCCTAGAAGATGTAAACTACTTCTTCACCTTTTGCGCCCCATTTTTCTGGTGCCTTTGAGTTACTTACTTTTTTTTACTTTTTCTCTGCCATTTTTTATTATTCTACTTTCCTCTTTTACTCTCATCAAGTTAACTATTTCTTCACTACCATCTATCCTTATTTCGTCTTTCCTTCTCGTATACTTAATACATTATTCTTATCCCACAATCTTTTGGTTTCCATGCAATGCGCTGTAATTTCGTCTACTTTATTATTTAAAAAAATTAAATACTACATTGTGAAAAATATAATCTTTATTTATACTATTTTCATGATAGTAGACACTAATTTTGTTCTAAAATTTCATAAGTTACAATTATTATATCTTGAATTATTATATATGAATTCTTAAATAATAAAACATGACTTATTTTATACTCAAGTTATCTATGAAGGCTTTCTTTCTTAGTTCTGCATATAAGCATCTTTAATTTAACAAACCTTTTTTAACTTCCTCTCTTTTTACGATACTAAATCATTACAAACTCTAAACTTTACGTTGTGAAAAAGATGTAATCTGTATTTAAAATTTCCCATAATCTTCATTTTATTTTACTTCGTTTTTAAGTAAATTTTTTCAGTTTTATGTTTTGCATTTCTCTTAAATTATGAAAATGTAATGCTAATGTGATTACTGTTATTGTCAAGGGAATTTCAGAAAATTTACATTTTTATTCTGATTTAATTATTTTAAAAACAATTTTATGTACTTATTTTATATTATCAATATATAATTATCAAATTAATTCATATTTTTATATCAAATATTAAGTATTCACATAAAAAAATTAATTGTTTTTGGAATCAACGAATTATTTTTATTAATTCTAATAGTTGAAAATTATTAATTTTTCACAGACGAGTATCTATAATATCTATAAATATTTAATGAATTATATAACAATTATACTTTATGTACTAATAATTAAGTAATTAACTTAATAGTTAAATAATTTTAGTATGATAATTTGAAGTATTATATTCAGATTGTACATGCTCTTTAAATCGGAAACGATATAAATTTATCATTTTATTATTTATAATATATTCAATTAATATAACAAATATTTTTAATTCAAGTTATAATAATATTATGAAAATTTATAACTATTTGAATACTAAAGTAGTAATCACATGTACATATTACTTTCAAATGTCTTCTGAACATTGAATTCCTTTCAAGTTTGGCTTTTTAATTGAAAATTGTTCCATATTTTTATTGTAGATAATATTGAACTGCATTAAATATGATTTTGAAAAATTATTTAATAAATATTATTAAAACTTTATAATTTACTTTAATAAATATCTCATTTAAAAAATTCAGAAACTATGGGTATGATTATATAATGCAAGACGCTACAAATTCTCTGCACCACTAATAAAATTTTTAAATATTTGCATTTATTTATATTATTTATATATTATTTTCAAACTACTATCCTCTCTTATTTGAAATCGCAAAACCTAATATATTTTTCTAAAAGAAGATAAATTTTTTAAAATTTTTAAAGATCTAAAAATAAACGATATAACATTCCTTGATTAAATGAATAGTGTATAAGTCTAGTACATTATAAATTCAGCACATAATCCACATTGTGTTCCTTCCTGTAGTTCGTATTTCTGTCACCAACCCATGCTGATTCTAACTTCTCATTTGTGTGTGTGCGATTGTGTTAGGCTTATGATCTTTTTCTCACTCGCACCCAAGCACAAGCGACATTTTTCTTTCACTAGTTACTACTTGGTACCACCTATCTCTGCGCATTATTTCGTCTTGTCTGAGGTATGCGCGTTTTATGATCGTTGCGTTTCCACTTTACCCTTCTTTTTGTCTTCTTTGTCGTCGGGGGAGACGAAACGATGACAATTTCACAGGGCCGTTACTCCAAGAGAAATTCGAGGATAATTCGAAGGGGTTGATATACGAGCCCCAAGGGAGACTGCTTTTGAGTTGCTAGAGTATGGGGAGACTTTTCGTCCGGGTAGGTTTTTCAATGTAGTGGGAACGATTTCACGATTTTGGAGAATTTTAGGAAAGTTTCTTCCTTATTGTTCTAAGGAAGTTATAGAAATTCTAAGATGTAATTTAGTCGCACCTCTTAAAAACTTTCCAATCTACATATTTTCTATGAGGCACATTAAAAAAAATAAAATAAAGATGTTTAGAATATCGTTGAAGTGTACTGGATTAACTTTTAATATTAAATATGATCCGTATATTCTATAAAGGATGTAAATTGCACAGGAATATAAAATATAGATAAGGATAATATACAGTAACAATAATTTGTGTCGTAAATTCTTTTTTAAATTCTAATTTGGGAATATTTATACATGTCATTAAAATGTGCATAATTTGACAATTACCTAAATATTTTGCATAGTCAATGTTTGAAAAGTTTACGTAGTAATTTAAAATCTAAAAAAATTTTTATATAATTTTATTAATATCAATTAATATTAATATCAAATTCATACTTTTAAAATTGTTCAATAAAAGTTTTATATTTAATTTGAAAATAAAAATCATAGTTGAGAAAATTTATTTTCATAAAATTATTTTAAAATTTTCAAACTATTTGAGTACATAATTTTTTTATTTAGTATTTACTAAACATAAAATAACTATTTTCTAAACTTTGTTCGGAGAAATATACTTCAATAAGTTTTTTGTGATTTATAATATTCATTTGAGAATCGCAGTTATGAAAATACTTTTCCAATTTACAAAACGACCGAAACAGGTATTTCTATGAAATATTTTCCACTTCATTGAATTGGTTTTCGACGTTGAAATCGGACGCTTCATATGTGTTCGTCTCCTCGTCCACTTTTCTTACAACAAAATCTGAATCATTACATGCGTAGTTACTTTCCTCATACACGAATTCTACATTCGCAGCTACCGCAAGACGCGTCGATGCGCAAAAGTCAGCGCATGTATCAGATTAGGAGTTCACACGGACGCAACGCGGCAAAGCGAATTAATCACGTAACACTCTGGCTGCTAGGCGAGATTAAACATAGAAGAGGTGGCAATTGTAGAATGCTTCTGATATTTACTGAAGACGTGAGTTGCTCTCAAGTTTCACTCCAACGAGTCGTCACTCCTTTACTTCGCTAAGGGATCGCGTACTTTCCATCAACTTCGGTTGATTCTCTTAGCAAATCTATGAAACTGACGTAATTTTTTTCAAAAGTTAGATTGATAATTACTACTTGGAATTGCACCGATTCAACGGAATAAGAGCTTCTTGTTTTATGCTTGAAATAAATTCGATTGTTTTAACAACGAAATTAAAACAATAATTTGCTTATTAAAATGGAAGGAAATTAATTACAGATATTGATTTTATAAAATATCATCGCTTCATTGTTTAATTTTTTGACAAATTCGTTGATAATTTATCGATATATTTAATGCACTTAATAAGTATATTAATGGATATAAATAGAAAAATTATTATGTAACTATGTCATTATGTAACTGATATTAGAAGCTGACAAGTTTATCACGTCATCTTTATAAAAACATTACTCTTATTTCTAGTCCGTTAAGACCTCCCAGAATACTGGGCTATACCCTATTTTCTTTAATTCCAATTTAATATTATCTTTCCAATTTTATCTCAGTCTACCTAAAGGACATCTAATTTCTGGTCTCTTTACTAAAGCCCTATATACTACCTTTCTTTTTCATCATATAGTTATGTACCATGAAAGTCTCATTCGGCTTGATTTAATTATATTAGTTACACTTACAGTAGATTATACTTAGGAGATAATTAATATAACATAAAGACTTCAATTTTCTTAAAATTACGAAATTTCTTTTTTTTTATATGTTCATCACACCAGTTTTATATTTTTAAATTAAAATATTTTTTTATTTTAAAATTATATATTATTTTTATTTATATATTCATCACACCAGTTTTATATTTTTAAATAAAATATTTTTTTTATTTTAAAATTATATATTATTTTTATTTATATTTTTATTTACAAAAATCTATTTTCTATCGTTAGATATCGTTTCCTTTTCTAATTATAATATTTCTTTAATTTTATCTAAAGTTCGATTACTGATTTCAGATATTTCTGCATTGAGTATAAAAATTTTTTTCTGTTCATATACTAAATAGATAAATGTATGTACAACTACATATTTCAATTTTGAAAATTTTGAAAATAATTTAAAGTACTTATCGTTTTCATGTACTCTTTCAATTTATCATTTGAAAATCTTGAAAATTCAGGCGTTTAGAAAAATGTTCACATAATTTTATCACATAGTTGCTTAAATACACTATAGGAATCGTCTTTAATGTTCTGTTTACAGTTATATATAAACCAATAAACTTCTAGACGTGTATATTTAAACTAAAGATCTTTTTGTCTTATCGTTAAATAGTACTCGAATATCGAGATCTTACGCTGTTACCATGAAAATGGCAATTTAATGACTACGCAGATTGTCGCTATTTGGTGGTGGGTTATACGCCATAAAAATAGCAATTTATAATAAAAGCTGATCTTAGAAGGTGTTGAATTTAGGAATTTGAAGTTTCGATAAGTGATATGCCTAAATGATTTTAAAAGATTATGAAAAGCCAGCAAAATATAAGAAACGAAATTAAGTTTTATTTTCATTTTCTTTGATTGATTATCTTACAATTTGTGATCATTCCCTCTATTGAAGAGCAGAACTTCTAGGGAAGGTTAGTCCGGTACTCCAATTTATAATCCAACAGTCGGGTAAAACTTGTTCAGTTATCGCGGCGAACGTTGGAGACTAGCAGGAAGGATAGAAGAGGACTACTAATGGTTAACGAACAGGAATAAAGGCATATTACGATGTTCCGAAGTTCATACGTGTTCTTTCATCCCGCTGTCCGAAGTCTCTACTTGTAAGCGGTTTTTCCTCCTTGCGTAGTAATATCTATTGTGGCAATTTGTCAGTTCTGAATCTTGAACTGGATCTTTGACAGCTGCAAATTCCAATTCTCGTGAATTCTGCTCTACAACTGTAACCGTACGTCTCTTATAATCTCTTAGTTTCTCCGCTTTTTGGGGTTGACATCCAGGTAATAGATGGCTGTAGTGAGAAATGTGCCACTCTTTGTCAGTTACAACTGTTAAATCTGTTGGAGGAAACCTTTTTTGAAGCGGATGGCCCTTGGCGAAAACCTTCTGAGTTTCTGAGTAGTTATTAAGGTAGGCGTCATAGTATTTGATGAGAACCCATTATGTGGCTGCCTTTTTAAAAAAGTGAGAGCTCGGTTTGAGCTTCAGAAATGGTCAACTTTCTACAAATTTTGTGGTTGTTTTGTTGTTAAATATAATTTCGTTTGTATAAAGTTACTAATAAATGAGTAAAAAATTCAATTAAACGTTTTACTTTATTTCTCTCTCCCGTTCTCTATACATATGTATGTGTTGAATCCAGAAATCTCATAAAATTATTTTATTATCATATAAGAATATTAAAATTTATTTTATAAAAAATTTCTTTTTATTGTTGCTTTTTCATAAATTTAATGGTTATTTGAAAATATAATAATTGTCTCCAATAATTAGTGATTATAGAGGGTCTATGTAAACGTTTAATAATTTTTCAAATGAAATATTCCATTAATTTTGACTTTTAGATTTACTAGTATATTTTTAAGAACAATTATATTTCGAAAAAAATTATTTGTGAGAAAGAAACTTTTTCTCGAATGTTAAACCCATGTATTTTCGTGAAAATGTAACTTAAAATAATATGAGATATTTTAATAACTCATAATTTTTTTTTAATTTATATCTAAAATGATATTGATATCTTTAATTATTATATATACTTGTCAGATAAAATATAATATCAAAATTTCTTGTTTCTACATAAATCTTACTTTTTAATTTTTTTATGTTCTAGGTGGGTTCTAATATCATATAAATGAGTCATTTTGGACATGTAAGTTTAAGCTCGTAATTAATTTCATTTTGTCAATATTTTAACTAGTTTATAAATTAATTTTCAAAGATATTACGTTTTTATATATGAGAATGCATTTTAATTTTAATATTAAGCAACTTTTATAATACAAAAACATATTTTTTCATAGATATTATTCCAAACTAGTCATACGTCCGTACTTTAAAATGCGTATTAAAAGAAATTTAAAACAAAATTTTTGTATGCTTAAAATAATGAAATTTTAAATAAAAATATTTCGCTGCTCTTTAGCACTAACAAGATAATAATATTTTTTATTAAAATTAGTCTTGTCTGGTAATGGTATCAATATCTTTTAAGAATTTTGCATGTTTTCATAGTGTGATAAATAAAGTGTATGAAAACTTTGTCATTTCATCAACTTCCTTCTATAAAGAACCTATGTCACGAAAGTTTAAGAGACCCTGTGATTTTAATGACACGTTTACAACATACGTAACCTATGTAATGTACTCATATGGCAGGTGCAAAACATAATTAACTTAGCCCAAATTAAATTACGATGCATGAAGCTTTTGTATATCTTGACTTTATATTTGCATTTAATGACCTTCATTTCTTAAATTAGAAATTTCTTGTACTATTTAATTAGAAAAACATTGATCAAAACCATAGATACCACTGGGTAATTTGTTTCAATATACATTAACTATTGCTACGTCATATAGTTCAAATTAAAAATGAATACATTTTTTTGACACTTAGAAAATAAAATAAAATTATTTATCCATATTTTTAGTTAATTAAATACTAAAACACTTATCTTCATCGTATATTTATTTAATTGATTAGCAGCACTTTTTAAGACATTTTATCTGTTTTAATTATTTCAAACCTTCATAAAATTATTTATATCTATATTTCATGCTTATCTTTATAGCTTTTAGAAATATATATTGTAAAATATTAATGTAATTGTAAAACAATGTAATTGTAAAATTCAATTCTCATTATTATGTTAAAAATTAAGTTCGGTTACTTTAAAAATTATTATAGACTAGATAGTTAAAGTAATGTAGACTTTAAGTGTGAATCACAGGTTGTATCAAAGGTAATTGTATAATCTATAATTAATTTATGCAGTGATAAGTGGAAGTAGATAAAAGACTGAATGTAAAAAATTGGTCTATTGAATGTTAGTATTGATGAAACTTAATCAATATCAAAATCAATTAATTCGTTTATTATCATTGTATTAAGTTACTCGAAATATATTCTTACTTAATGCATTAGAAACTATTAAAAGCTTAAATATCAAAAGAAACTTATGTATTATTTAAAACACTATTTTGGAACAATGAAAATGTTATGTCTACGAAAACTTTATTCTTGCACATAACTTATTTATTATTTTAAAAAATGCTTGTTATAATTTTCATTCAGTAAAAAATGAATACCATAACGTTATTCACCTACAACCGAAATAGAACGAATTATTATAAGTAGAAAAAAATTCTGTAATAAACTTAAACAAAATATTTTAAATCGAAATTTAATTCTTTTGTAAGATGTAAATAATTTCTTTAAATAAAAAAATACTATGAGTCAAGAGTAAAGTATATATAAAAGAACTAAAATTAAGAGCCACAGAAGGAAGAATATGACCATCACAGAGCGTAAAGCAATCCTTGTACACATCTACTTAACTCGAACGAGTGTCGGAACAAAACCAGAAACTACTACTGCTGTAGTGGTGTAGACCTGGGAAAGCTGCATTATACCTCTGGCATTATTAGGGGCTAAATGCTTTTCATATTACACATGGACGTAAGCTAATAATATAGCAAGAGAACTGAGCCGTTCCGTACCAGTGCTCCTAGTCATTTAGCCTCAGTTGCTTGCTCCCACTCTGCTTATCCTATATCTTATTTCTTCTTATCTCCGTGTTAGGTATTCCACTCTGATGTCTTTGTTGCTCTTTAGTTTCTACATTTCCTCTTAAACTATCGCTATTAATCTTACACTTATCTTATTATCTTATACTTATGCTTCATGCCTAACAATTATGAGTGCAATTTATAATCGTTTAATTCATCTTCGTATGTCTACGAGTAATTTTATTTTTTTTTATCTATGGAGATTTCTACTCGAGTAAAAAATTTATAATCATAAACAATTAAACAAGATTTTCATCCTGTATAACAAATATTGTTCTCAACTATTTAAAATTCTCTAGAGTTGCTATTAAAAATTAATTTGTACATTAATAGCATACAATTATTACCAATATTACCGATAATCCAAAAAAAATATTTCATGATTAAAATTATTCTTATACCATTGAGTTTTTAAAAAAGTTATTTTTATCAGAAATAAGAATTTTCAATTAAATCAATAATGTATAAAATCTGGATTTTTTTAATTATATTTTACTCTATAATCTAGTATAAAGAAAATTTATGTAAATCTATTATTTAAGCATCAAAAGATCCAATGCAATAAGTATTAACTTTATTTAATAAGATTAGAGTTAGACCATCGCTAAATATTATATTATATATATATATATTCTTTTATAACACTTCTTTCATATTATTCTACATCTTTAATAGTTTATTCAATTACATTAAGCAAAACTAACAAAGCCAAATGATATTTGTAACGCAAATACTTGTGAATTCTCATGATAGACTCAAATAAAAATTGAAATAAAAATGAATAATATTAAGGAATTTATTTTAGTTTAATTCTACATTATATAAATCTTTCTAAAATAATATATTTATCGTAAATAAGAACTTCTATTTATTATTACGTATTTAATTGCTTTTAAAACAGAAACATTTATAAAGCTGACAAAAAAGGTCGTATTAAAATATATCTTCTGGATAAGTTTATAATCAATGTAGGTATTAGAAAATAAATATGCATAAAGACGTAAATATTATGAAATGCAACATTAAAATGTAGTTATCAAACTGTATAAAAATGTCACGTTATTTTTTTCTCAAAGTCAATAATCGTAGCATTTATCCCACATTCGCCTTTTTTATGAAACCAATTTAGAAGTCTTTAGTTTAAACAATTTCTTATTCTGTATTAAGGTGGTGAAGCCATGAAATTCATCATCCATGTTGGTTGTAAAGACAACAAGTTATTTCATATAACAATCTTCAATAAATGTGTATATTACGTTATTTTCCGACTCGTTTCGAACTAAACATTTTTTATGACAATACAGTTTTTAGTCTACAGGAATAAGTCGAATAGTCTTTAGTCTACAGGAGCATTCGTCTATCGAAATAAACTTAGTTAATTACTCGAGGGAAAGCATTTGATTTTCTGTTAAAACTATTAAAAAGTTTGCATAAAATGTCTGTGGAATGTAAACTGTATAACTCGCTTGTATCCAAAATGTAGGATTAGACAGTTTGAAGAGTTATATTTGCACTTTGAAACGTCACGAAATCAGCCAACATCTACAAATTTATTATCTGACTGACTTAATTGTGACTATTACCTCAGTAATTTAACGATAATTAATTCTGAAAAGATTTACGCGTCAAAATTTCGCTCTTTCTCTAGTATTCGTATTCGTAAGTTATATTTATACAATGGCAAATAACAGAAAATATTGCAATTATTATATCACACATGTAGAAATAGTTTTGAGTACTGCACTAAAATGTGTAAAAAGTTTAAACGTTTTTCAACCTTTTTTAACGTTTAGCATTAAATAAGGCACACGGGAAATCTCGATTATTTTTGAATGATAAAAGAAGATTTAACGTACACTCTAATTTTAAAAGAAGTTGAATGGCTATTTATGCCTCTTTAGTATCTCATGTTTTTATTAAATTTAATAACATCTGGGTTAGAACGGAGTAGGTAATCCTGGGAACCAATATAACGAAGCGGTTCTGCTTTAATGAAGTCGAGGGAAGAGCGCAGGAGCGCTAAAATGAAAAGATATCGGCGCTCGTCAAAATATCGCGCACAAGACGAGGCTGCGGCTGCACACGCAACGACGGATTAGACGTTGAGGTAGAAGGTGGATTTAGCCCCGGGGTCCGGGCATATGTGTGAGAGTACTCCTTCCGCTTCGGCCCCACCCCCCTTCCGTACAAACAAACATGGGTCTGTAGAGTGTTGCGCGGGACTGTGCGAATTTTAGCACCTTGGAAAACCAGAACCCGCGTAATTTAATAGCACTGATGATACTTTACGACGCTTAACGCTGCAATCTCGCGACACCTTCATGCGTTTTACGACTGCGCGTACGAGGAAAATTTCGCGGCTTGCTATCATATCTCTCGGGCTCGTGTTTTCTCTTGTTGTCATGTTTCCTATGCGAAAGTATTTAATTTTGTTTGTTAGTTATATTCGACTATAGTACTATTCGCTTCAATAAATCCGTGTTTTACTTATTGAAAATTTATCGGTACGTATATTAGGTAGCATAATCGAATGAATAAATACATTCAGCTCAGCCCATTGAATATCTATCAAAAATTAATTAACTCGGCATCTCGTTTATTATCTATTCAGCAAATAAAATTCTATCAATCACGCTATTAATTTTTTATAATGCAAATGATACTATAAACGTTTATTTTCAAATTTAGCAACTCGTAACGGAAACATGAGAATCAGGCCAAAGTAAATAAACTTCAATTATTTGATCAAAGATGATTAATTATTATGTTTTTTGTACAATCTACTGTATATTATTATAATTTTCATATTTCATATAAATCTGTTCAATAACATGCTTAAGTTATGTTCTTGTAATACGTTCTTTCATATTATTTTTTACATAATTGTGTAAAAGTGTCAAGTTATAACTGAATATGAAATAATTATATTAAATTTTCATTTTTTAATGATTATTTTGATATAATTCTCTTCAAGGTTACTTTAATTGTGAACGCGTAGAATTCATTTGACAAAATTAAGCTTTAATAAATTTTATAATTAAGCAATTCAATTCCTGGAATTTTTATAATTACTTGGAATAAATCAAATTATACTAGCAGATGAGAAAAATGGCACGAATAATATAGGATATTGAAAAATATTTTTAGAGTTTATGTATTTTCTAGTAAAATTTAAGTTATATTCATTCAAAATGATTACTATACTAGTTGTTCAATTATATTAATATTTTCTGTTGAAGTATTTGCTTCTACAAAATTAATTTAAACTTATTTTAGTATATTATTACTTAAATAAACAGTAGATATTCGTATATCATTTTAAAAATCAACAAATATCAATATTATCATTAATTATAATGAAATCATAAGTCACTCAATATTATGAATTCACGGATTATCCAATGATAATAATTATTTATTCAATTCTTACTCGCTCTAGAAATCATTATTTTCATTATATGCTTGTAGGTATACGATCATTAAAAAATTTTAGCTATAGATTATATAAAATAATATAATAAGTTCAGAAATTACATATTAATATTAATCTTGAAGTTTAGTTGAGATTTTTTTGTCAGATTGCTTTTCGGTGCTTTACGAATCAGGTACAAATATCTGAATTTTAAAAAACCTTAATTCAAATATTGCTGTTATTATTTTACGAGTTTGAATTAAAGATTGTAAATTTTATTTTTATCAGATAAACTTAAAATAACGGAGTATTAATGTACCGAGCTAATAATAAATATATAATATAAAAAATATTTGTTTAAATTGGATAAATGTCTTGTTTTTTTTTACTTAAGTCAAATATGTTTTTCAAAAATATTACTATCGTGATATAATATTAAAAATTATATTGCTTATGAAAATATTAGAAAAAAAAATAGAAAACATAATAAAAAAATGATTATTATTTTAAAGATGATTATTGTTTGCTTGTAAGTTTCAGTGGAATAGCTTTTCGTCAGCAAACGTAGATATAAATTAGGTACCTTATGAAACAGTTCTCATTTGATTTTCATTAATTCTCTAACAAATAACGAAAGTATATAAGACCACATGATCGCTGTGGCATATTAAATTATTGTAGTTCGCGACTATGCCCGGGACTGCTTGAGTTATTCCCATAAGAGAGCAAATGGCAGCTGTAGCTGTGTTAATTCACACCTACTCTAGAGTTGCTGAGACGCATTAGCTCTATGTCGGTGTGAGCTTATCACTCTGCACTTAAGTGTGTGCGGATGTGCTGATGGTGGCCTATAGGAGTTGGATGGTTTAGGCTTCACAATAAAGCGCTCTGATGTCGATTAGCGGATCTTCCGAAGCTCTACAAACGGCAATTGTTTGGTGACGTGAAAATCTGATTTTAATTAACATATTTTCAAAAGTTGCCGCCGGTTCAATTTCTGTCGAACTTTATTATTATGGAATGTGGAAACAATTTTTTTCAAAAGAACAATCACATTTTTACCTTTTATATAATACTAATTTTTAGCAGGCTATCTGAAATGAATACATTTTAAAATATCATTTATTAAAATGTTTTTATTTTTTCACATTATATACGTTCAGAATATTATTGATAATCTGTGTAGTTATTCTCTACGCTTTCAAGCTTTTACTGAATTAGCAGGGTAGGTTTGAAAGATTATCTTTAGTAATTTTATTTTATAAGACAGTTTTTATAATAAATTGAAATATAAAATGTGAAAATATTAATTATTCAAATGATAAAAATGAATATAAACTAATTGCACAATATTATTTTATAATTTATTATGAAAAATTAACATAGTAATATTTAAATTATTATAATGTTCTAATCCTTGTAAAATACATCTTTTATGCTTTATCGAAAATAAAATGGATAGGTTTTTTTTCTAATATAAAATATTATCTTTTAAATATTATAATATTATCAATTAATAAAAATGTTTTAACGAATAAAGATTTTGTATAATCCTTAGAATAATTTATTCTAGATGATTTTATCTCATAAAAAAACTTCTTATGTGAGTAAATGCGAGGGCAAATAAAAATATTCAAACGCAATTACGGATAATTTCTGAAAATTTATTATTAAGTTAAATTGAGAGAAAAAATGAATAGTCGAAAATATCAGTATTATTTTGAAATAATCTTAAGCGGTAAAAGTATTATGTAGTCACTGAAAATTATTTGTTTTTTATTATTCAATTTTCCTTAATTTTAATAGTTTAATTTCAATAATGCTACCTCTTTTCAATTATTATACGAATATTGAGTTAACGTTCTTGAACAAATGATTCTTGAAAATGTTAAATAATAGAGTTCCGAATTAATTATTTTTCGAAACTACAATTGATAAATAACCACTACGATGTATTTAGTATAATAACGTATAAGATAGATCTGAAATAACTAATTGTGTACTAGGGACTTTTGCATATCAAATTCCTGAATAACCGTTACAGCGTGAAGGCATTTCCCTATCGCAAACTGGGACTTTTACAGCTGGATGCTGTAAAATAATAATGCATATAATGGAGCCGCGTTGCGCTAGCGAAGCGCTGGTTTAACGATATCGTTTTTACGACTATACGTCGCTGACGTCGACCGGGCAAATTGAAGACTTCGACGGGGGAATGCCAAGCGATAACCGCGCGCTTACACGCGTGTGAGTTTTACCGCGCGAGTTACGGAACAAGAGGCGGGACCAAGAGGGACATCCGTTGCGCTATTTTGCACTCGGAATCGTTTCGTTGACAGTGGATTGCATGTTTTCGGTATCGTGTTTTCATGCCTATTAGAATTTATTTTATCATTTATTTTCAGAAATAAGTGAGCCTTTTTGGCTTTTGTGATAAAATTGGATGACTTTTACTTGGGTAGTAATATCGAAGTATCTAAAACTGAAAGTAAGGAAAATGCTTTGCAAATTTGAAAATATGATCCAATGCCATTCGGAAAAATGCTCTGTTAAAATTTCAAATGATTTTTATAACTTAATTTGTTTAAATTATAAATTTTTAATACTATTCAATTCATAAGTCGATAATGATTTTTTAATTAAATATTGTGTCTATTAATTTGTGAGAAATTAAAAAAACGACGTTTCTAAATTTAAACTAATTTTAATTCTTTGGGTAGAAACTGTATATGTGTGTGTAAAATATATATAATTTCAACATATTTACATCGCGTCTATATAAAATGAAATTAAAATAAAGTTGCGAATATCATAAACTTCGTTAGTTTGATTGCAAATTAGGAGAAATGACACTACCAATGAATCGCGCATATAATATGGATCGGCATTGGAATTAAAACCATTGAAAGATAAATGTAACTATACCGTAGACGTTACAAATACAAAGTTTCTATTATTTCCTCCGATATTTTTTAAATCCTATCCAGATTATCATTTAAAAAAATTTTGTCGGTTGACAAAGTATTAAGCACTAACTCAGCTAATTCTAAAATAACAATTATATTTGCACCATTTAAAAGCCTTACATGTAAATGGAACGAGAGTGAATTGGCAAATTCTCCACATATAGTAAAACATTGAAAAAGCTTATCAGAACACACGGAGACACTGACCAACCGATGGTATAACCGTTGAATCGAGAGCTTGTATTTCCCTCTTCTTTCACTCCCTTGATTCATTGTTTCTACTACTCTTCGATTAGTCGGCGAGCGAGGGGCTTTTCGTCAGCCCTGTTTTCATTTTCGCTTCTATCTTTCAATGGCGATTTAGAGAGGACAATTGTTCAGATTAAACCAGTTGTTTGAAATGTCCTTGCACTTCTATACACGTGCTTTTTTGCGAGCTTGTATCTACCGTTTTATCTCTCGACGGTAGTATTTTACGTTATGCTCGATTTCCTTATTTATAACAGTTTCACCTTTCGATATCTATCGTTTTATAATGTAAACCTTCAATACACGAGTTTTTATTATTTAATACATTCTTATCCATTTGAGATTAAAGTATCATTATTTTTTCCTTAATTCTATTTTATGAAACTTATTTTTATAAATATTTAATTCAGTATATATTTCACAATCTATACATTCAAAAATAGGCTTATTTGCAATAACTTATATGGTAATATGAGAAGATTATTATGTAAACATTCGTATGAGAATATAATATGAAAGTAATTTTTAAATGATATATATATACATATATATATATATATATATGTAATTTTAATACACAGAAAAGCATTTTCAATCCTACTTTAATTTATAAATCAAAAGTTATAAATAAATGAAGCATGATCTATTATTTTAGTCTTGTTAAAAAAATGAAAATAGAGTTTTTGAAACTTTTAAAAATTATTGGTAATATTTTTAAAATCTTAAAAATTGAATAAAATATCTTAAAGAGGTCTGAGTACTAAATTAAAAAATATTTTTAATCCGGGTACGAAAAACTTCAGCTATTGATTATTTAAAGTCTCTTGTAATGGTAATAATAATATCTGGTCCAAAGCAAACGGCCCATTCGTGGCTAGTGTTTCATCCTGTTCTTTTGTACATTGGTGTATAAACTCGTAAATGTAGAGTCACTACTTCTGATGTTACTGCACTATCAATTTTCTTGAATGAGGTACTTTAAGCTTAATAGATGGGAACACTGAAAATAAACTAATTTAATAGGATGTTATCTCATATCATTTTGATTGTATTGAGGTCTGCTATCAATCGCTGTCAAAGATGACGGGAAAGATAGTATAAAGGATAGCGTATAGCAGAAAAATAACTATTACTCTTTATAAATCTTGTGAATAAATACGCTTTTCATTTTACAAATCATAAAATCTTAGCAGATCATTTAAAATATCAATATCTTTTAAATAATCATATTAATAATAACATTATTCCAACTTGCTTTTAACTCACAACTTTTTGTGTAGTAGTGTTATTACAGTTGATACCATTATTTTATTGTATTAAATATTTAATATGAGAATTTGGCTTAAAATTCATAAATAGTTTTATTGTGCTTTGAAAATTTATTTTCTAAAAATATAAAAAACTGTAAATTGAAATAAATCCACAATAAAATGACGATCATTTAATAATCCAAATACAAAATTTTAATTTTACTTTAATTCTAATTAAAAAATGCTAAAATATTTTAAGACTAAATTAAAATACTATTAATTCTCGATTAATAATAATATATTTTACTAATAGTATTGTACTGTATTTAAAATCATTATTTACACATCAATTGTAATACATTTTGAAATTATTCATTAAGCTTTCAATTAGTTTTTTTTAATAAAAAAGTGAAAATTAGTAAAATAATTTAGTAAATAATATTCATTTGCGTCTAGTAATAAAGTTTCTTTCCTTTGATTCTATTAGTCGAAAAATCAGTTTCAAAAGTTCCCAGATTTTATCAAAATTACGAGTACATATCAGTAGTGATGGTATCTGGTAAACCGTGTCTACCTCTCGTATCCTATCCTCTCTCTCTCTCTCTCTCTTTTGGTTTCTTTCCACCTGTTTTTCATCACAATCCATCTCACTTTTTTCTCTCCTGATTCTCGTCTTTTCTTCTGTCACTCTATTTTTTCCTTTACTTCTTCTCTCTCCTTCCCCTCATTTTTCGTTTTCACATTTAGGGCTATGCGCCAAACTTCTATCGATTTTCACTATCTCCCTTTTTTCATCGGTCTTCTATTTACCGTAGCTTGTATCTAATGCTGCTGTTTTCTCGCTTATTTCTCTTCCTATTTTCAGAAAGTGAATTCACAAAGACAAACGAATACACATATTTCGAAGGAAGAAAAATGAAAGCATGATTATTCAAGTGATTACATATAGAAGGGTTATCGCATATTTTTTTATTCTTTCATCTCTACAACAGTATACGTTAAAATTTTGTAGTGTTCGATTCGTTGGCCGGTTGTGCTGACTGGCTAACTCTAGTCGAGAATAGCTACAAGGCCATTTGTACATGAATCATGTATGGAGTTGCACGTTTTTCTCAAATTTTTTGTTGGGTTTATAAATTTTAGAGAAAAATTTACCAATTCACTTTAAAATAGAAATTTTTCTCATCTGTATATGTATATTTAAAAGTCAAAGAGATTTTTTCACGAAGAATTTTCATGAAGTCGAAAATAACTTTTGGTACCTTTTATCGTGTAATTCTAAATATACGGTGTATGTCATTATTAGCAGAAATAGTTGTTTCCTACGGTATAATTCTAATTATTTATTTTTATGAATTAACGTGCTTTCTTTGCGGAATATACAAAAAAAATACATTTTTGTACTCTGTAAACGAACAGTCAATTTTTAATTTAAATGCCCGCTTTCATTTCCTGGGAAGGAACTTCAAAAATCAATAGAATAATGAACGAATAGTAAAATCGAAATTCACAAAAATTAGTATATTATTCGTATTTTTAAATATACTATTACTATCCAGAATCTGATGGATAGTGATGGACGAGATAGAATGGAACAATAGGATATATTTTTTTAATCTTATGAATTTCGTAATTATTCATCACAAATCGATGTTGGAATTTATTTTAAAATTATTCCTTTGTCCTCAATTTTCGTTTACACTATTTACTTAAGTCAAAATTAAAAATTCTGTAAAAATTATAATAATTAAATACTTGTGGCACAATTTGTTTATCGCATGAAAACACAAATTATAAATGATACTTGAAGTTTATCATTCATAATTTTTAATTGTTGTAGACTGGCAGATAAAGTAAAAAGGGGTAAAGAAGCAGTCGAGAAAATACTATATACATAGTCGGTAGCACTTTCCTTTTACCGGTTACCTAAGACTTTTCAATTCCCAACTTAAAGACCCATTACTTTCAAGAGAATATTATTGTCATCCCTCGCTTAGTACTTTCCTTTCTGTCTTTTATCCTGTTCAATTCCTTTCTTTCTCTTACTCATCATTAAAAAGTCTTGTGCATCTTCTCTCTTTTTCTTTCATCTGCTTTTAGAAGACAGTCGAGAGAAAATTCTCTCGAAGCTTCAATTAGCTATGATTTCACCTCTTATCCAACTTCCGGTAGGTATAAAAAATGGAAACCCCTACTTCCCAATTTATCTCTGCTCTTCTTTCCTTCATATGTACTAGAAATATTTGCCCCTCCAATTATTTTTTACAATTTTTTGCTTCCATTACTCACTGTTGTTTTTCTCATCACTTACTTTTTCTTCTCATTCTATTTTATACCGCAGTTACCATTGCCTTTTGTTACTACTTCCTTTTTCGAGTTTACTTTAGCGATGAAAAATTTTGCCATAGTATTTAATTAAGAACTTATCCAAGTGTCATGTTTCAGAAATGCTTAAGCCTTTAACAATGACTCATAATGTTAACATATAAAAAATATCTCAATAAATAGCATTTTGTTGCAAAGATACTATAAATCTTACATTACATCGTGCTATGAATTACTTTATAAGTTTATTAATGATTCAGTACCACTTCATACTCACATTATTTTACTAATTAAGGAAAAACCTGTTATCATTTATCTTTAGACAAAAAACTACGAAAGGATAATTTTATCATTTACTTAGCTCATATATATTATTTAACTACTATTTTATTATAATACTTTATAATACCTTTTATTTTTAGTTAAACTAAATAATCTATTACGGTAATTCTGATGATTAAAATATTTGAAACTTTTGATAATCTCAATTTATGAATATCCATAAAAATTTAAAAAAAAAACATAAGCTTAAAGTAAGGAAATAATTTTAAAAGTTAATTAAAAAAATACATTATTTATTGAATTTAAGAAATTTTTAAATATAATTAAAGAATGAATGGCTTAGTTTTTTCACTAAACCACCCTATTACTATACTTATGAATTGCATCCAAAGTATAAGAACACAGAACCAATCATTATAAATTCGGATCAATAAAAATCCATCACCAGATTCAATCTATCTTTTCTGCATAAATCCAGCGTAGCAATGTATTTATTTTAGAAGTAACCGTGTTGGGATGCAATTGAACCGCGTAAACGGACACACGACACAGTGTATTAATCGGCAACATTGCACACCGCGAAAAGATACGTACAATGTATACACGTGTTCCTCGGGTGGAAGCTACACGTGCCCATGCGAATGCTGACACGCACCAGACGCGCGAGTCATTGGTGCAAATAGCGCACGACGTGCGCCCAGTTCCACACTAGCAACACTCCTACACCCTCATTTTTAGTCATACACACTTAGTCCGCGATTGTTCTTTTCGTTGGAATTTTACAGTGTGGCCAAGTTCTGTGATATCAACCCTGACATCATTGCGAAAAATGATTTTTAAGGTGACGATTGGCAAATCAGACGGCATTGCCGACGTGTGTACGGAAAGTTTAAAAATGATATGCGAATTTAAACTGGAGAAATTCAATGCTGCAGTTTACCGATGCCCGCGCTTTCATTAAAATAATCAATGATATTTGTCGAATCAAGCCAGTCAGCGTTTTCGTTATAATTTTTGCGTGTGCCCATCGAAACTATTATTATATATTCGTATTTTACAAACGACTTTTAATGAATATTATTGATAATACGTATCTAATATATAATAAGTACAAAACAAGAATATAATCTTGAATTATTTGGAAGAATGAAAAGTTTGTGCATGAAAGAGAAATAAAATATTTTTTTATTTTTCAAATAGCACTTTAACGCTTATTATATTTGTTTAGGCACATATTTAACAGAGTTTGACAGATTTGGAAATTGTAAATTTTTGGCGGAAATTTTATCATTATAAAAGAACCAAGTACAAAAATGTCAGAAGTAAGACTTTTATACAAAGCTCAGAAATCGCGATCTTTTTTCCGAATTTTCTCTCACGCTTTTAGACGATATATACTTATATAGGGAAAAGCGGACCGTCGGGAGCAACTCAAACCCATTTCCGTTATCGCTTTTCCATTCGAACCGATGCCTTGCACCCGACTTCCTTGAGCTAAAGGTCTAGTGTAGCGTTGAAATTATCTCTCTCTCTCTCTCTTTCCTCTTTGCAACAAACAGCCGTTACATTGTCCAGTAAGACCCATAGACAACTCACGAATACAGGCGGAGTTACACGTACGTAGGTTCCGCTTGCGAGTGGAGGAGAGCGACGAGGACAGAGGAAATGAGTGAAAGAGAGAATGTGTGGGTTGAGGGGTTAGTGCAACGTGTATCCGGCTGTTAGCTAGACTCAGTATGGCACTACTGTGTTCAGCCAAGTCCACGCAGCATCACCGAGCATAGCACACCCTTGAGGGTACTTTGGCTATGCGGGCCGGAAAACTTTCTCTGGGCGACACTCTCGTTAAATAAATATCAAAATAAAAGGAGTCCCTCATTCTGAAACGCAAGCTCTTCGTCTATGTCTCATTCTCGCCCTCTTGCGTGCAAACGTAGGTGAGCATACATTCGTCGTTCCGGTGTTCTCTCTCACTTGCCCTCTCACCTCTAGCCTGAATACTCATGTGCCCGAATGTAGCTGTATGGATCTGTCGAGTCACCGCATGCTATCATGTAATTCTCGGTTTAAACTTCACTTGTTTTACTTTTGTGTACTCATTTTTCTTTTCCCCTACTTATCCGCCTCATCATTTTAGAGCACGTTTTTATTTTTTCACAGTCATTTGATATCGCGTAATACGTAAAGTATATGGGGATTTTTTTTCAGGGTGCGAATAAAAATTTGAAAGCAACGACACCGAAGTGAAAATACTCTGGTTTGTTTAAGCATCTTTTACGGAGTCTTCATTTCTTAATTAAAACTTTGCAGAGTTTCATCAACGAAGACATAAATACAAATAGTTCAATTGCATATAATTAATTTAAACAATAAAGTGTAACAATCAATGCTAAGCACATTAATTATTACAAAGTATATTACACAATGAACGAAAAGATTATTTGTGTAATACCAAAAATTTTAACAGATAGAGTTGAAATTTTTATAAGTAGAAAAGTATACTGATATTAATAAATTTAATAACCGATAAATTGATTAATAAGAATAAATAAAAAGTAAGCAAATCACTTTTTAGAAATTGGAATAATAATTTTGTTGGTATTAGTTTGTTAAACTACATTTGGTAATTATTTTGTTTATTTCATTTTATCCAAATTTTTTATTGTATAAAATAATTCTGTTACACATATTCGTATTCGAATTTACAGAATAATTTGTCGTTATACCAATCGAATTATTTAATCTCTTTCAAAATTCATAAAAAAATACAATTTATTATTTAGCGAATAATTTTCATTTATAAAAAACCTTTTTCGTAAAAACTTATCCTAACGTCCATTTAAAACAATTAATTCATTGTAAATCTATAATAAAATTTACGTCAATCTGCAAAAATTTAATTTTTACAATTTTTCGAAAATTGGTTGAAAAAATTTTTCACATAGAGGTTTATTATTTATACAATTTCCCAAAAGATTATTCAATTTATTAAGCACTTGATGTTTTTGATGAAACTATATATCAATAAATTATTTTAATAGTAAATTTTTAATATTACTATTAAAAATTTTTTAATATATTTTAATTAATTGAGAAACAAAAATTTGGCATAGAAATTAAAATAGAAATGTCGTTATAAAATATTATTTGAAAAAATTTAATATAAATTAACATATATAATAATAAATACAATAATTATAAAATATAAATAATGATAATAATTAATTTATTACTAAACATAATGTATTTTGTTATTACTTTTTAATATATAGATGTTCATTAGTATAATAATTTCTAAAAGTAAAAAGTGCTTAAGACATTATAACGCTGAATCTAGCATTATTTAAAGATGTATACGCTTGTAAAAAATTCAAACTTTCAAATTTTAAACAATTTTCAACCATTATAAAAATAATATTAATACAGTGGTATTTAATAAAAAAATACGAATTCAGTGGAAATAATAACGTGAAGAAAATTAAAATGGTTAATAAAATAAATTTATATAATCCGAAATTTCCGAAAATATAATTAAACATGATTTTATTCAATTTTATGTATTTAAACTTAATTTTTGATAAATATTAATCAAGTGAAAAGTAAAATTTAAGTAAGTAATAACTCACGTATTCGATCGGCCATTCCAACTGCAACAAAAAACTATTATTGAATAATATTATGGAAAACTTTGCATTCATTTGAAATTAAACAAATAATTTCCAAAATTTCTGAAACAACTAAATTAAAGATTTTATTTTTTCTTAATACTAACGCTTTTGGAAATTATTATTACCATTATTATCATTATTATTTTAAGAACGACGTAAAATAAAAGCATTGTATTTTGCAGCTTATTGTTCTGTTTTTTATTATTAGAACATACGTATAAATGTATCAAATTAATAATTTCAAAAAATTGCGTTGTTTGCTAGAAGTACAACAAATTTATAAATTATAAGTCAAACTTAAATAGAATTTGTCGTTAATTGACTCAAAAATTTGATTACAGAAATGCCAATAAACAAGAATTGTCCTTATACATTGCTATACTGAAAATATTAGCATAAAAAACGTGACAGTATATGCAGAATCGAAGAACAAATTTTGATCCAGATAAAGATAATGATAGATAATAGATAACATAGAAAGAATGAGTGACTAGAAGAGACAGAAATAACGGAAGAGATATACGTTAACAGACTGACTGGTAATGGCAACGTTTGATTGCATCCATTATGCCTGAACTACCTAATACGTAACTTTCCAAAACTCTCGCCTTCTCTCTCAAAATTCCATTGGCTGACCCACTCTTTCTCTCTGTCTCGATAATGAACAGAACGCTTCTACCCACTGCATGTATTTCCAAGTACATACTCTGTATTGGCGAACGTAGTGGCAATACATTTGTAGCGATAGTTTCTACCGGTACTGTAAAATGAATTCCTCCGGAAAGCCGGTGCTACGAATATGGAGAGCATTTCTCTCTCCTCTCACTAGAGCAGCATAATAGCCTAACGCTCTACACCCACAGCTGCTTATTATGCCGGTAGATAGCGCCGGCAAGTAACTTCACGAATAACCGTTAAAACAGTTACTTCGTAATGGTTTGAGCGTTGAAGACGCGATTTTGTTGCTTTTTGCGCGTTTTTTCTTTTATTGCTTATAGAGTTCCTTTTGCAAGCTAATTTCCCTTAATTGATGTGGCAAATGCACTTCCCATACCGACATATCCCCTGTGCGAATCCGAGCGTCGCTTCCCATTATTCGTAACTCAAACTTCTTTCAAAAACCATTTTGGTAGCCGAGCAGGAGATTAATAATAAATTTGTTTGTCTACTGTAAAGCCGCTTGACATTGATGAAACTATCACGTTCGCCATTTATATTTATAAGTCACAGCATTTGATATTGAGAAAGTTAAAGAAAAATTGATAAAATGTATGGGTATGAATTTATTAGAGAATCGAGAACATCCCTATTGATTACATGGAAATATAATTACTTTCCCGCGTGTAACTGATTGCTTAAAAAACCTAAATAAATCACGAAAAAATAATATTGGTACGCGCGCTACGTGCACGTACGCGAATGCACGTTTGAGTGTATTTCACTAATCTATAAATCATGATTCTATACATGCGTACATATACATGATAAAATACCAGATATAATTATACATAAAAAAGGTTGAATCGTTAAAAATAGATGAAACAGTCGTGACTGAAAAATGAAGAAATCGTATTGATGAAATGCATTAATTTTTCAATTATAAATTTTTAAAATTGTAATTATATGTGGACCAATGATAATTCATTAAATAACTATATAGAACTGGATTCACATAATTTTTTTCTTTTTCATTCTTTAAATTATAAATGAATAATTTTAATATTTTATTCATGTTTTTTTAATTTATTTTAAGTTAATGTAAACAATTTCAAATAAAAAGTTATATATTATAAATTTATTCGAATAAAATATTAACAAGTTAATATCAAATTTAGTTAATAAGAAAGCTTCATTAGAATATACTAAGTGATGATTATTCTTTTAATTTACATGATTCTTTATTCTTTATAAAAGCAAAAATCTATAATATATTTATATTTTACATGGATTAATTTCCGACATAAAAGTTATGACGTTCAATAGCGATTGTATTCTATGGTTTCAAATGATTACAGCTTTGTAAAGGTTTCCGAATTCGGAATTTGTAACTCTATAATTCTACGAATTCATTGATGACATTTATTATTCCGTTTACTAATATTACATTATACATATATTCATTTTTAGGAAAATTTATAATCATTTAATACCAGCATTCAATATAATTCAATATAGTAGTCAGTGCGTAGCGATACGTTATAACAGATATTCTATTGCAATAAACCATGTCACAGTAGCTTTCATTCAAACATTATTTCTTTGTAAAACTTCTTGTATTGAATAATTATAGTTTTCAAATATCAGTATTTCATTAAGAATATTTATAATTTTCGGAATATTATATCGGGCTGATTGTAGTACAATTTTCACAATGGTATTATAACTATTATAAGAGTAATGAATTATTACTTCCACTATTTATTGCCTTTTCTCAATAATTTATCTTTATTTGCGGTTAGATTATAAAAGAAATTAACAAAACGTAGTAAAATCTAATTTCAGAGATACAATTCCCAGTTGATCACTTCCTACACTATCTGATCGGCACGAATTTTATGTGCGAATGACGAGGTCAATGAATGCGATAGCTATCCATGCGCTCCACTAAGCATTCAAAGGTGTGGTAAAAAAGAAGATTCATTTGCATTTTGGACTGCGACCATTATGTGAGCATTACGCACTAAAAATATAAATAATTTACATGTTCTTGTAAAAATTCCGTATCAACTTTCCGGTAGCAGAGACTTCAAAAATCTATCGAAATAATACTCGAGATTAATAAGATAACTCATAATAGATAGCTAGACAGGCAGTGAATATATGATGCGAATATTGTGATTAAGTGCAGGTAAAAAGGTATAAACGATTATAGATTTAGTCGAAGCTGTCGAAATAGTTTAGTACCGACAATATAACTCAATGTAAAATATGATATCAATTTCAGAAGCATCAACTACTCGTATTTTTTCAAAGATTATTCAATACTTTTCTTGTTTGAAGATATTATATAGTTCACGCATAATAAATATAAGACATATATACCGAAATAATGTCTTTACTTTAAAATTTATTGTGAGTGCGTTTCAAATTTTCATTTTATGCTTGTAAAAAATTTATCCCCTATCCATAAATAATCAAATGATTCTTTTAACTTAGCATCGGTTATTGAATTATTAACTAAATTCTTTCATCCTTATTTTTTTATAAGTGTTGATGAATAATACGATAAAGGATAAAATTTTTGAACAAAATTATTTGAATAATGTCGACAATGTAACGAATTTTGAAATTATTATGATATTGGTATATTGAAAATTTATAACTGTAAATCCATTAATTTTATCCATCGTTTATATGCAAAAAATAGCTTACTTATAAATATAATAATTTTATGTTTGCTATAAAATATCTAAAAACATTTCAATTAATTTTCGAAAGAAAGTAGATTTCAGTAAATTTTAAGACTTTAAAAAGTTGTATAACTGAATAGAAGAGGTATATATTTATATTTCTTTGCATGAATTTTTATTGATACCTAGGACTTATAATCTGGGAAAAATTTACTATTTTAAAAACATAGAATTCAAGTTTCAACGACAAAAAGGAATCACTTATTTTTTAGTTTACGAAAGTAATTAAAAATATTATAACATATGTATTGTTTTACTGCTTAGGTATCAAGTAAGATAAATAGTGATAGATTGATATATTATTGTAAACATTTAATAAATTTTAGAATACAATCATTGCTCTAATTTTTTCGTAATTTTACTTTCTAAAAGATATTTAGTTTTAATACCGGATTTAGTTTTAATAATGAATAATATTATGCTCCTTAATATACTATAATACTATAATTCTTATTATTCTTCGATAATAAAGAAACAATGGTATTTAATTTTATCAATTTATGAAAACTACAAACATTTTCGAATGTAGAATTTATGTTAGAAAATAGTACCATTTTTGTAACCATTTAAAATTTTTCCTTTTAATAATAACTGTAAAATACACATCTAATCTATAAAAAAAAATATTACAATATTTTATTGCATAAATTATCTTATATAGTTCTCTCAAATCCTATTAATATTGAAGGAATAACGTTATATTATAAAAATATTATAAAACTAACTATTTATTACTTATATCCTTTTAAAATTCATAGCTATTCAGATATATATATATAGATATATAGATATATATTGTTCATTTCATAATGACAATTTTTGATCAAAAGCACTCTTCACAGATAATTGAAGCAGAATTAAGTCGATAAAGAAGGGCTAAAGGTAGTTTGAACAGCAGGACTTACAGGTACAAATATCAAATATCTAAGCATAACATCTATCGGTTAATTCGTCACCCGTGGCACCTCCGAGATGCTTTACCCAGTTCTCTCAAGTACTTCTCTGCAGAAACGATCTATCCCACTGCACTCATCTGCACGTGTCTACATGCACACGAGCACGAAAACCAAAGCATCTATTATTAAATTACGCTGTTGCAAAAGGCACGTGCGTCGGTATTGCGCGAAGGCGAGAAGCCGGCCGGCCGGCCGGCGGTGGCTTCGTACCTCGCGCGTAGATCCCCGGACGCCCCTGTAGCAACGATGGGGGCGGGCGATGCCAGGAATAGCCGGACGTATCGATCTCCTGAGGATATCGGGAGTCGGGCAGCCTCACTTCGGGCGGTCGTTGTACCACCGTCAACCATATCCTCCTTTGCGTTCCCACAAGAACTCGGGCTTGCTATATGCTTCGCATACCGAGGTTCAATTATGTAGCGCCATGAGTATCGAGAAAGAGAAAGGATGGAGGGAGAAAACTCATTTGTAGTATCATCGCTGTGTTGCAATTTCGCGAATATCTTGGACAAGTGGAGGAAACTGGAACGAGAAATTGCGAAATGATCGTCATCGAGGAAGGCTTTGAGGGTGTACACCGGAGGCCCTACGAATTGATGCGCCCCAAAGTTTGGAGCAGTTAGTAATTAGACAGCAAATAGTTTGACAATAACTACGCTCGGTTCTCCTGTTTAATAATCCAAGATATTGTCAAATCTGGAATGAGGAACTCACGAGGTCAAGACAAATTCTCGTTTCCGAAATTTTTCTTCTTTCTGTAACTTTTGTGTCTTTTATTACTTGTCTTGCTTATTAAGTAATCTAAATAGAAGATTAAACGAGCTGCCGAATTAGAACATAATAAAAGTCAAAATTTGTATACTGTATGAAACAAGAAATTATGTACGAATTTTGTTGTGTGAAATACAAAAAATTTTATTTTATAAGCTGCAACGTTTCAAACGATTTCTATTGATTTATAAAAAATCATTGACGTCCGAAAATATTTAATTAAAAAAAAAGGATCAAAATCATAATGGATTCGAACATTTTTTGTATTTATAAGAGTAAAAATAAAGTAAACAAAGTAAATTTTCAATGAACTTATGTTTGATAAACTATCCTTTTATAGATTATACTAAAATATGACTAAGTACGATATGCATTTATAAATGTATTATAAATCAAATTATAAATAATTTGGGGTTAACTAATAAATAATATTAGTCCTTTGATAATTTTCTAGTCCTCAATTTTAAAATCGAATTCGTCGCTTTTACAGCCTCATCATTATGATTTCACTTCAACAAAGTTTTCTCGTTTATCGTTACAATTTTACACAAAACAATTTTCCTCGGGATGTCAACAGGACGGACCTCACGTAGGGTCTCCGTCATTGTCACTCCCTAGTCGTCATTGTCGACTTCACCATCGCCCTTTTTCTGCAAATCTTTTGACTATATCGTTTGCATAATGTATACTATCTGCTCTTATAATATATGTAAATGAAGTTACGTTCCGAGACTAATCATAATTGCATGTGTAGTAGCAATCTCCCTTGAACTCATACTCGCACTGCCTATATCTCTTTTTACTTGTATCGTATGTCTCGATCAACGAAAAATTTCACAAGAATGTTTGTATAATATTTTTCTACGAAATAGACGGTAAATCTATAATCCAAAAAATAAAGGTTCCATTATTAGCAATAATTATCCTTAATATTTATTTTAATATATTTTTATTCTTTCGACAATTTTTTAATCGCTTCGATAAAAAATTCTATTATTTAGATGCAAAAATAGCGATAAAAAACTATTCATTACGAAACGTGCAATATATGTCATTTATTTCCTTGATAAGTCCACGGTATTGTGCGCTTAATTACATTGTATGATTTCGTGACTACAAGGTCTTTAACTGTTATATCTTAAGGAAGTAAATCTGATAACTATTTTCTGTACTAATCTAACGTTTTGCTTTTATTAATCGGGGCTCCATAGAGCATAATTAAAATAGCATATGTGAAAAAGAAAATTAAATATTATAGATACTTGATATTAGTAACTATACTGTTCAGTTATAAGTTGTATATATGCAGCTATAATGTTTGAAGTATTCGTATATGATTATCATTAAATTACACATTTCGAATTATCGTCTAAAAACTATTTTAATTTTTATACATAGTTTCAAAATTTGATAAAAATTAAAATTCATCTATTTACATTGTCAAATACTTTTCTACATAGAATTATAATTTTAATAGTAATATTCAGTACAGTCTTATTACATGAAAGTTTTCGAAGAAAATATATTAAACACGATCATCTGAACAAAATTGTATTCTAAAAACATTTTCTCCAATTATGAAATAAATATTCTAATTTTAAAATATTTTTCAATTTTTATTAAATTTTATTCTACTTATTTTTTATAAAACAAGAAGATTTTTTTATCTTAACTATTATATATAGTAATAAAGAGAATTTATTATTGTTTGTAATTTATATAACATTACTTAAATTATATTTAATTTAAACTATTAGTAAAAATTTAAAAAATAAAAGTATCAAAAATATTTTAAATAATATTAAATAATTTTTTACAAATAAATAATAAAAAAGTATTTATAATAACACTTATATAATTACTATATGTTATATTATATAATAATACTTACTAATTATTTTCAATTATAATACTTGAATTTTGTTGAAAATTTATTAAGAACAACGTCATTTACCATGTATGATATTTATTTTTATATTAAAATATTATTTGCTAAGATTTATACATTATTTACAAATTTATATATGAATTAATAAATAATAATTAATTAATAATAAACATTATCAGCCAAATTAAGTGTATTTAATTTCATTTGTACTTGTATATTTTTTATATTTATAACCTCAATATATTTTTATTAAATTGTGTAATTATATTATGACAATATATTCAATATTATCATTATCATATATTCATCAATAGATATTCGATTAATTAATAGATAAAACCATTTACCTTAAATTGAAAAATAATTTCAAAAACAATGTAAAAATATTTATTTTTTCAATATGCTTATAATGCTAATTAACATGACTTATTCAGATAGCTAATGATAAATTATTAATCCTTAAATCCTTTTTTCTTACTTACAAGAACGTAACAACTGTTCCATTAACTAACAACATATTTCATTTTCTTATTTGCAGAATCATCGAGCTTCTCTAACTCACCGACTACTAACTCTTTCAACTAACAAAAGAACTATCAACTAACCTTAACATAGCTTCTCTTGCAATAATTTCACAATTTTCTTACTAAACCATTACATGCGATAATTTAATTAACATAATTCTTAGTACAAGTAATGGTAACGAGAATATAAAGAGTCAGACTAGATCGCAGCATCATAATCGAGAGCATCTAGTACAGGCAGCGATCATGCCAATAGTGGAAGATGCGCAGGACCAACAGTACAGGCCTGAGGCTGGATCTGACAGAGAACACGCCAGATAGCTCATTGAATACGTCTCGTCTCCCTAATCTTGTAGTGGAGCATGCCGAGGCGTTGGGCTCCAATTGCCACCAGCACCCGATAGGTGAAAACTTGAATAGCAAACTGCCCAACGTTGTCGAGGGCTCAATGGACTATGGTAACGAGCACAGGTCTTCCCGTTACCTCACCGATTACGATGCTGCTGCAGGTGGCATTCCTGTCAAATCCGTCTATCATCAGGATGCTGCTGGAATGCCTTCTTCCTCCCTAAATTATGGAGTCGCGGAAAGTGGTTACCTGGACAGGAACTACCATGCGATACGTGGCACCGGAACCTACGATCGAAAAGCTGCCACATTTGATCGCGAAAACCTCGAGCGCTATGATAACAGAATATATCCGGAAGAACGTAGTTTGAGATATGATAGAGGAAGAGCGGAACGTACGTATCAAGAATCCGATCTAGATGCTCCCTATGAGAGAACTGATTCATCCAAGGTAGCCAAGGTGTATACACCAGATCATGTTCAAGATGGAAGCAGACGTTATTCCCGTGATATGAGTGATTATGAATACGCCCGATACGCCGAGGAGACGCTAAAGTTAGAACCGAAGAAGCCAAACACGAAAGTTACATACGAGCTCGCAACAACCAAGGGCTATGAATCGGGGGTTAAAACTAATAATCACGAACAAGCGTACGATTTGGCAAGTCAACAAGATGCAGCTAATAGAGCATATGATACGAATAATAAGTATCACTCGGTTGGAAAAATGTATGGGACGTTACCACGATACGAAGCTTCGGGCACCAAATATGACAGTGAGTATGAGCGGGGTGCAGCCTCTAATTTATCAGTAGGCGGTGGTTACGAGACTACTGGAAGAGCTAAGGTATACGAGGGTATCAAGTATGAGCTGACCACGTCAAAGAGCTACGAGAGGGCTAAGTACGAAAGTTCAGCAGGATCGTCGCGGTGTCCTGTCACTGATGGGATAAGTAAGTCGTACGAACAGACATTGAAAATTGGCGAGAGTCCCTCTGGAACTCTTGGTAGTTATTCTAGAAAGAATCCTGATAGTGAAGAGGCCAGTAGTGCTCAAGAAAAAATGAATGGATACAGGAAGAATAATTTTGAGGCGTACGGTGTTTATTCCGATCCGGAAGATGATCACGGCTTCCTATCCGACAAAAAGACGTCTCAGTATACGTACAAGGGCGTTGTAGTAAATGCTAGTGGAGAGTCTAGTGTAATTGAGCAGAAAAGAACTAAGGAGGCTGCGCAAACAGACATGCGTGGAAACCCGTGGTGTCGACCGACTGTGTTGCTACTCCTGCTTGTACTTCTAGTGGTCATATTTGTGCTCATCGCGGGCATCTTGTTATACTTTAATTGTGAGTCAACTTATACACTTTACTTTTTTCATAGTTGCATGTTTGTTGTAAATTTTATTGAATGAATATTTCATAATCTACCAAACAGGTCTTCAAATTTTATTTAATAAATTGAAAATACAATTTACAATTTTGCTTAAGAATAAAAGTACATTTTGATGTTACATATATTATTGTTGTAAACAGTTATTTATTTATAAAAATCAGTCTATATTGCATGTGTATACAAATATATTTAAAAAATTATGAATTTAATGAAATACTGCATCGTAAGAAATTTAATTAAAGCCAGCTAAATCTGAAATTATTTGAAGAATTTACTTGTACTACTTGATTCAATTAGATATATATTAAATAAGATAAGATATATGAATTTTAATTTCATAAATATTTTTTAATGCATAATGTAAAAAAGAACTTTTGCTTTGTACTACGATAACAGTAATAATTATTTAATCATTTGTGATATATTAAAATTAAAATTTAAGCAAATTTTAAAACTTTAAAAAGCTTTATTGCAATATTTGCAAGAATTGCAAAAACGATATAAAATATAGAATTAATAATTGAAAAATAAAATTATTGATTTAATAATGAACTTTAGTTACATATATACGCATAGGTACGCCATTATAGTAAGTATTTGAAAGAAAATTCTAGTAGTTCAATAATCCGCGGAATTTTATAAATAGTTTAAATGTCGGTAAGTATTACTATTGTTCATATTTCTTCCATAAAATGTTGATCTTGGTTGAACTTAAGTAAGTCCGTGAGAATCCGGAAGCTTCTAAAATATAACTAAAATCATCTTTGTACACACGTACAGGCACTAGACAAAGCGGATACTGGTATTTCTTTAATCATACCAGAAGGTCAGTACGATTATTTACGACTATCTCGCATTTGCTCCCGAGCTTTTGCTTCTTCAACAATAACGTCAATAACATCAGTAGCGATAGCAGCCGAGCGACACGTGCTAGTGATACTTTAACCAAGCCCGTGTGTAACTGTCTCTCCACAGTTTTATGTGTCGAATTTGACATGCCAGGCACGTAGGAACTTGCCACTAGCGAAACTGTTCAGTTGGAATTACAACCCGTGGATTCGTAAAGAGAAGAGAAGAAAGAGAAAGAAATAGAGAAACAGAGAGAATTAAGAGGGTGAAGGAGAAAGGAGCAAAGCCTGGAGCATTACTAAGGAGAGAACTAGAACGATAGACGGGTTGCTGTGAGATGTAGCTGAGAATTAATATTTCAGGAAAATATATGTACACACATAAATATGTATATATGATTTATATACTATAGATACAAGATGTTTGTTGGAATATTTGTCGGAAATTTTTAATTATCAAGTGGCTTTTGTACATAAAAATGCATTACATATGTAAAACTTATTAAAAGATGTATACATTTAATAGATTTTTAGAAAGAAATAAATCTCGTTGACGAAGTTTCGAAACTTAAATTTATTAGTAATGGAAATTGAGCGAGTTGAAGAACTTTGAATAGTTCTTCGCGAAGTGATGAATATGTAAAAGTCTAAATACTTTTATCCTTTGCAGAATATAAAGTATCTGATTGCAAAATGTTCGTTTTTTTAGAGATCGGCCAAATAGTTCAAGGATTTCTAAAAGTTTTTAAGTTTTACACAGACTTTCAAATTTATGTCCGCTTCCTTCTTATTCGCAAGTTTGCTCCTAGTATTCGGTGTGAAAAATCTATTAGATACAAACCATTTATCGAAAAGCGTAAATGTTTCTACGACTATTAGTTAGTTAATTTTTTTTACCATTTACACTTTCTAAATCTTTTGAACCTTATGAAAATTTTGTCAGTTCAAATTATTAAGTACGCTTATTTGAAAATTAAATATTTAATTAAATTCTAATTAATATTCAAAAATTATTTATGGCTGAATTTACGATTCCAGTCGCTTTCCCGAGTACTTTTCCAAAAGATAAATAAGAATATAGCATTAAGCTTAAGCCGTAAAAAAGGTATCTCATTCCCAATAAATTTTATCGAGTATCCGCTAACAAGAGTTAATTTTCTTTCACCCTAATAGTTCTAAATAACAGTAAGTACAACTAAAAATCAATAAACCGGATAAACAAGGGCGAACCAAATAAAAATGTAAGTTATATAAAAAGCCCGCCTCGAAAACCCTCGCCTCTAACTCTATACACCTTGTTTTTATTTTTTAAGATGTACAGTGTGTAGGTGGTAGTTATATATCAAATAGAAGAGAATGAGTCTTTGAATAGATCTGATTATCGTATAGCAGAGTCATCATCCGTCGTTTTTTCTCAGTTTATTTGCCTCATAAAAATCAAACGACTCGTTGGCTCATCAATGTTCATCAGGTGGCCCGTGCATTTCTTCGCTCAGCCTTTTCCATATCCCAAGGGTCGAATAGAAAAGCTTGCAGAGCTTGCGAGCTTCCGCCGACGATTCATTTTATTTTCGGATCGTGTTTTCGCCTGAACGGCCCGCAATCAGTCTCGACATTGTCCCAACATTTTATCCGTCGTTCAAGTAAAGAAGGAGGAGACACAGAGGAATGGTCAGTATATTCATATTGTTCAGAATTTTACAGAGATTTTTGGAAACTTGATTTCAGCGTACACCGACCATAATTTGGTTTTTTATCGTCCCCTTGTCAGGGCGCTATGATCCGTTCTATTGCGTTCCGTCATGCATGAGTAGAAACTCATCTTGGGCTCTTTGCTTTTTTGCGTCTACTTCTCTTTTATTCGTTTCGTCCGTCTCGATATATTATATAAAGCATGTCAAAAAAATTTTATAATAATTGATAAGCTAACGCGACCACTTCCGCTGTCAATTCCCGTAATGATTTTAACGACGACCCTGCACATGCATGCCTGTATTTGCGTAGAAGGGAATAAATTGCAAAGTCGTTTCCTGTATCAAACTATTTGCCGCTCAATATTCAGGCTTACGACTGGTACATCAATTTTTGAGATAGATTCAGAATATAATGAATGGCGCACGAGCAAGCTAATTAAATTTTTCGGATATCGAATTACTTCTGGACTTTTTTATCAATATCGTTCCCTTGATTAATAATCAAACGAATTGTTTTCCTTTGTATTTATATTAAACATTTATGAACTTTCATAGAGACATAATTTTGTGCATACAACGAATTCAATAAAAATTCTAAGCTTAACTTGCATTTTAAATTATTATTTTTAGAAATATTCAATCATCATTCACCAATTATAAAAATATTTGTTATGAAAATAATTAATCAATTCAGAAATGCTTATGCAAAAAAAACCAACATATTATTCGATAGTCTATATAAATATAAAATACCGCAAAAATAGAAAATTCAATTACAAAGTTTAGAAAGATCGATTTTTAAAGCTCTTTCTAATTTATTAAAAGTGCCTGGAATTTTTAAAATAAAATTTAAATGTTAGAGTATAAACGTCCGTCGAAATCGGAAGATATTTCAATATATGTATTTCATTTTTGTCAAAATAATCTTGTATATTGATATAATACTATATAATACATTGATACACATTACAATGTTATTGATCCTAATAATTATTTTAATTTTAGTTTAATTCTTATTCAGATGTAAACCAACGTAGATTTTAAATATTTTTTCGAAGAAGGTGTTGAAAATAATAAATGTTAAAATGTAAAAGTATGGATATTACTTCCATATAGTGTGGATTAAAGTATGTCGTAAATGGCGTAACAGGGGAAAAGTGGATTTTCATGCTCGTCACTTTGAAGGAAGCGTATTATAAAAAATCTAAATGTATTAAGTATGAAGAAAAAATTTTTTGCAGAGCTGTAATTGTTATTGTAAAGTATTTCGATTATAAGCACATTTAAACATTAACTATTCATGTAAAAACTGCAGGATATTTGCATCAACAGATTTAGGAAATTTTGAAATATTATTTAAGATCTGCTAGGCGCATTACTTATTATATAAATATATGTACAAAAGCTTTGGTGTAACTTTTTTAAAAGCTATTTTATATTTAAATAGTACTTTAGAGTTTCATATCGAGTTTCAAATTACAGTGACTAAATATCATAATATTTTTAAAAATTAGTTCGGATAACACGTAGTTGATTCAAAAAATTAATACACAATTTTTAGAAAAATATTCTGAAATTCAATTTTCTGATATAATTTTTTATTTACATATCATTATAAGGTGATGTTTAACAAGTAAAGATTATTTTTCGTCCGTATTTTAGTAGCTCTTGTACTTAAATAAGGCAATTAAGAGCCATTCTATCAAGCGACATTTTTGCCATTCCCTCTTGCTCTATCTCCTCCGAGTAAAATAAACTCCGCTCGTAATTTACCTATGCACAGAACTTAAATCACACCATTTATTTTCGTTTTCTACCACTGCTTTGCATGGGTCATTCTAAAGAAAATAGTTATCTTTAATTACACTCTACGAAATGTTATACTATCTGTAAACTCGAGAGATTTCGTTCCTCGTTGCTTCTTTCCGAGCTCTTCTTTTCCTTCGCAATTGTCTTACGGCTCTCATATTTTCCATCTTTCTCTCACTCATTGCCTCTGTCTTTCTTTCAATGCTCGTAAAGACGCATCACCTCTGTGCCTCGCAATTTCAAGTAGTTACGGAACGTTTACGGTAGGCAACAAATTTCTGAATTTCTGCATGGCAGCTAAGGCTCCTGCCATGCTGTTTCGTTCCTTCTCTTACTTCCATATCTCACTTCAAAGTGAGACGCTGAACTTGTAATAGTATTGACTGTTCACAATTCAGCTATTACACGAAGATCTAATTTTATGTATCATATGTTTGTGCTTGTTTGAGTGAAGAAGCATACTAAGAACGGATGCGCATGCGTGAACTCAAAAGAAAAAGAAAGGGATAAATAGACTTCGATCACTTGATATTACGCAATTAAACTGAGCGAAGAAAAAGTTCCAAAAATCTTTTAAACGAATCATTGCTATATTGTTTTATCATGTTTTCGAGTTGCGAATTTATTAATTAAAGAGTTTTTAATTGTTCCAAGGTAATATTCAATTTCTTTATAAAATTTATACTTTCCTTATACATAATTTATTAGATACCTTTAATGACGTATTTATTAGCGCACCTTTAGTGGTGAAAGTAATTAAATATAATTATTTACAAGCAACACATAAAAATAGAAAACAACGAAAAATATATAACAATAATATAAAATAAATAACAATAAATGAAAGACCACACGAATATTGTAATAGACGAAGAAATCTATGAACCTCTCGAATTCGAAAGATTCGTATTTCTGTCAACGGAAAATGAGGCTTTTAGTCACAGTCATCCTAGTACATAGAATCGCAACGTCGATGTAATGCCTTTGTTCCTTTGTTCTTTTTTTCACGATTTCCTTCTCCCACTCCTCCGTTTCTCTCTCTTACTCAAGTACGAAATCTGTCTCTTTTTCTCTAATGTTGGAAGTAACGACAGCGTATAAAATTTCTTTCAGTTACGCGACATGCGCACGTCTGAACGAATGTCTTGTTAGAAACTGGTTTTCAGTTTCAGCGTAAAAATAAGAGACAGCAAAAGAAAGCATAAGGGGAGAAAAATTTTGTTGTATCTAGTAGTATTAACAATTTATTTTTACCCATTTCCGCTTCTTGTTAGTATAAAATATGAAATTATCTACTCAATGTTTAGAAAGAGAAAAAAATTATATATTCTATGTATTAAATATTTCTACGTACATAATATAATATATAAAATGAAAGCCAAGAAATTTCTTTAACGTTTTTTAAATACATATATGATACTATATAGAACTTCTGTGGCTATACGTATCAGTTTAAAAAACTTGAAACAATATTCTCAATATATTTTTGAGTATAAAAGATTTTAATTTATATTTAACACTTTAATACTCAATTTTAACAACTAAATAGTATTGAAATAAATTGTCGATTTCATCATTTATCATTCATTTTTTAACTTTATTCTTACATTGTCCATTTTTATTTTAATTGATTTGTATGCAAAAAAGATTCAATGTAACTATAATTTTTTTATTATCAGTAGATCTTTTTTTTCCTCATTATACGAGTAGGAGAATTATACACGGATTTTAATGAATATCATTGTTTTGCGTTTTGTGCATATTAGTAATTATTGAATTAAATTTTAGTCTATTATTTAATTTAATGATTTACATTATATTGTAGAATTCAATAATTTTATTTCAACATTTGATTTTATTTCTTTAATCGAAATTGCTAATTATAGTATAATAAATTAATTTTAAATATTTTACCCAATATGTTTTTAAGTAGTCCAGAATTATCAAGTAGTACTACTTTATAATTATAATTTTGTAAATAAAATTCATGTATCATTATTTTGTTATGAACTTTTTGAAAATTATATTCCACGTAGTTAATAGTATTATTTTAATTAAGCTTTACACATAGGTTCTTGTTAGTTTCTGAATTCGGTTATTCTAAAATCCTACTTTTACGAATAGCTATTTTCAAAACAAAACTAAAGCGTACAGATTGTACTGAAACTATATATGCGTAACTATGCATGAACTTTAACAATAATCAATACTGTAGATATAAAGGATTAACGTAATTCTCTGCAACAGTAAAACTTTACAAATAAGTATTAAAAATGCATATCTATAATTATACAAGAAATAAAATTCATTATTTTTACAAGAATATAAAGTTTTTTACCGGTACGGATAAACACACACGTGAAAATTTAAAATAATAGTTTTAATCTATTTTCGAAAATTCTGTTTGCAAAATTTAATAATTTTTATTTATAAAATACATTGTCGGCTTTCAATTTCATAAAATAAAAAATGTGTTTAATTTCACTTAGAATATTTTATAAATTATTAATAATTGAAATTATAAAGTATAAAATCATTTAATAGAAGTAATGTGTACATATGCATTTCAAGTACAATGTATATATAATTATATACTTGGTTTCTATACTTATATATTTACATTAATAAACTGTTTAGTATTAACTTTTATCGATCATTTCGATTATTTATTATTATGCTATAAGTTTAAAATAATTTATGAACTCATAATTTGTTACAAGAATAAGAATATGCTATAATTCGGAAATTATTTGAAATTCTCTTATAATATGAAATAAATAAAAATATTGTATATAAATGATATTTTCGACACTTTCATCTATAAATTTATATATAGAAAATTAATTTAATTATTTAAGTAGTTATGATAATCATGAAACTAAATACGTATTATATTTAATATTATTTATCTATTGAACATTATTTATCAAAGTAAAAACATATAATAATTATTATATAAATAGAATTTATTAAAAATTTATTTAAATATTTAATTATATTAATTATTACATTAGTTTATTATTTTTATAAATAAAATTACATTAGATATATAATTTGTTATAATTGATCAGTACGTTTTTTTTAATTTAGTCTCTGTAGCGATTTTTTATATAATGATATTTTAAAAATTTAATTTAAAAAACTACTAATCTTGAGTTATATAAAGAGATTATGGCTATAGTTTCGAATTTTAACAATTTAAAATCAATCGATCAATTTATCAAAGGATTCCTTAACGCCAGAATCATTATAACGTCTCGGTCTGTTACTTCCATGATTAAATTTTTGATGAATCTATTGAGAGAAGAGAAAGAGGATGAAAGTTGTACGTTAAATGAAAATTCGCTTCTATTTTCCTTTCTATTTGCCGAGAAGCCACATACACAGGAAAGCTTCACACACATTTTACCTCTCAAGCAAATGAGTAAGCACGCGAACGAGTTCGCGTAAGTGAAAGATAGTGGGGGAGATTGAGAAAGAGGTAGAGGAAGCAAGAAACAGATATACAGAGAGAATAAAATAAGGGAGAGAGGGATAGAGAGTTTGAGAAAGGGCAGGAATATCTAGTATGTAAGGCACGTGTTCGCATCTGCCTTTATGAGCGTTCCTCTTGCGTTTCTCCATTTCGTCCTCATTCTCAACCAGACGTGCTCGCTTGTACACAACCTTCAGTCAAGGGAAGCACAGAGCATAAGCGAAGAGAAGAATGAATGAATCGAACAGAGACAGGAAGAGAATAATGCATGGATTAAGGATACCGACCGGATCATATTAAGGTGAAATCACCACACTTCTGCACTACACGTCTCTACATAAGCTTGTATGTGTTCAAATGTCAGAGTCTTATATCGATGTAACGGTATATCATTTTTAAGATGAATAACTTTACTTATCTGTTCCATTGGACTATCGAATAACACAATCATACATATTATAAAAGAACTTCTTCGTTATTATCCATATTTGTATTAAAAATTGTTGTAAAATTAACTATAATAAGGTCAAAAATTATAAAAAAATCTATGGAAATTAATTTTAAATAAAAAGTTTTCAAAAGAAAAATTTCTGTTAGTGTTTACTAATTTAATCAATGATACTATATTAAAATTTATTCGAATATATATTATGAAACTGATTAAATCGTAACAATAATAAAATTCTATGAACGTTTAAAAAAAAATAATATTTATTAATTATTTACTAGATGCGCATCAAATCTTAATTTTGTAACATGATTAGACATTATAAATTAATACGTATAATAATTTATCCTGCATATACAATTGATTTTGCTTAAATGTATTCTACAGAAATAAATAATAATTTCGAAGATATGCACAATAAAGTCTATATTTTGATAACAATTTCGCGTAATTCAAATAAAGAACATTAGAATTATACTCTTATGCTAAATACTAAAGTAATAACTAAAATTATCAGTAATTTTTCAATAATTCAAAAAAAAATGTTAAAGCAGTTAGCAAGCTAATGGATAATTAATTACGCAAGTATTTCTGTTGATTATTTCCGAATCCTGCTGAACTAAACGCATGCTAATACTACTAGTACTAATACATAATTACAAGATCTATTAATAGACTTTATTCATTTAATAAACGCATACAATTAATCGCTTTAGTTAAATACTTTAATCTTATTATGTTTATATTTAAATATGTAATTCAAATTTAAACAACGTTTATAAGTTACAAATTATTAAAAAAATATATTATAAAAGTTTATATTTTATTGAAAAATCTAAAATTAATATGTTCGTTAAAACTGTAGATAATTTCATATTATATTTATAATATATGTATAAAATTATATGAAAAATTAATTTTATTGCATCTTTTAATGTTCCATCAAATTTTAAATAAAATATTTTAAATATATTCTGTTCTGTTAATGTTTTGAATATTTTAGTTTCACGAATATCATTGAATTTAATTTCTATTCCATTCAGATTTGAAATTCAAAGTAATTGTTTTGATATTTTTAAATTATTTTTTAATTAATTTGACCAAAGTATTGGAAGTAATTCCATAACAGAATAGTTTCAACTTAAAAAAAACCTACCGAATCAATTAAATCATATTTTTTACGTACCTTCTGAACCAAGAGTAAACAATTTCTACAAATGATTTCTGAATTATGTAGTAATTTGTCTTTAAATAACGTTTAAGCGTTGAAGTACCATAAGTCGACAAAACAACAAGTGAAGGAGCGAAAGCAGAGCTCACAATCGGTTATTCGAGCACCAGTATGTCGCTTCGATTATTGCAATTAGCGCACAATCTCTCGACTGTCACTGTGCTTTTCCATCGCACCATTCGAATTACGAAAGACTTGATGGAATTTCATAGTAGCTGGGACATAAGCTTTTGCGCGAAAACATGCATTCGTTGACCTTATATAGCACAGAGATAAATACATATAATAGAAAAACAATAGCAAAAAAGACTTCAGGTTATAATTCGATTCATTGAGAAATAATAATAATAATAATCTTGCACAAGTAATAATGTGCTTAGGCAGGTATATAGGAAAATACAATTGATTCAATGTAATAGTACGAGCACTCTTTTATACATAAGTGTGTAATATAAATGTAAGAGTCATTTCATTATCTCGAAATGTACACGTATGTATTCGCCAGTTAGCATACCTTCTTGCAAGAAGCCTTTGTTTTTCACAAACGTAAAGCGCCATTTAAAGTGGTAAAATATGAAATGATTTCTAAAATATAAAGTAACACATTGTTTTTTAAATAACTGAAAATACTATAGACTTTGTATTCTTGGAATAACAATATCTTAATATAAAAAATTAAATGCATAGACTATAATACTGGTCGGACAACGAAAACTTCGTCTGGAATTTTTTCAATTATTTAAACACATGTAAACAAAAAAACGCTTTATTGTAATGTATTCAATAAATAGCTGTTTATATAACTTATAAGTTATAAATATCAGAATATCTGGAAATGTTATTATACGGTATGTATTTAAAAAAATTATTCTCTATTGTTATTATTCCACTTTCATCAACTTTTTAAATGTGTATGACATTTTCACAAAATCTTATGTGCGTTTTATGAATGCATGTATATATAAATATAAAAATAGTATCGACCGAGACAAAAGCATCAATGAAATTGTCTCGATCGCAGGAACCGGTTTTTCTTTCTCACATTTTATTTTAATACTTATATATTCTTATTACTCGAGAGTTTTCTATATTCCTGCATTTACCCAACAAGTGAAACAAGAGGATCCCGGTAAATGAAGCACTTAATCTGTGTGCTTATTTAGTATCCATTAACAGAATAAAGCCACCGTAGAATGGTAAGTGCGAAGCTGCTAAGTCTAGTTGTGAACTATCTTTAAATGTTCCAGATGAGGTTTAATATTTGCAGGTCAATCCATTTCGCATAAATTTACTTCTTCGCAGCGATGCTGTAAAACTGAGTAATCGAACTAGAAAATAAAGACGACCTTTTGATATATAGACTTTTTGGATAATAAATGCGCAGACAAGTTTTGGCTGTTAAAAGTTTGTAACGCCAAACGTAGTACGAAAAGCATAGTCCTCTTGTATCGAGACTTGCATTGTCCATCCATCGTGTTTCTTTTTTCTTTCAGCACCGACTAAAAGAAAGTAGGAAAGTAAAAGAGGGGCAGAGGGGAGGTGCGAGATGCATACATAGGTTCGCCTCATACGAACAGTTACATACGTATGTAGTCACATAGCCGTAGCTCTGAAAATCTGGGCTTCGAAAGCATAAGGCGTTACAGGAGACGTGATCGCGAATCTTAGAGGCAAAAGTTTCCTCATTTTTCGCAGGCGGATAGTCCAAAGTTTTGCTCTCTCTTTGAAATATCGAGAAAATCAATCGCTCGCAGGACTGCCGCCACTTCCGCCCTCGCCGCCGTCGTCGCTCACCTTTACTTTTTTCCACCACTACTGTACTTTCTCACGCTTATATATTATACACTTGCAAGCGTCAGCTTTCCCTTGCTGTTTCTATTCCTTTTTTACTTTTTATCTCGTATTTCATACTATCTAGTGAATTTTCTTTTGAACTGTTTATCATAATGTATATCTTTGACTTATTCGCAATTGTAAAGTTACGTGTGAACTTGCAAGGGTATTCCTAATATTTTAAATAAAATATTAAGTAACTTCAGTATCTAATAGTTCTAAAGCTAATTAACGTCAACCGATATCACTCAACTTTGAATAATATTTATACATTCACTACGAAATTAAGATATTATTTTCAAAAATATTAATTCTATAATCATATAAAATCACGCGAATAATAGAAATATCATAAAAATTGTATATCCAAGTGATATGGGTGGTAAAATAAAAAATTATAACTTATAATAAAAGTCATATAAAGTAAAGAAAGGATAGGATTTGTGCATATAATTAAGGACTAATTAAATAATACTAAATTCTATTTTTATATAATGATTAATAATTCATAAAATTTCATCAACAACAATTATGTTTAAATTATAGGCTTGTAATTTAATTTAAAATAATAACAAAATAGTGACTAAGAATATTTTAATATGTATAATACTTACATTTTTGCTTTCAAAATTTTCTACCGAACGATCGTTTAATAAATTAATAATTATGTTCTAATTACAGTGAACCATAAGTAAAATAATTAGAAATTATTTTTAAATTAACTGAACGTTTATGTAAACTACTCAATAACTTTTACTCTACTATTGTTGATTGTATAACATATGTTTGCAGCAGTTTATATGTTTGTATAGAATAAGTTCAATACTAAATTGAAAATTGAGATAATATGAATATTTAATAAATAGAAATCTTTATAAAATAAAAAATATAAAAGCTGACTTAGATAAATTTAGATAATGACGAGTAGAATAGAAAAATTACAACTAAATATACTTAGGTTCAAATAAGAGAACTACTGTAAATCATATGATATTTTACAAAATTAGTATTATGAAACTAATCCACAAATAATAATCTTTAAACTTTCACCATTTTTTTTTTTAGAAGAGATTTTTATTACATTTGCGACAACTTTTTAAACAATTATATCAATTTTCTGGAAAATTTAGGAATGATAAGTTCATAAAACTTCAAGTTTGAATACGACCATGCAGAGTATTGACTATGAAACTAAAAAAAATAAAAAAATGATACCATATTTATCCAAAGTTGTACGGCGAAAATAAGTATGTCAAACGAAACTGAATTTCATAATTATTATCTACATAAACTACTGTTCATAAATCATCAAAATATCCATTTTCGTCACTAACAAAGTTTTTCTCTTAACACTTGGAACTCTCGATAAATACTCTGCAATCATCAACACTACGAGCATAATTTTGAAAAGTTAAATACTTGAAGTAAAAGATGAGCGAAAGCTCACTAATTGAAGGAAATACTTATCCCTTTGAGTAGTGAGACTAGTGACAATTTAGTGTTTGCTTTTAGGGTTTGGAATAAGCTGTTTAAGACACTCGATGTTCGTGTTCCGGGTCATCAAACTGAAAAAATGAGACCAAACAGCTCGGTTATATATTTGACGATATATTTGTTTACTTCTTTTCTCGGAACTATACTCGATTCTCGCACATAAACGACATATGTTTCAGACTTTCCTTTATCTATCTGTAAGGAAACATTAAGTTTTCTTATTTTTCATTTTTTTATTATTATATATATATTATTCTCTGCAATCCATTAATTTAGTCAATGAACATGAAGGAAATAAAAATCAAGTTCAATTTACTCCTATTTATAAAACTATATTGTATTAACACGTGTACGTATGTATGCGTGTGCAATTCATACTAAATTTTTATTCAATATGACAATGAGTTTTATTAATATAGTCGTGGAACTAAAAAACGAAGTTATGAACATTGTTTTTTCGAGACAAATATTCTAAAACGTTAAAATAATGCACAAATTTATTATCATTAGAAACAGTATGCTTTGTTCATGTAAACTTAATTTTAAAGTTAATTTTAATTACATGTTCTTTTCAGAATTCTATAAAAGTAATTACGTATGAATATTAATGTAATGATATATTATAAGAATATGATAATAAGCAATGACAGTATCGTTTATATAACTTCGAAAATGATTACTTTACGATGCGTCATATTTATTTTTGCCTCACATTTTATTCATTATTGTAAATCGAAATGCAATTTTTCGAGTTTAGTAATGAATTGGGATCTGTAATGGATTCGTGAAAATATTTGAAAACCCATTGAAAATACAATATTCTGTATTTAAAATTGCGAATCAGCTATAACCATAAGAATAAAAATGGTATTTTTATTAGCAGTTAAAAAAAGCTTTTAATTTTAAACGCCTTTTTATGGACAATATTTATTTAATATTTATGATAATATTTAATGTTTAAAAATATGTACTTTTTAATTATGATCTGGTAGTATATTTGTTTTACGCTTCAATGTGTGTATGGAGCCTAAACAAGATATATTAGTAAACGTTATAAAATTTAAATTTGAATAAATCTTTCAATTTAATAAATGATATATGGTGGATAATGTTATAATTATATTACTAAAATAGTAAACCAAACCTCAATCGGATAAAGTGTTAAAAAAATTTGTATACAATTGCGAGGTCAAGTCAAAATAACGAAATATACATGTATGTCATTTTTTTTTAAATATATTTCTAATGTTTCTTCAATAACAAAACTATCTCCGATTGCATTGTAAACACTTTTTCATGAATAAAATTCGTCTCTCATTTTTCAAAAGCCATCCTCAAAATTCAGCCGAGCAGATCCCTCCTCACACTTAATCGTTGACATCAATCCCGCAGAAAACTTTAGTCACACCGTGGAACTTCCGATTATTTACCTCATCAAAGAGATAAACATCCCAACGTGATGATAATAATCTGAGCCTCGCACTTCTTGACGCTCCCTTATCTTCTAACTCTCACACAAGAAAAATGCAGCGGAATAAGTGAAGAGAAGGTTTACAAAGTTGTGCTTTGTTGGAAACTTCTAATTATTTTCCGACGCGTCGTCGCGCCGTCGCGCCATGACAGTGGGTCGTGAAACCTCTTCATTAATGGATTCCAAAAGCTAGATAATTAAAAGTTGCTAGACTCATCTTTTTCTGTATCCGTTGTCAGCGTTGCTCGATACTTGCCGAAAAATATGTGCATTTGTAACTGAGCAGTTAGCGATATTAAACTCTCAAATATTATTTGGATTTGAAATCGTAATTATAAATCATGCGCATTCTAAAATTAATAAGGTGGCTGGAAGAAGAATTTTTCACTTTGATGTAGCGTAAAGACTAATCTCTTGAGGATCGGTAAAACAATCATGGACTATTACCGTTACCTCGGGTTAAAATTATTAACACAAAAACTGCAAGACAGCTTGACGGAAAAAATTGTACATTTTAGTTTAATTAAAAAAAAGTTTTATTAATATTGTTCAACTTGTACGATAATGTATTGAGAATCGAAAATGAGAAAAGTAAAATCATGATAAAATATATTATGAGAAACTTAGACGTCAACTAATTACAAAATCCTTTAAATACCTAATAGTTGAACTAGATTATAATGCAGGTATTCGATTCATAATATACGTGTACATGAATACACACTTATCAGTGAATTTTATAATTTTCGATATTAACAATTTAAGTTTCTCGAGAATTAAAAAACTAACTTTTTAGGTTTCACTTTTAACACCTGTAAAAAAAAGTTCCGTGTTACTGAGAGAACTTTGGTGTACAGGTTGGAAAGTCTTCTTCTTATGATGACCAATTCTTTGCCTCGACGAATTTCGACTACGTTTGAAAAATCGAAAGATATTAATAAGAGAGATAAAAAAATATAAATAATTTTTATATTTTATTTTAATATCTACAAATCTCTACTATATAATTTACTAGTATTTAATTCAATATTGGTATTTCATTTTTGATATTTAATTTAATCTAGCCTATATATCATATTTCAGTTATATATATCAAGATTAAAGAAAGTAATAGTTCTGCTGATTTACCTGATCGAAAAAATTTACGACTTTCAAAGATTTTTCTAATAAATACGTGTAATAAATAGGAGTAATAAAGTATTTTCGAGTTAGGCGTTGACAGTTATTATGCAATTATTTATGATATTTTTCAGTATTATTTAAATTATTTCTATAATAATTTAAAATGTATTTTTCCGATAGGAAATGTAAAATATCTAAAGTACCCACTAAGAAGTAAATTTAATGTGTAAAATCGTGGTGTTTTAAGTTCTAAATAGATACACGTTGATTTTTTAATGATATTTAGCATTAAAACTGTATTTTATCATTTTTTTTTCATGTAAATAAGGTTCATTCTTTAAATGTTCAATTAAACATGAAATTATTTTATTTAGTAATGAATTAGTATTTCATAAATATCCTCATTTTTATCTTTAACGGAATCCATTAGGATATAGTTGAAGTGATATATAATACCAGCCACATGCTATAGCTGTATAAATTTGTAAAATCTTCGCAAACTATTACATTATTTGCTTACTAATATTTATTTTTTAATTTCAAATGAAATATACTTAAAATTTTTAAAAATTCTGTGAAACTGCATGAAAAAATGTGTGTAAGCTATTGTTAAATTGTTTCGAAATAATTGCGAATATTATAAGAAATTATTTTGCTATATTTTTTAATTTAAGAGAAAATTAAGTAACTGTTTTGCTGTGAAAATATAATTCTAACATGAAATTTAACAATTTTTTATTTCAGATATGTCCTACAAGCCTCGCCATCCCATTATCGAGGGTAAGTACATCCAATCAGATATCGTCTAATTATTCTGAATGAAAACATGAAATTTTAAAAATATCTAATTCATACATTGTTGTCATGATATCATTAATCCACATTGCATTAACCGATGTCATAATTAATCAAATGGTCGTAAAATCCGATATCCGAAACCGACTTCTCGAACTCTATGCAGTGCCACTTGTTCCCAAACTATCGAATTCGTCGTTGCCCAGGAAGTCGAATAATAATAACTCTGATGAGGCACGCATAAGTTTCAGCCAAAGACTTTGGTGTATAGCATATAACTCAATTAAAACAAACATTGGCTAACTGGGACGTGTAGAAGCAGCATTAATTCTCGAAAGGATTGATCCAATTGTGTCGAATGCTCTGTTTGAATTTTACTTTTAAAAATCGAATATAAATTAACTGAATTTAATATAAATTACTAAAGAAATTAGTAGCGTTTTCAGATAAAATAAATTATTAAAAAATTTAAATTATAAAAATAAGGATAGAAATACTTTGTATAATAAAGGTTTGTACTTTACACTATTATAAATGTCTCAATATTTAAATACACTAAGATGAAGAATTACAATATTACAGATTGAGTTTGTAAAAAGATCTGAAACTATCAATAAAGTTTTTAGAATGACCTAAATAGATTTTATTAGTCAATTATATAATGCTTCCTCAAATTTCACCTACATTTATAACTTTTTACAAATAATAAAATGAATGAAACTCTTTTTAACGGTATTTTATTAATTTTGTACAATTTATAACGGTAAAGGTTTCAAAAAATAAAATTTATTTATTTTCATTAAATGTATTATCGCGACAAAGTTATTCATAATCTTTTAAAATTTATTTACATATATTATTTATTTATTCGCGTTTTCTTTCTTCTACTATTATCAGGCTCCCATATCTCTCTTTTACTCTACTATTTCTTTATCTCTGAGTTATAATGAATCTTGTGTAATAAGCTTCTCTTTCTAATCATCTTTCATAACATTTTCTGACTTCATTGTAATAGACCTCGTGACATTACACTTCTCCATATTTTAGGCTTTTGTTTGTTTTTATTGCACAATATATATTCTTTCCTTTTCTATTAACTAGCGTTTGTTGTTTTTTGTTTCATTAGCAATTCTAAATATTATCAGTAATTTTTTCCCCTGTTTTCGTTTTTTTCTCTTTTTCCTAACACATTTACTTCTTTACATTTTCTATTATGGTGTATTTAACTTCTACATATTTAGATACTTACAGTTTATTTATTCAAATTTGTTTTTTTCAATGACTTTAAATGCTTCTATTTCTTTCCATATTATTTCCCCCTTTTCTATTTTTTTTCTCCAAAAGTGACTTGATCATTCAATGTTATGCAAAAAGTTTATCCTTTCTCCCCGTAGTTCTCTTCTTCCCTTCTTTCTTTACTTCTATTTCTTTCCAAAAGTTTCCCTACTTTTATCCTTATTTTTATGTTTATTTTTATTTAGAATTTCCGCGTTTCCACTGTTTATTATTTTATTTCCATACTTAATTGCTCTCTTAACTGCCTTTATTTCAATCTTGTATCTTTTTGTTTTTTTTTTTTTATACTGTATTAAATATTCTTTTACACGATTTAATGATTTAGCGCTTCAATACGAATCAATATTCATTCATTGATAACATTTTTTTAACATTGCACCAGTGTTTTTTAAAGTGAAAAATTTTTGGCTTCAAGTTTGTATTGTATTTTTAATATAAAACTGATCTATGTTTTTATATTCCATCATATTGATATAAATTTTAAATTATTGTATGCGTGTTAATATTTAAAATTTTAATATTTAAGAGTTATCATATCAGTGCTTAATTTATTATTATTGAAATTATAACTTACTGGTTTTCTATACTAATAAATGATGATATCGATTATTGAAAATATTGATATAAAAATTAATAACGTAATAATATATTTTTTCAGAAGAATATACATCTTAGTTTTTTAATTATTTTATGACAAATAAAAATAAAAATTTTTTAATTCTTTTTTTTATTGAATTTTTATTTTTAATTTAAGAAATTAATTTAAAATTCGTTATACGAATATTAAGTTTTTATATTTTATGTTTAATGTAGCCAAAATACATTTTTACAAAAATAAGAATTTTATCATAAATCATCTTTCATAGCTTGTAACAATATCTAAAACTGATTAAAATTTTTATTTTCTTAGAAAAAAACAATAATGTACTTAATTTTACTGTATACTCATTAGTTTATTATTCATTAATTTATAAATAAAAGCACAAAATGCAATTACAAAAATTTTATTATTGTATAATATTAGAATATATCTACAAAAATGATAATAGCCTTATACATTTCAATTGTTAAGAGTAGTAATTGAAAATGTAAATTATATTTTTTTTAAAAAAGGTATAAACTATTTTTTACAATAATAAATTTTCGTTATAATTTTTCAATATTTATGTACAATAACATAAAATATTTGTTTTGTATCTTGTACATTTTATATATTTTAATATTTAAAAAGTATTTTTATTCAAATAAAGAAAGTCAAACATTGTAAACATTAATTTTGCAGAGTATTTTATTTGTGTTAATAACTTTAGAATTCGTTTTACCAACATTTTCCGGCCAATAGTAAAGCTTTTATAAGGTAACTGTCACATTTCAAAAAGAAAATTTCATTTTTCAAGTAATACGTAGAGCACGTGAAAATTCTTAGAACAATCCTCCTTTTACATCTTGAAAGCTTTAAGATAAGTTTTTCATCTTTTTCTTTAATATTTTATTTAGATTCATATTTCAAAACTAGAATAAAATGTTCCAATTTTACCTGATTCAAGAAATTTATATGCTAAGAAAAATATATGAAGCAATTGTATTATATTTGCAGAGCTTATTAAATCTGTAAAAGCAAAATTGAAGTATGAAATTTAATGTTTTTAAAGGAAATTTAGAAATTCTATTTCACTAATTTACTAAATATACCAAATAAATAATAGTATTAATTAATCAAAAAATTTTAATAATAATATATATGAATTTTTATATATTTTTCGTCATTTGCAAATAAGATTGAACTATTTTTTTCTTTCATAATTTGCGTAATGTAAAAAATTGGAATCCTGTTCAGTTTAAAAAATATAACATTAAATTAAAATACTAAAAAGCATATTATACAAATAATATTAATGAAACTCCCCCACTTCTCTATCTATCTTTATCTCTTTCAAGTAAATGTGTTTGTTTAAATTATTTAAAGCTATATCGCTTCTTTTTCTGGATACAAGCAATAGAACAATCGAGGACGTTAGAGCAAGTAAAATGTCAGTCTGCATTCCCAAGTTTAAATTATTTGACTTATTTCTTTAAAGAAGAGCGACTGATGGAGATCGATCATAGGCAAACGGTGGATACTTTGAGTTAAAGCGTGTCGTGTGTTACTCTTTGCGAACAGATCGCAAAGGAAGGTTTCGAGAGGTAAGGTTGGAATATTTACGAGTGGAAAAATAAATCCAACCTTTCGGAAAGCATCCATTCTCAATTTTTGCTGCAAAAGAGGTGGCATGAAACATGCCTGGTGCACAGGTCAATTTGAGGCCTGTATACATATGCCCACCACCGCTGCCCCATTTTCTGCCATATTTTCCGCACTTTGCCACGGCTCTAAATTTTTATTCGAGACGCGTCTCGGATGGATGTTTCGATTTCTGGCAACCGTTGGACTTGTCCTTAGTTGAAAATAAAAGCTAACGATAAGCAGGGCTTATCCTAGACATTTTGCACTATACAGTCGACGAGAAGTGATTTTTTTATCCCGCCGGGCAAAAAAGTTTTTGCAACTAGTAAATCACAGTTTGCACACTTTGTTATGTGTTAAACGCACGTCTGTAGTAGATCTTTAATTTTTAGGCCACCCTCAAAACCTGATTTCAATTGTATTCTTAATTCACAAAATTTTAATCAAATCTAAAAACCTAAAGAACAACTATACTATTATTTGATTTAATTCTCATTATGATTGAATTTTAGTCAGTTAAAATTAATCATTTACGTTATATTTTATTGGAAATATGTTGCACATGTACGTATGCCACATTCAACTGAAAAATATTTATTTTTTCTGCTTTTGAAATATTTTCATTCTACATCGATTATTAATTTCTTCGAAATAAAAATAATCTATCATATTCGTCTAATATATTTTTAATAAAAAATTTTGTATTAAATATTGGCAGTAATTTTTAAAAGTTTTGAAAAATTCAATGCTAAAGCTATTAGCAATAACTTTTTAACATATTGTTTTTAATTTAACAACGATTGATAAAAAAAATTGTTTTTAAGCTGCATATAAAACCGTTATAACTTAAGCGTATATTTCATCATCCGATATTAGTAAAAATTGTACAGCTGTATAATAAAAGTATGTGAAAAGCGATTAAGTTTGAAGCTGCCGACCTTTCAAAACTTATAAAAACTTCTGAAAATCTTCTAAAGAACAAAAAAGATTTTAAATATCTAATTAACTTTTTTAAAGTTCTTGCCAAATCTGTTATTGATTTGAAATTCTTCATAATCAACTGATTATAAAAAATTATTTGAAAATTATATATAATATTTTTCTACAGTTAATTATTCTGAGTTTATATTCGACGTCAAAAATAAAAAATAGAAAATATAGTAATTATATATAAATGATGAATTTTATTTATGTAAAAGTTTACAATAAAAGACCAAGCAATAAAATGATATAGGATTAAATTAAAAAAATTTTTTCCATAATAATTTGTTATTATTAAATAAGATTTTATTTATAAATTATCAGTAGAATAAATAGAAAGTATATATATTATATTGTACTTTTCCTCTTTTTCTAGGAAAAACATTATAAAAATACATGTTAGATGTAAAATTAAATTCAGAATAATATATTAAATATTTATCTTAATTATTTTTAATTTAATTTTACTGATAACTGACAACTATATAACAAATAATATAAATACAATATCAGTTTAATACCTTTACTTATAAATTACCAAAATTTTATACTTTATTAAAAAGACAAAATAAATTGTGATATTGAAGTTGCAATGATATCCTATTAATAATTTAAAAATAATAATAAATGAAAATGAAAATAATTTTTAGATCATAATTCTTAAGATGAGAAAGCGAAAGAAAGAAGGAACGAAAGAGACAGATAGATTATTCCTAGAGACATTGCGTAATCCCACTTTCAAATTCAACTTTTGTAATATCTAAAAGATGCCAAAAGATAGAATTTTATATGACAATATGTCAAATCTCCCTTATCTTAAAAGATTTAATTTTATAAAACAATTAAATTTCATATCAGGATAGAAGAAAAATAAATATAAAATAACTAATTTGCAATTATAATAACTTTAATCAAAAATATTAAAGAAGAAACTGTCCAGTACACTGATTTTATATCTTTAAGAAAATTATTCTCTTAATTATTAGAATTGGGAAAAATTTATAATTTCTATGAATGTGTTTAAAAAAGGTATTACAACGTGTCTTAATTTAAGAAATTTGTATTTATAAATATAATTATAAATTCTTTTATAATTGTATATTTTTGTCACCATCTCCAAATTAACTATTTATTAGTATTACAATCTTACATTTATTTTTATAATTTTTGTGAATTCTGTAATTATTTTTCAATCAATTAATTTTCTGAACAAGAAGTGAACTTAAAAAAGATGTATTCATTTTGATTTTATAGAAATATTAGGTTACTAAATGAAATAGTTAAGATCCTAAGTTTTAAAATGAAACCACTTCCAAAGAAATAATACTTGATAATTATCTGCTATAATTATATACTCAAATGGAAAATGCGTTTATATAACTCAGCCACTGGTAATATTTATAAGGTAAAAGAGGTATTCAAGCTATCGCAAATGGTTATAACGTATTCGGAATATAATTTTAACGGCTAAAAATCATGACCAATTAAAAAGGATATGAATTATTGTAGTAATTTTTCAAGCTTTTATGACCATCAAATAATAAATACTTTTATGCATTTTTTCAAATTGGCTACATCCCTACGAATGCCTTGCATAATAAAAAATAGAAAAAAGACCGATTATTTTTCTTTCAAACGCTAGTTGTTTATTTACTATCTACATAACTCACTCTTTAAATTTCTACTGCGCTTGAAACGATCAATGTGAAAGAATGTACAAAGAGTGACGTGAGTATAGGACCATGGTCCATTGAGTAACCACCCTTTACCTGCTCACAAATTTTGTGGCAAGGTTCGTTGATCAGCCTTACATTCTTACTATATAACACTCGCATTAGGTGAGTATTTTGGCAATCCTGGATTTTGCGATTTTATCCAGTTAAAGACTTAATGTCCATCTACAGCGATTACGATCTTATAATACGATTCTACTTTTTGGTAAGTTAAACCTTCTATTACGTGATATTTTGAATTATTTTTCACTATACTAATTTTATAGTTTTTAATAAATTTTTACATTTTAATGTAAGTAAAATTATGTCTTGGAATAATCGTCTTATCATCTAGAAATAAAAATTTTTCATAATTATAGCTAAAAAAAGAACTATTGATTAAATAGAATAATAATTAAAATTTAATTAACTAAAATAAACTTGTAAATGACATTGATCTGAAAAAACCAGATGGGTGAAAAGTTACCATATTGAATCATTATACTCATTAAATGAATGAATAATGCAAAGCAATTTTAATTTTAAAAAGTTCTTATAATATTTAAAATATTTATGATTTCATTTTAACGTAGATATGTAAATGGATAATAAAATTTAAAAAATTTGAAATATAAACGCGTTATAAACAGTATTATAAATAGAATAATTTCAACAATATTTACAAAAAGTTATTCTCACATCTGAAATTGAGATTTATGATAGTTTTGATAACAATTTTCATACAGTTAAACATTTATTCTGTGAATGCAGATTTTAAAAACTGAATTTAGGTCTTATTCAAAATGTACTATTTTATTTGTTAATAATTAAAAAAAATTCAGATTAAAATAAGTGAATGTAATAAAATAAAACCAAGTGCCAAAAAAGTGAATAACGTCATATATCGTATATAGAGGAATTGCAACCATGAAAGAAAAGAGTCGAATAATGATAAAACAACAAAGCAAAAAAACAAGGACAGAAGTACAGAAATCGTACCAAAATATTCTGCGACTGGGTGCAGTTACTATAAATTGGCGCATAGTAACTGTTCCTCCACATGCGTGCGCGCACGTCGAAAAATGAAAAAGAAAAATAGTGCCAGTCAGAAAGAGGAAGAGATACGATTCATTGAAAAAAGGTGACATTCGGAAAAGCTGGAAAAAAGTATGAACGACAAAAAACGAATAAGCTATAAGAGAAGCGGGTCGTGTGAGACCGATAAATTATAAAAAAGTAGAATTGCTTATACATAAAAGCTTTTGAAATTTCTCGTGCCCTTGAAGTTCGAATTTACTAGTTTTGGTAGGTTGGGTGGGAGCGCCAGAATTAACGGCCGTGCGCAAATTTTGCGTTCGCTTTATATTTTTGAAGCAACGACTGAAACTTCGAAAAGAGAAAATCAAATGTCGTTTAATTTATGCTTTTTCGTTTCATTTATTTTGTGTATTAGAGAAAGCGGTAAACGAAGTCAAAAGATAAGTGAAGGAAAATATCAGATAAATGACAAATATAAATTTTATCTGTCTGTAAATTATGTATTTCAAGTGGTATTGTATTTACCAATTTACAATCGTAATATTTTAAAAATCTAACAAATAATTATGAAATTAGTAAATATAAAGTTGTAATTTGTAATTGAAAAATATCCTTTATGATTGACCCAATTTTATTCAATGAGGAATAAAATAAATAAAACAAGTCTAAACATTTTCTAATGCATATATCGCATATTTTCTTATCTATTTCTATGTTAGTTTCTCTTCACATATATATACATACACACACAAATTTTTTTCTGTCCATATATTACAATTAATTTTTTTAATTTCATTTATTCCTATCATTTATTTCTATCTATTATTCTTTGGAATTAATAAATAAAAACAAGAAAGGCAAAAAAAGTTATTTTTTTAAATTTTATTTTAACTGTTTAGATTTATATCTATGAAGAGAGAAAATTTGCGAAAAATAACGATGGTTGCAATCTACTATTTCCTGTTATTTCAAATTGCGAAATAACTTTTATCTATATAAAAATAAGCATATGAAAATTAAAAAAAATAATAAGAATCAACGGAAGAATATTTATCTGAAATTATTTTGTCAAATATAGGAACACTATTGTTCGTGTAATATTTTCATCATTCGTAAATATTACAAATACTCATTATCTTTTTATTTATTATTATGAATTCATCTTTATAAAATTTAAAGAAATAATGAATAAATAATTAATGTAAATATAAATATGATTATAAAAATTAAGATGCATAGATAATGCATTTATAACGAAATATCCTTTGATAAAAAGGTGTGTAATTCTCAAGTTGACCGTTGAACCGAAGTACAATCAGAACAAAAAAAACTGGTATTATTGAAATAAGAGCAATTTTTTAAAGAATACAGGAGAGAAAGAGAGGGTAACAGAATTAGATAAATGGGAAAATATACACGGAAGACGAAAAAAGGTAAAGGAGTAGATGTGAAGTACCTTAGAGATATAAAAGAATAGAGAAGCTAGAGGGAAAGCTGAGTACTTCCTTTTAAATTTATGAAACGACATACACAGACTCTTTTCTAGATAAAAAATATATAAGTAGCAGAACGCGAGGTGAAAACTTCTTTCTAATAACAGAGGAAGTAAGAAAATATAAAAATAACCGTCTTTTTATTGAAAAAATGCACTCACATTTCTAACATTTTTATTAAAGCACACGCGTAACCGTATTAAATCTTATCACGATTCTTATACAATTAACGTGTATTAAATACAAAAATATTAAATCATTCAAAATTTTTAATATCTCTTTAGCTTTATATTATTTGATAAACATATTTTATTGTATAATGAATGCTGAACAATTATTATACCGATGAATTTGAAAAAAATACTTTTCATCAAATGCATGAAATTTGACGTTATATTATAAATAAATCTGTGTATAAATGCAATACTGTGAGAGAACTTTTGAAGATTTATTATTGTTTATTTTGAAGATTACTACCAATTGTTCTATTTCTTTTAAACGAGTTTAGTCTTTTTAAAATTTTACAAATTAATTTATCCATTATATCGTTTAATTATTTTAACAAATTTATATAAATATATAAATCATACAAATGATTATATTAGTATAAGATATAATATTTAATATGTAATCCATTTTTTTATAAATGTACAAAATAATTTTAATAAAATACTGAATTTAATAATAAGTCTTAATTTTAAAAATAATATTTGTATATATATATATTATAATAAAAAAAAATTAATTTTGATTGAAGCATTTAAGTTTTTTTTTATGTCGATATACACTTTTCTGCATTTCCCAAATATTTACAAAAAATATTATATAAGAGCAAAAAATTTTTACAAACTTTTGAGCATTTTTTTTTTTATTTATGTTCAATTTTTGTTAAAATAAAAAATTTTTTAAATTATTTTAAATTAGTAATGAAAATAATGCTAATGTAAACAAATTTAATTATAATGTGTAATAAGGAAGTTTAAAAGTGCTAATTATATTAATGAGATAACTGTAGAAATATATTTTTACACATAATTATTAAAATAATTTAATTCAGCGAAATGCAAAATTATTATAATATAATAATGAAGTTCAGAAATTTTACTTTTAGATTTAAAAAAAAGATCTACATATCTTTCTCTATTAACTGCTTTTGGAACAGCTTAGAATTTTAAGATTTTCCTACGTTGCATGAATTGACGAAACTACTTAAAAAATAGCGTAAAATATGAAAAACGTTTTCCACTTTTTCTTTATATTCTCATTTTGTCCCATTGGTTTCACAACCATATATGTGTCGAGGTACATAACTATAACGAAAATGTTGTGTGTCTGTTATCTGAGAGAGATAGACAACGTGAAACAAAAAAATTTCCTGCAGTAGAAATTCAGCCAGTGGGAATTAATCGGTCTGGGAGAGAGAGAGAGAGAGAGAGAGAGAGAGAGAGAGAGAGAGAGCGAGAAGAAGTGAGAGAATGAGATAAAAAAAGAAAGACAGAGAGCTCTATCGAAATAATGTTTACTAAAGTTTTTACGATACTAAGTATGTGCACTATAAGCGTTACTCTTCTCTGTTTGCAGTAAACCTAGAAAACGAAAACTAGAAGAGAAAAGAAGAGAAAGATGGCAATTTTGTATCATAATTTTATTTTCGCTGGTTACATTATAATATTATACAGTCATACCAATGGTAAAAGAAATTACGATAATTTTACGATGAAGAGAAAATGAATAATTGGGAAAACTAGTAAAAACAAAGAAATTATCGAAAGTCGAATAGAAAATTTTTATTTGAATATTCTTCCAACAATACGATTTGCTTAATTTTGTTACGGTACGCTGTGCGTAAAATATTCTCCAATATCGTTTCATTTTTGTTTTTCTTCATTTTTTTATCGATTAAAAGAATTTTGATAATTATTTCATATCGGGAGTAATTAAGATTTCTATATATGTTCCAACATACTTTTGGTGAATAAAATAGCTTACTTTCGTGTTTCAAATAATTATGATAATCTATCGACATTAAATGAACGAAAAACTGAATTTTCACTAGTTTTTCTATTTAAATATTTGAGATAATAATAATATTTAAAAAATCTTTTACCTTTTGCTTGTATTACAGTATTAAAATTAGAAATCATTTTTATAATGATAGAAGTAGAATTGTAATAATTTTTTAATTTTTATGGTGTTAAGCAATCTTCATTACAACTAAATCATATAATTTTGGTTAGACGAATAATTTTATATTTTTCAATTGTGTAGTAATATTAGATTATAAGAATTTCATAAGGGTCGAGGTTTAATTCTTATAATCATCTAGATCGCTAATTTAAAATACTATGAATAATGCATAAAGCTTGAACTCATATGGCCAACCGAATTTTTAAACACTGAATGTAAAATAGCTGAGTTGAAGTTGACGGATTTATAAAAGAGCAGAAAAATGTTCCTTGCACATTATCAACCTAATGACGAGTAAATTCCAACGAGTTAGTCAAACAAACACCCTTGTATTGTTTAACCTGTCGCCAAGATACGTAACGCCCTACACCTCATTTCACTAACTGTCGTTACGATTTTTTTATTAACTGCCGCCCAAGCACGAGAACGCCGAACCGAGAATGGGTCGACGACAAACCTCACGCAAGCCCGCGAAGCCATTAAATTTCTCTTGCCACCCTCTGCCCTGTCTGTAGCATTAAAGTATCGATAAAAAAGCACCTTGCGACACGCAAAAACTGCCAGTGAAGGAGTGAATTAAGAGGCCCGGAGTGATGATTGAGATCCTGTGGAAATAAAACGAAACAATGATTGTAAGTACGGTTGAACGTATTCGCATATTTTAAATCTAGTAAGCTTATGAATACTTTCACCAGAATAAAAAAAATCGATAAATAAAAACGTGCATGTGGATCATCATTTCGTAACTACGGTACAAGTGTTAATCTAAATGTTGTTGTGTAAGTATATGGTTTAAAAGGATAATTTTTCTTGTATTCAGCAACGAATATATATATCATGTTTCGTAAACAAAAATGATGAAATTAAAATGAATAAATAAATAAAATATATCCTAAAATAATATCATTTGTACGCAGTTTCCATAATTTCATTTCTCGTTGAAGACTTCAAACCTTATAATATTGATGCATAATTGTTGCGTCAGATATTTATTCATTTGAGTTATTTTTTACAAACACACTTTTACATAAAATAATAAAATTCAAAACAGAAAAAATACTAATAATAAAAATAATAATTTTGAGAAGAAGCACTTGAGGTTTATTACTAAAAACAATGTTTGCATTAAAAAGAGAAGTTAATGCAAAAATGTAGTAATATTCTACATTCCTAATAAGTGAATTAATTTCTACACTAGTAATTTAAGCGATACATGTGAAATAATACTTTTGTTAACTTTCGTTTTTCTTCGTTGATGCAATATTCAGAATTGCATTATTTTTAAGTATCTTTATTCACCAGTAAAATGTGATCTCGGAATCTGTTGTGAATGACGTAAAATTTGGTTTTTTATCTCAGCTTTGTACGAGATCAGCCTTTTTTCCGGCACATTTTTATATGTTACGTGGATAAGATGGTGGCTTGAAAATAAGGAATTGAGATGCGTTACTTTGATGTTTTTATTTATTCTAGAAAAAATAATATTTTTTATATTATAGAAATGTCATTTTACGTCCAAAGTCGCATTGCAGTTTATTTTTTGCTCTATTATGTACGTATTCATATCTACTATTGATAATACCAATAAAAATAATAACAATAATAGTAACGATAATGATGGTAAAATATTGGCAAAAAATGTAAATATTTTAAATGTTTGCATTTTTATAAATGATGAGAATGATGAGAATGAGACGAATATATTTAATGACGTTATTCGATTATCATTGAAAAACATAGCGCGACATGTTAGAGAGAGAGAGAGAGAGAGAGAGAGAGAGAGAGAGAGAAGTTGACAGTACGAGTAGTTGTACTAGGCCGCCTCCTATCGATTCTTGGAAACAACGTCGTAAAGGACACTTAAGTCAACGTTATGAGCTTGCGGATGGAGCACATAAATAAACCAATAAAAGCTCTCTGTCTCTGTCCATGTGTTTACGCGAGTGCTCACCGTCGCATAAAGATGTGGCACATAAAATGCGTAAAGAGAATCAACCAAGAGAATCCACATTGCCTACCAATGTTCCGCTATTTTACTTTTTCACGTGACTCGATGTCACTAGTTATTTTTTAAAGTATTTTCTTTGTAATAATTTTTTTTTCTCTATCAGTCGAAATTTACAGTTCACTTGGAATTATTCTGTCTTATAAATCATTAAAAGTAGTTCCAAATGTTTTTCATCATTATTAATTTGAAAAAAAATCAATCTTTATCGCGCGTCTCGATTTTTCAAACTGAATGCAGAAAACAGGTTGTAGTTATATTTTTATGGGTTGAACTGTTGGAATCATTTTAAGAACCACAAATAAAAGCTCGCTTTAAATAAAATTTTATTCGAAACCTTATGCAAACATAAAAAAGATATTTCGAACACAGCACCTCCATCCGTGCTCTCAGTTATTCAAATTAACATGCCAATGCCATTGCCATAAAAGAAAAACACATTTATCTCTTCACCTCTAATTCGTTGTAATCCACTCCAAACAAAACTACATACGTGCACTATTTGTGTGCTATAAAAACTTCTTGCCTATTATGCTTCAGAACTAATCTCCATAAATCCGTTATCGTTACGAGAACAAAATATTGATTTTTCCCGTTATTTGTTAAAAATAAATGTCCTGAGATTATTTTACGAAAATGCCTTGCATACCCAAAGCTGTTTTTTTATTCATCTAACTCAAAAATTTAATTTTATATACCAATCTTTCTTTGCTGAAATTTAAACATTAATTAACTTTATAATATTGTAACGCCTGTTTCCATTAAAAACTGCTGTGTAAATAAAAAAACCATTATACTTGAAAACAAAAACTGTACAATTTATCAAGTGATAGTATTTCACACAAAAAATAATCATTAATTAAATGAATACAGTATATGTGTGTATATACATATATTACTTCTATTCGTATTTTATACGTATGTTTTAAAGGCATTAAATTAATTTTTCTCTCTCGTTGTTTTAGATGAATTGTGAACGAATACAAATATTCACGATGCAAATATTTTCCCCGCTAAAAACTATTGTGCTCGCAAAAAAGACTAAGGATTTTCTATTTTCCACATATAGAAATGTATTCATATTTATATGAAAAAATGTACATACAGTTTTAATTAAAAATGGTGTTCACTCTACCGAGATCGCTCTCTTACTCTGCAATACAACGACTATCGAGTCCTTTGAGAAAATTGGTTTGACTATTTTTCATTTAGCGAAATTCGATCATTTAAATCCAAATGTCAAAAAACTTACGTCAATGATTTCCACGAAAAAGTATACTCTTAGTAAATCGCAGAGACGCTCCTTTTGATTAAAATTAGAAAGCAAGAACGATCTAGTAAAGATCGCTAGCTTCGTTTTTCATCGGGCTTCCTCCTCTTGAATTAGTCGACTAAAGCCGCATTAACTCCACAGGCGGTGCCCCGGACTAAGCTTTCCGTTCAGGCTCACTTGGCATGGTGTAAAGGAAGCGGGGAGTCGCGCGCAGTGCCCTGCTTTAACTCTCACATCCACGTCTCAGTGACTGAAACATGGTTCCCTCGGGAAACAAGAGCGAGATTTACGGACTGGGTGACTCGATATGTCCCAGTCGTAGTCTCGCATGCTCCTTTTCCTCTGCGTGTCTATCTATCTATCTTTGTTTTTTTTTTTTGCTACCTCGAGTGCGTCGACTTACCCATCGTCTCTTTTGTTCTTTAAGCTTGGTTTTTTATAAATCTATAGGTGTCAATGGTTTCGAACAATTTTTTTGATGAATGTTACCTCAATATATAGGTCAAAAAATGTTTTACTCGGCAGTGAAAGTTTTACTTTTTTATTTCACTTCGTTTATTAAATTCTTTACTGTTCATAACATAATAATGGCCTTATGGCTTTCATTAAATCTTGGAATATTAGTTATTGCGGTGATCTGTATGATATGGCCCATATCTTATTCAAAGTCACTTAATTGGAATATTATTACTTAATAAATGAAGTAATTCGCTAGGTGGAGCTTATAATAGTATTGTATAATTATAGCGCTCGTAGGAAATTATCAACTATTCGAAAATTTGTTAGTCGCTTAAATATTAGTAGACTTTCCGGTCATTGCGTCATGAATTTATGAATCAAAAATGTTTTAATTGTACATTGCAATATATTAACTATTTAAGTAGTAAAATGAAGTTAAATTGGAAATTTCAATATTGTAATATTAAATTCTTATAATCAATTTTATTATTAAAAAAAACCTTAACATAATTAAATTAAAACTTTGTTCTGCTAAATTGTACGTGTAAATATTAATAATTAACTGTGAAGATTGAAAATAGAATTATATTCAGTGCAAACTCAATTAAATATTTTTAAAAATATTGCAAATGGTTATTTAACGATATTAATATTATGTAAAGTTTATTACTTACAATTTATAAACTTGTATATTACTTTAATTAAAAAAGTATATAAAATTATGCGCTAAATAATATATTTTGAATAAAATAAATTATTTTTATTTTTATTGTATAAGAAAAAGATTTATACATATATATATATATATATATATATATATATATATGATTTACTTACGTCATAAAAAGTACATTTCAGACAATGTACTCCTAAATAGCTTCGTGATCTATATCATTAGTGTAATGAGAGATCCTTGGTTATATACATACATACATACGTTCATATAAAAACATACATATATATATATATATACGTTTTATTTATTTGAAAACAAATTATAATGTACTTTAAATAATTTTCAATCAATTTTAATTTTAAATAATAAATAAATTATTACTTTATTTGAAGAACTAAAAGTTTTATGTGTAATTAAAAATTTTGTAAAAGTAGTTAAATGATATTCATAGATAAAAATACGGAGTCATAATTTATACAATTTTTTCTATTTTCCAAAAACTTTTCTCATAAATTTTGTGCTAAATTTATTTTTAATCTAATAATTAAGACTATAAATATTAAAATTTCAAGGGTTCATAGTTAAAATTAAATAATTACTTATAATTTATCATATTATATATTAGTTTAAGTTAGAATATATGTATTCATGTGATAAATTTAACTACTGTTCAAAATTGTTAGGATTATTATAAATTTTGTTGTAATTTAAAAATAAAATATGTTAGTTCATAAATAAGTTTTGGGTTTACAATTTGTATCGAATATTTTAAAAGTAATTTCTTAATTTTTATACTAAAATTGTAAAGGCAGTAATTATAATTTTCTTTGATTGTCGTTCCAACTTTAAATATACTATACTTGTTCTTGAACTCAGATCTGTACTATCATTTTCGATTTTTTCCAATCTATCTTTTTCCTTTACCTCGTTTACTTACTGGTTTATTCTAATATATTTATTCCATATTTATATTTTCGTTTTTTTTATTTATTCATCATAAGAAGAACGATTTTCACATAAGATTAGCCAACTTCTGAAGACTGAAAAGAACTTTTTCCGGTAAAACATCAAACGATTTTCTCGTAACAACGTGAAAACATGCTCAAGATGATTCATCGCGAAAACTTTCGAGATTTGCGCACAATAAACTATTCAATTACAAACTTTGGTTCGTTGGAAATTCAAGTCTATAGCTACTGTTTATCTTTTTTGGTAGTACACGTAAAGCCTCAACTGAACATTCAAAACACCTTATTCTTTCTTTTTCAAATAAAGAAGAGGAGAAAAAATGCCAGAAAACATCTTCTCTTCATGACCAACCGCAAGATTGAAGAAGTAATTAAACGTTGACAAAGACAAATGGTAGCAATCTTAATTAAGTTTTCGTGACGACCAGAGCACCGAGCCTAAAAGAAAAATTAGAAATTATGAAATTTTTTAACAAACTTCAGAACCCGTTTAAAAGTTCATTGATACATATATAGGAAACTTAAAAAAACTAAAATACCACTTGAATTAAGAATATCTATTAGGATACTTATTCCTTTAATATTAAGGCATGAAAATAATTTTTAAAAATTGTGTAAATGTGATAGAAAATTAATTATGAAAGAAAATTCTCGAATAATTAAAGATATATTTTTATTAATATTTTTAATGAATTAATTCATTCCGATTAATTATTATCTATAATCAATTACTTTTGATTGATTAATATTTTTAACGAATGCAAATAGGAAATTAACATTACGTGTTTCCAAGAATATCATCCCTATTCGATTTATTAAATTGTTTAAAATTTACAATAAAGTTTATTATAAAATGAAAATTTTATGACAGAAAACAGTGAAATTTAGAAGTTCGATAATCAAATAATTAATTCAACATTTTTTTAATTTAAAGCTTAAAACTAATAATATTATAATAAAATTGCTTCATTGTCTAAAGTGATAAGTTACTTTGGGAAGATTTTCATTTTTATACGTTCCACATTTGTAATACGTATTAATACTTCTGCTCCTAATATAAATAATATTTTTTTCATAATTAATAAAGAGGTTACTTTTTTATATTTTTCATCTTTTACGCCGAAATATTTGGAAACTAAAATTTCGAATAAGTTTCTTTTATAGAATTTAATATGGTAAAGTTATTGTTTTTCATGATGTTGTAAAAACAAGAAATTACATCATTTGTTAAGATATATACATATATTGTCTTGAAACCATAGTATCATTAACTAACGAATAAACATCAGTATTTATTAACTGTTACGAAGAAAAGAATTTTTAAAATGTTTTCCAATGAGCGTTCGCGGTAAGAAGGTCGTTTTCTTAGAAATGAAGATTTATATTTGTCGTTAGTAATTAATCACAGTATCATATATACTTGAAGGAATGTATTGAAAGTTACTAAAGATCCATCAGTTCTAAATTTTCATTGCACTTTGTCTCCTTATGAAAATTTTAACCTCTTCAGTATTATAAGAAACTTCCTTAGACTATATACTTCGTTCAATTTGAAGTATTGGAAAATATTTTACATAATTTATGTTCCTTTTAATTCATGGTAGATAATAATTTTTAAAAGCTATAATGAAATATTTTTCATATTATCTGTCTGAGAATTTCAATAAACTATTCCTACAGTACAATTCCAGGAATAGTTTGCCCAAGTATAATAATAATTTATGTAAATCTTAAAGTGCATAGATTATAATAGATATCATTCTGCTATTTTATAAAAGCGTAAGAATAATATAAAAAAAAAATTACATTGAAAGTATTAAAATGCGTAATAAAATGTGAATACCGAAGAAAATAAATATATATTAAATAAGAAATGAATGTTAACACATAACTACTTCTGTCCACAAATTATGAATTACTATTTCATGGATTATTGTATGGAATATTTAAAGAATTTTATTGTTCTTTTAAAATACAAAGAAAACACACTAATGATGATAAAATATACCATAATTGATAAGAACATGCATGAAATAAAACTCCTTAATTTAAACGTGAAAATTAATTCTGGATAATTAAATTAGATCAATCTAAAATAGAAAATAAAAAGGATACGTAAAAGATTTTAATAGAAAATCAGGATTTGAAGACCCTTAGATAGATAAAGGCTATGATTGCATGTAAAAGATGTGTATAATCACGTATCTTGCAAGTTAATGATGTGGAATAAGAAAAAGTACATTTTGTAATTAAAAAGTCAATAAATATGTTTACTTATAAAAATAATTAATTTTTTCATTATTTTGATGAATTAAAAGACATGTATATAAATCTAATAACAAATTTATGAAATATAGAATTCTAATATTAAAAATGATTCTTATGAATTATATAAAAATTAATAGTTTATAGATTTAAAAATCATTCATTTTTATTTTAATTATTTATAATTATATATACTAGTAATTCTTCTCATGATTTTTTTGATATATTAGAAAAAAATTCGGTATGCAAACTAATGATAAAATGAAGGTTTGACTAGATATAAATATTAAAATTTATGTACTTTATATTTTATAATATATTAAGATTTTAGAAAAAATTTGGTAGTGTTAAGTAAAATCTAATTTCAAATTATTTACGGTAAATATTTCAGGGTAAACTAAGTATATTATCGATAACAATTAATAGTTTATATAATTTAATGTTAACATTATCAATTGAATTTAAATGTTTAACTAATTAAATTTTGAAATCTAAAAATAATTAAAATTATGTAAGTTGTATTGTATTTTGATAAAAATCAATAAATCATTATTAAGGAACATTCTTTTACTATCATAAAAGTAATTAATGTAATTTGTAGGAACGTAAGTTCGAAAAGATTTAAAGCAGAAATAACATGTTTTTATTTTATCTTATTAGAATAAATATCAATATTTTATGCATTAGTAAAGGTAGTTTGTTGTTCAAATTTTTATTAACTTTTTTATTTAGGTTCAATGAGATTCAATTTAAGTAGCGCCTCGTGTTAAGATAGATTATATTTAAAAAAAGACTTATGCAGAGAAACTAAAGAAAGATAAATTACAATGGTATTAAAAAAACTTATGTTTCAACGAAAAAATTTTTTTTTCTCTATTACTGTACATTGAAAAAATACTAACAAACTATTATGATGAAGTAGAAGAACTATATACATGAAAAGATAGAGAGAAAGAGAGAGAGAGAGTGAAAGCGCAAGAGAAGGGGGGTGAGGATGACAGAAGAGAGATCGATGAGTGATCGGCGGAAAATTGCAAGAGGAAATGGCATCGCACGCTCCTGCGAGCGATTCTGCAGTTGTTTACGATTGCTTTTATGACGTGTGCCGCCGTCGCCGTTGACGTCGAACTGAGCTAAAAATGAGAAAAAGAGTGGCGCCGCCACCACTTTTCTGCCTGATTTTCTGACTTCCCCGCATTCTCTTTCGCTATTCTACCCATGTTTGGCCACTACTGCCACTGCTAGCGTAGCAGTTTGTCAATAGAAGTGCTTGTATTTCTTCGCCTGTATTGAACTATTATGGAAACTCAAGCTTGATTGTTTTATAATCGCTCCCTCACTACCATTCATTTTCTTTCTCATGCTACTTATCATACTTAAATTCTCTCCTACTCCTCTTGTTTTTCACTCCTATGTTATCGAGAAGGAATTATTTTGTAGTTGGAACTCTTATAAGTACATAATTAATTTTATATAAAATTTATATAAAAACTGAATACAGCTAATCTACAGTTGGAAATAAAACTTTAATTTATAACTGGAACGATTGTGACTAAAGTTTACTTAATGATTTTTTCAAGAAATGCTATTAAATCTTCCACTTACTTCAATTTTATAGTAATGGCACGATCAACTAATTGATAGGATCCGTTGATTGATTACACTTAGTTTTTATTGCAGATAATTTTACACATTATATATTCGTACACTTTTCTTTAAACTAAACAATATTAAACAGTGTTATTTCATTTTCAACGTTAATTATGACGATATTTAATAAAACTTTAATATATTTATAAAATGAAAATTAATTCTTCAAGTTATATAATTCATATTACAGTGATTATTTTTAATTCTAAAATTAATCGTAAAAAATTCTTATTACATTGTTTGCTGTTCTGATGGATTTAAGTTTTTTATTGTAAAAAATAATTTGTGAAAATGCGTAATTACAATTATACATAAATGATCTCATATTTAATGTGCTATAAAGTTTTTTATTCCGCAGTAATTAACTGGAGAAGGATTTTTTGTCTACATTGGCCCGTGAGTTATGTGTACATATCGGGTTTTGTGTACTTTCATTATAATCGATACTAAGAAGTACTTGTCACTTACTAGCCAGTTCAGGGCGACTTCAGTTGAGAGGAGCTAGATTCGGAGATTTGCGACATTTTTTTCAAGAGTGCTTGATTGGATTGAAAGTCACAATATGCTCCTCCTCTCCAACTCTATAGAAAAATGTTTGAAATTTGAAGTAAATCTATTTTGTTCAAAGACGAACTGTTTAACATGATAAACTCCATTAATTCTCTATAATAGTATATATATATACAATTCAATAACCAAAGTTTCAGAAAAATAATACTTGTCTTCTTTACCAGTGAAACAGTTGCATTAATTTTAATAAAAATTCTCGTTATAATTACAAGCACTTTCATTACGTGAAATGAGAAATTGTTCAGAAAACATAATAATATCAATACTGCAAGTGCTCTCAAACAGTGTAATCTGATTCAAAATTCATTTCTGAAATCGCAAACTAACCTATCTTCTGTAAATCATAAATATTTGGCAATAGCGATAATAATGTAATATCAAAATATCCGTTACACTTTATATGTACAACTTTATAAAACTAAACTTAAATTAAAAAAAATTTATGATCGTAATTTTAGCTTCTTATAGTTTCACTTATTTTTCAAACACTTATGTAACTTTGTGAGGAATTACTGTAATGAAAGTTTTATCGTAAAATATACATTAAGCCAATTCCGACAAACGTAAATGCTGATCGGATCGTAACGAAGCGAGAACATTCGGGTGATGCTTACTTAGCTATTACACTTTGTAGTACTTTTTTTCTTAAGGGTATATTTATTCAAATTTTTTGTGTCTTTTCTGCGAATATTAATAAAGTTATATCTGATTATAATGAGTTTGCGGCGTTGAAGAAAATAGGAGGTGAATTTTTGCACTCATTAGTATGCTCAATTCGAACAATGTTTGTAATTTACTATTTCGTTTATGAATTATAAATTTATTTTTTGTATTGAAACAATTGGTAACAGCAATATGTATATTTGAGAAAGATAAGCTTAGAATCGTCTAAATAACGAATGAAATAATTATTCTATACCTCTTTATTTATGAATGCAGCTATCTTAATCTATAGCTAATTAGCCATGTAGCTTCTTAGTCAGACTTTCTTCTATAGTTTCATTAAACTACTTGGAAGGTGTAAGCTTCCTTTATAAGAAATCAAGATATTTCTTATTTACGCTACGTGATGTTAAAAACATATTAAACATAAAATGAAAGGCAAAAACTGTCTTTTTTAATTTTAAACAGTACGTAGCAACTTTGATATTGAAGCGTAAAATAAAAACATTATCAATCGTGCATCGGATAATCAATAAAAATTGGGATTAGTTACGAATATTCAAAGGTAAATTCTGGAATCTAACGAGTTACGTTTCCCTAATATCGAAACATCTTACAAACGATTTGGTGGCAGCTTAGAAAGGTATTGTGAATATCTCACAAGTGCAGGTAGTACAAGGGAAAAGATAGGATAATTTGATAATTTGATATTGCCCAGCTGCCGCAAGTAGGAGGTAACTCTAAAAGCGAGTGCGAGTTCAGTATAGCTTGAGTGAACATCCAGTGGAAGGAAGCATAGTGCAGGTGAGCAGTAAAGTCTCTGTTCTTGGAGATCTTCTTAAGTGGAACGTATTGAGTGCTAAGTAGTAGTGGAACAGCTACACGTTGGATCGGCCACAGCACAGTACACTCCTCTTCTCCCTTCCTTCTTTTTTCTCTCCTTTTCTCTTTTCTTACTTTTCCTATTCCTATTTTACACTTGACTACGATGGCGACGATGACCCTCTCTAACACTGTCTTACTTACCCCTGTCCATAAGTTACTTAAAGAAGAGAGTTTCGGTGTGTTTCAGTGAACGTGTTTTTGCTTTTTTTCCTTCTCTGTATTTCTCTCTCTACCCCTCTCACCCCTTACCGTTTATCTTATCTTTGTGTTACTATCTATTTTAAAAAATTAGAACTAACGGCGTACCTATATGTAATGATGAGAAGATACCAGAAAAATAAGAAAATATATTTTAATAACAGGGAAAAACTACCTTTTACTTTTACCGAAAACAGCTTCATTTTATTTCGGACCAGTTAACACTGAATATTAGTTGTCACTCATTTTTTCTTATTATAAACTTTGTGTGTTGTTTGATAATTCTATGATTAAAATTAAATAGATAATTACTCTTTAATACTGCTAAATTATACCAATAGCATTATTTGGATATTATAGCACAAATAAAAGTAATGTTTTTTGTATTTCTAACTAATTATTATTTACTGGTATTCTTTACATAAATAATTTTAAATAAAAGCTGTTTATAAATCGAAATTTATGAATCTTCATAATTTATGCGTATTATTTTATACGTTGTTTTTAACTTGTACCTACATATATATATATATATTCAATTTTTAAAATTGAAATTACTTTGAGTACTATTTATGCATAATATTAATACATAATTATAGTGAAGTATTTTAGATACTCTTATATTGAAAATTATATTCTATTCACCGATTATGAAAATGTTGTATAACATTTTATTCATTAATGGAAAATTTACACAAATATGGTAACAATTACTTATGGCAATCGTTAAATTTGAATCTCGACATTTTTACATAAAATATTATCCATAATTATTATTATCACGTATTAAATATACAATTTTTCTTGTATAATTCAATCGATCCTATCAACAGAATAATCGCGATTAAAGTTAATTCTTGGAAATACTTTGTAATCTGGGAGATAAAATAAATTTTTATAATGTAAGAAACCATTGCCTAATTATTTTAATTTTAATATCTAATAAAATCAGAACTTTTAGAAATATTTATTATTTTAGATATAAATAATGTTATATAATATTTAAAGGAGATTTCTGTAATATCGAGTATAAATAAAGAGATATTAATTTTAAGTGTACAATTGCTGTCAATAAAATATTTGATGATAAGAAGCAATTCGCTAGCTCTTATTAAAGATTTTATTTTCCGTGAAATTCTTTAAGAAAAAACTCGAATGAATTTAAAATTAAAAATGACTTTATGATAGAGAAACTATTTTTTTTAATTCAAACTTCTACTCGTTTCTCAAATTATCCTATTTTTTATTTATTCTACTTTTAATTTACGTTTTTACGTATATAAAATAAAATAATAAACATAATATATCCTAATTTTATGAGGTGCTTTTGTCTTTATTTCTACTTTAACTTTATTCAAATAAAGGAAAAAATAATGTTAGAAATAATAATTACAAGTATATTTAGATAAATTTATAACATTTTTTTATATAATAACGCGATTTTAATTATTTCGTAATTTTTCGTATTTTTCGTATTTTTTTATAATAATATTAAGTATTCGCTTATATTAAATTTTTTATTTAGATAGAGAAATATACAAAAGTTTCAGAAAGATAGCGAAATTTTTTTGAACATTCAATGGATTACTGTATGCATTTTGAGAAATCCGTAAGAGAAGTTGGAAAGAGAAACAGGAAGTGAAGCACAGGAAAGACGAAACATTAGGAAAGCCGCGTACTGTTGAAGCTCCTTAGTTCCGTATATGCATATATATTCTTATATTTAGTCGAAGAAGCTTGAGCTAGAAGATCTGTGTCGGTTAGAAGCCTCAAAAAGTTCATCTACAGAGTGGATCCATTGCTTTGGAGCTTTTGGAAATGGGCGACGCAGCGAGAGTCAGCTTCAGCTCCTTCTTCTAGGCCTCTCGGAATATTTTAAGTCTATAGATATAAGTATTCTCTTATACCCGCTCCACTTCCTTTCTCTTTCTCTCTTTCCACCGTTTTCATTCTATGTCAATCCTTTTTTCTACATCCATATACACTTATATCGTTTTTCCCTGTTACCTTTCTTGTCTCATTTTCCTTACATTACGTTAGAGTATTTCTATTTTAACCTACATTTTAATACTCCTATAGCAATATTAAGTAATTAAGTAATAGTACGGTAAAATCGTTTTTATTACGAAAGATTTTTATTTTGGCAAAATAAGAATTAAGAACTTTTAACGTTGTATAGAAATATTAATTTAAGATTTGTAGATATTTGATGAAGTAACGTATACATTAAATATGCAATCGACGGGGAGTAAATTTTAATTTTGATATATCTTAAGATACCATTCTGTGATTAAATAATATTACAATAATCTCTCGTAAAACTTAGAAGCCGTTTATCTTAAAATTACGATGATACATATATTGATATTTACAAAAACACGTAGACTATTTTATTTTTATTAAAATATAGCTTTATAATAGTAACCTATATAAACTTAGGTGCGCTTATGAGAATATCTGCATATCTTTTTGTGCAAGCAAACTTATGTAAATGCTTAGTCATCATAAAAGCTGTAAACACGTTTCCGCGCATACGTCTACCAATTCAACAACTTATGTATGCTCAACTGTGTAAGCGTATGGAGAAGAGAAAATCGAAGGATCGGGTTTAATCTACATCAAATTGTATTGTGATAAATGGAGCGAACGCACAGAACTGCACGAACAGGTTTATTCTATTTTTTCACTTCTTGCTCTCGTTCCTTCGTTTTATTCGTAAGGACAAAAACAGGGTGTTAGAACAGCGTATCCAAGACTTTAGTACAAAGATATTGCAGGTAAATTGTTAGACAAAGGTTAATGTTCCTACCGTCTTTTTTTTAAATTTAGCTCCCTTTTGCAGCATGGCTTACATTCTTTCTTGTTCTCAAGCCACAACCGCTTCCACTCCTTTGCAAGCTCTGCCTTTCCTTTTTTTACAAAGTACACTTTTTACATCTTCTTTGCTTTATTCTCTGCATAAGGCGTTCTGAAATATCACAAATTCAGATAAGATAATAATTCGAGCGCTTTTTATCGTTTGTATGCTTTAAATTTTATTTTTAAAGTTAATTAAAACAATGAAACAATTTGAACTGATAAAAACAATATTTTTTGAACTTGTATTTTTATATTATTATATAAAGTTTGTTTGCGATTTTCATAGCTGTTGTAAACTTTTTATTGAATAAGAATGTTGCTTCTATATAAGTGCTTACTTGAATATGCTTTTCATTAAATTATTTTGATTTAATTATTGCAACGTATTTATAGCGTACAAGAATAATAATTTTGAATATTTTATTTTTTTCTCCGTTGTAATATTAAATATTTTTGAGTGTTAACATTTCTATAAATAATTCAAAAATCTTCAGCTAGGATCCTTTGTAAATCGTAAAAAACATGAAAGATTTACTGCCTTATATTAGTATGTTTTTGTATAAGGACGTCGTAACGAAAATATACCTTATATGGATAAAAAGTTTTAGTTATCGTAGAAAAAATACTATCAAAAAAGTATCGTCATCGAAAAACGAATCTATGCGAATTTTTTTTATTTTTACATAAACGTTTTACATTTTTCACCTTAAAATAAATTTTCGACGTACAGAGATAATAGCACTGTAAAGTATATTCTTATTTAGCTGCAAATACATTATTCAGGAAACAACAAGAAATGCGAAATATAATCGCTGCATATTACTCCAACTATAATGACATTTACATGCTAAGAATCCGACAATAGATGCAGAATTACAGGGGATGGTGAAACTGAAATTCTAAGTCCGGAATATCCGATCTCGTGAATTAGACTGCACGCATTCTTCTTAGAATAGTTTGAAACAATCCGCAAAGCAGTCCGAAGTGTATTGTGAGCTTTTGTATTTACGTAAAGACCAACTAAATGACAAGTACAGACGCTGCACTGCCATGTCCATGAGTACATCCATTAGATAAACGTAGCACATGAACGGGCACTAAGTAGCTACTGCGTATGACAACTTATTTGACTCTCTTGTTTTTCTACAGCTTTCTTAATGTTTTTTGTATTTGATAATCAAGTAACGACAATTGATAGTATGCAAAAAATAAAAAATTATATGAATCAAACTACGTGTTGTCCGATATTTGCCATCATTGTACTTATTCACTTTAATTAATTTGAATTTGCTATTGCATTAAGTGATTAAAAACTTTCAAAACAGAATCCGGAGAATTTTTTCATCGATAATGTATAACTTGTAGAAATAAAATCTTGCTATTATTTTCTATATTTTATTTTATAAATTTGAATATAGAATTGCATTTATTGAGAAGATGAATTGATTATAATATTATTAAGTTTTAGAAAATTGTATGAAAATTTAAAAACTCTAAATTAAAAAACTTTGGTATTAGACTTTTTTAAATTGTCACAAAATTTATGATAAATAAAGACGATTTAAAAACAAAACAAAAATATTAATATTCGCTAAACTAATGCGTCTTTGCAAAAGTATAAAATTTTTAATCAGAAAATATTGAGTGTTTCAAGGAAGGCATAAGAAAATTAATATAAATTGTGCAACCAAATTTACATTATAATATATTATAAATACAGTAAAGTTGAATTTATAATGAAAGTTTTTGTTTATCGTGCTTTTAGTAGCGGTGCTGAGTTATTTTAAAAATGATTTTACTTAAATAACAGAAATTTCACGTTAACATATGCGTTAGCAATCTGAAAGTTTTAAGTATTCGATCGATTATATACAAAATATATTATGGCTATAAAAGTTTAATAGCTACTACCAGATCTAAAAAAGGAAAAACCTGAAGACGCGTCAGCAGCTTGAAAATTTGAAGAATTCGATTAAACCAAAATACAAGCTATAAAACGATGCCAGCCACCTTAGAGTTTTACGACACGCCAACTATCCAGATCAAAGGTATCGTAGTAGTGACAACAAGTGCCAAAGGTTACAACAAGAAGGTAGATATTGTTAGAACCCTCGCTATAAAGGCAAAAAGGCTCCAAGACCCGACAACGCACTTGCCCTATAAATCACAAGATATTTTCACATTCTTGGACATGCGCGTAACCGAATGTAGTGGAAACACAAAATCAAAAGTACTTAAGAGCGTGGAAGAGCAAAAAAGTAGAAGAGGAAGGAGGTTATAAGCTATTTTTAAATTGACGTAAAATCGGGTTTAATCGCGGTGCGGAGGAGAGTAGCTCTAGTCGCCGTCATCCTACTTCCCTTTTACCCGTGTGCATCGAAGTGTGACACTTTTAATCCGACAGTTAAGTTCAACCGACCGTTAAGTCTTAACCTCGTCCCTGTAGGCGTTGAGAACTCGGCTGCATTGGCCCGCTAGTGCTGCTGCTTCTGTACCGCTCGAAAATTAAAGACTGAGATTAAAATTCGTAAGCGAGTCTTCGAGACGGTGAGAGTGATACGCTTTGATGAACGTGCACCGACTTGGGCTTGACTCTTCAATTTACTCTACCGCTGACTTTTTGGGTCTATATTTGTTGACGATGGCATAAAAAAGGGTTTTGGTGGCTAACGGAAGTCTCATAATGGACAAAACACTCTTTCCTTTTCTCTTTCCTCTTTTATAATTACACTAGGAACTATAGTTCTTGATTCGCAGTAGCTCGACGTTTTCCAGTTACTTGGATAACACACATCCTAAGAAGAATAACGAAGAAACATTTAAACGCTTGGTTTATTTATTAGCTTATCAGAACACGTTACTGTTGTTACTCAACCTTGCGCTAACATTTTGGGTCCAATTCGGATAGTTAACGTATCAAAAACAGAATTGCGCATTATGAGCTTAAAGAGTCAGCTCGACGAAATAAAGAAAAGCGAATCAATGTCTTTAAATCAAGTCAAGAGCCAGATATAATTAGCTTGTCACGCAACGGCATAATAGCGAGTTTAAATTAATAGGGCGAAAATATACTGTACGTGCCGCGGGAACGCACGTTCCTTCTCCCTTTCTCTTTCTTTTTCACCTGAGCGTAGAAACGCTCCTTCATTCCTCCTTGCACAGCTCGTTCACACTGGAGTGGCCGCGCTGCGAAGTAATGCTAGAAGTTAGAAATTAGTACCGTTGTAGGCCGTTTAAAAGATAAAAGCAAACTTTTCCCATTAATAGCCGAGGAAAAAAACGGCGCAGGAGGGATGATGGCGCATCCTCCCTCGAGTCACCCCTCCAGCTGTTGGCCCGCCGAGTCAATTGTTGGACGGAGAGAGGCTTTTCAGAAGCCTGTAATTATTTAAAAACTTTCCAACCTGTGATTTGGATGCACGCGCGCTGACGTCTAACTCATCGTTTTCCGCCTCTAGAACGTACACCTCTTATGAATTCCAGCTGTGTAACAATATCCGTCAGAGCCTGCACAGTGTTTTCCTGCACGTGTATGTGCAGCCCCTGTTCCTGTGAACGTTAATTTGCATTTAAACTCGGACGATTGTCTATTTATACACTTGTATGTCTTGATTAATGTATGTAATAACAAATAAAATGGTATAAACTAATTCGCTTTTAATTTCGAATTCCTGTAAACCCAAAATTTGCGTACGCGTTTTCGCGTTAAAACCTGATAGCTTGTACATGTGAGTATATGCGGCTGCAAGTTGCAAGTGCACGTTTTATTTCCACGTTTAAGCGAGTGCTAGCAAGGCTTATAATAGCGAGCAAAATATACGTGGAAAGAAATCGCTTAGCTGCTGATGGACGCAATCTACTGCACTAAAGGCGATAGTTGAACGTCATTTCAAAGCGACGCAGATCACCAGTACAGACTTGGGCTCCGCTATTTTTGCCGAAAGGTGGCGACCGATGATGCTCAGAGGGAGTGCGACACTACGAATTCGTGACTCTACTCGACAACTAGATGCTTAGGGTCCGCACTTTCTTTTTGCATTCACCATGACCGTGCACATGTCAATTTACTTTTATAGCGAATTGAAGCTCGTGATATCGATGGGAGGTATTATAGAGATATTTCTCCGTACGAAAATGCTCTTTCAATTTTCGCGATTGAATAGAAGTAATTTATATACCTAACTGAATGGTTGTAATATAAGATTTTATATGTAGCAGATTGTCAGAAATAGAGTGTTTACGAAATAATATCATTATCCAAAGTATTATCGAAATAATATTTTAACTCATTTCTCATAAAAAAAATAATAATCCTTGAATGTTCCTAAGTTTTATTAAATATTTTATCTAAATATATAGAGGATCATTTCAAATAATCAAATAAAGTTATCGAATATTTAAATAATTAGAAAATATCAAAAATATGTAAAATAATCTTGTATATAAGCATTTGTAATCAAACTAGTTTATTAGAAGTATTTTAGAAATATGTTTGAAATATTTAACATACGTTTTAATGTATTATGTTTTATTACTATTTCAACTATTAAATTTTATGTTAAAAATTAGGTTTAAAAATTATTTACACTGTAGTTGGAATAGTGAAATTTCTTTTATAACATTCTTTAATAATTATAAAAAAAAAAAAAATTGAGATTTATATAACGCACATTGGTGAGTCCTACATTCCAGTATCATATGATTAATCTCCCGAGTTATACTACATTAAAGAAAATAAAACCGTTGCAATCTTTTATTATTATTCTATAATAACATTATATTTCATTCTGTATTAAATTTTATATTAATATTATACTTAAAATTTATTAACAATAAAAATATATCTCCTTTCTTATGCTAAAAAAAATATCGTATGTAATATAAATTAAGAACAATAGTATTAAAAAATAATTAAAAAATCCAGTGTATAATATAGTGACACGCACACAAACATACACAAATACATAAACACACATTAGGAATATGGCATGAGGACAAATTATTTTGATATTATTGATCAAAAATATTTTACAGTTATCTTTTATAAATTTGTTAAAATAATCGTATGTTGATTTTAATTTTAAGTTTAGTAAATAATTAGGATATTTTTATAACAAAATTTGACTTAGAAGATTTTAATTAAATATTTTTTAATATCTTAAATTTATATTTAAAACATCTTATTATGTAAAATATTATAGTGACAATACTTTTTATGTGCAATTTTATATCGTGTTACTTAGTCTTATTTCGTTTTTTATCAAATATAGTCAAGTACAGTAAAGTGTGAAGGAATAAATATTTATTTTAAATTATACATTTTTACTATTCAAATAATATTTTTAATTACTTCTACTTCATTTAAATCTATGTAATAACATTAGTCATTAATAGAAATAAAATTTATAATGGTTAAGAATAATAATCTTCTTTTCTCTATTTAATATTTTAAGTAAAATATTTGTAAAGTTTATTATAGTGTTTAAGTGTGTGCATATTTTTTTATAATACGGCGCGTATAAAATAGAAAAGTTATAAAATAAAAAATTTTAGGATAAAAAATTAAAATTATTTAAAAATTCATATTTGACATAAGAATAACTGAATTTTAAAAACAAATTAAATTGAAATTTACCCTCATATGTATACAGAATCTGCCTTGATACGAATAGTACATTAATTTTGAGTATAGTGACTATCTATTTTGTGGAAACAAGTTTTTATTTTAAAATGTTGATTATGGATTTATTAAACTGAAAGCTAAAGTATTAAATTAACTTAAGAAATGAGACACGTTTTTTAATTACAATTTTTACTCATATATCGTAATATAGTATGCTAAAAAAGTCGGCAAGACTTTTTGTAGCATACGTATGGTTAGAATTCACTAACTCGGTTTTCCTTCCCCGAAGAACTGGAATAACGAACTGGACATACTGAAAAATTCAAAAGAGTAAAAAAACTGAATAAAGGCTGGTAAAGGGAACAACGCGTGCCGACAATCGTCGAGCGGACTACTAAGCACTTGCCTATATCTGCCTTCCCCTTTCATGGTAACGTCCTCCCGCTTTCCTATTACTCACTTATAATCAATGTAATAAAGCTCATTTTTTAATCATTTCAAACGAAGAGGAATTACGTATTCGACAGTCCAGTGTTGACTCTCGCGTACCTGACTATTTGCTTCTTTCAACATGTTTGAAGTCTGGCAGATATACGTTGCTTACCCATCATGCACTATCTCCACGTTTTACCTTTTCTACTCCTCTCCTCTCTTTTGGAATTTTGCCAAATTCTTCCCTAACTATCTTATCACTCCGTGCTCTTCTTCATACATAAAATAATTTTTTTAAGATCCATTTTTCATTTTAAATTAGTTTATTTATCATCTTATGAATTCATTATATTTAATTATTAAATCGACTATTAAAAATAACACTTTGACCTCATATATCTATATTTTCCCAATTTTATCTGAGTAAAAACGTAATTTTCAAAGTTGCGATAAACTAATCTTAATGAAATTATCATAATATACAATATAAACATTAAATAAATTTTACTAATGAAATCAGCGAATTCTATAAGTAGAAAAATAATTGTATTTCTTTTAATTTAAATGAAATACAATTAAATATTTTCTTACAAATAACGTTAATCAGAAAATATTTGTAAACTTTCTTCGTTCTTTAATACATAATAGTAAACTGGTTCTTTATTTGTAATTCATAAGGTTGCTTCAACGTTAAATACATGAAAAGTATCTAATAATCTATTATTTCTTTTGCGCTTGAACTATTATCTCTTAAATTATTTTCTCTATCATATTATTTTTTTAATAGCAGCATCTCAAATTTTCTATCACCTTCAAAATTTTCACGGATAATTATCTTATTGTCATGAATTTTTCATTTCGAACATCTATCTCTTTTTTCTACTTTCTCCACCTTTTTAGACTTACTTTTTCATGCAATCCGAAAAAATTTCGCTAACCAGCCAAGAGTGGTATAAAGTCGTATATTCATGCCCGTTTCCGCCCCTCCCACATCAGGGCCCGCCGTTACTTCAGTGTTTTATTTATGTTCCGTTTAAACGTCACATAAAGAGCGAATTAATGCGAGCAAAAGTTCGTTTTCATTTCGTCACTAAGGACTAAGCGATGTGTCCACATGAATTCGAGACGAAAACCTTAGCCCCCAACTAATCCATGCAAGTTTTCGACTTCCACATCGTTTCTCACTTTCTTCACTTTGTAAGCTGATCAACTATTTCAGTCACATTATTATATTATTTGTTTTTTCTTTCATTCTGGGTGCTACTTCATTCACTTTGTGAATAAGCTTTTTACAAGTACTGAATTATTTATATCGGCTAAATTTATTGTCGATCATTCAATGAATTTATAAATTAATTAAGTTATCATCTAATAACTCTTTATTAGTTATTTAACGTCAGAAGTAATTTAATAAATGAACAAACTCTGATCTGAGTATTAAAAGTTTATTTTCAGATAAATATTATTGTCTTCGGTTGAATGTCAGTATATCTTAAATTTTCAAAAAGTATATCGATTGTTCTGATTATACTAATACGAGATGTAATATATATATATTTATAAATTATAGAGAAATATTCTTAGCCTCTGTTTTCGAATGTGTAATTTTCCTTACAAGAAAATTTTCTTAATTTAAATTAATTATTATTCACATTATGCCATTGTAAGTTAAATTACTAAATTATGAAATTTTTTTTAAACAAAAATTTTAGACAATATATTATTAGAATATTCGATTTTTTATTAAAATAAATATATAAAAAAATTAAAATTAAAATTAAAATTAAATTAATATAAAACTACTAAAAATTATAAATTATTATATGTGTAAAAATTGTTTTTTGGCGATTGTACCATATTAGGTGCGTAATTTATTTCATAAATTACATGAAATTGTACATTTGAAATCAATATTTTTGGCAATTATTTAAAATCAATAAAAAATTTTTAATTCGTTTAATAATCTGATAAATAGTGTTTAATGCAGTTATTATATCTATAAGACATGATTTATTATTATTATTATTTATTATTATTAAATAATATTTTACTATGTGTAAATTTAAAAAGATAAAAATTTAATAAAAACAAATATTAAATCTATCGTCAATTTTGAAAACTATAAATAAAAATTGTTCCTTTGCAAGTATATTGTTGTATATCTTAAGCAGACATATGTAAGTAAATCATTCATGCTAAATCCGTAAAGTATCTAAAAGAAAAAGGGAAACTAGAAAGAAAAATCCAAGACTATTTGAGTTCTTCACCTAAGACTGTAGTACCATTGAAGATGCCGAAACTGATATTTCTTGAAAAGTACATTGATCCATATATAAAAAACATATATGTTCTTTCTTATATGATCTCTTAGTCAATTGAAACTTTGAAACTTATGGTATCATTTTGAACAGTAATGCTTAAGGATATTTCATACCGTTCGAAAGAAGAAAACTTCGTTTAATTTCATATATTTATGGAAATCTTGTAGTATATTTTTAAAACATTTGTTTACAATTGTGTATTATGTTTAAAATATCATTAACAACGGCAATATTAAAATGCTATTTTAAGACAAATCATATGTGTCACTGTTGATTTGTCTGAAAATATGAATAGTAAACTACATGCACTTATCGAATTAATTGAAATAATTTGTCATAAAACAAAGAATTAAAGTAATTGTAATTAAACTGATAACTATTGCCAATTATGAATTTAGCTTTCCAATTTCGAAATAAATTAGAACGAGATAGACTCTAATAATCTTATTGAAAATATAAAGATAATAACAATAACAATAAGTAAATAAGTAAATAAGTTTAGACTTTCTAATTATTAGTTTTTATGAAATATTATATTATGGTTTTACTTAATATTATAGTTTTACTTTATATTGGTCTGCCTGTAATCAGTATCAGCTTTATATATTATACAATATATTAACCTGCATAAGTAAAAGCAATTATTTTGTATATACATATTTTACATGCGCTATATCAGTATATAAATCTGGTACTACTGTTTTTAATAATATAAAACTTATGAATTATGAATTAATTGTAATTAATTTGCCAAATAAATGATTCATCATATTTTTATTATGAAAAGTATTTTAATTGCACGTTGTTTAGTTTCAAAACATCTTAACTATTATTTCAATTAAAAAAAAATTAAAAAATAATAAATTTCGAAAATTTTAATAGTGAAAATAAAGGCAATGAAAATTGTGCGTAATTATTATAATTATTTTATATATACTATTAATTTATATTTATAAATAGACATAAGCTTTGTGTAAAAAAATGTACGAAAGTACGTAGGAAATAAATTATATTTACAAATGAAATAATCACAGAAAAAAATTATTTTGACCATTAAAAAAAGACGTTCATATTCGCTTCAAAGATTTATTCAAAGACAAATTAGTTTTATAGAATATAGATTTAATAAATAAAATAAACAATTTCAAATAATTATATCAATATATTTATTGAGTGACTAATCACAATAATTCTTTATTATAATAGTTAGAAAAATAATGTTGACCATGAAAATATGAAATGTGATCTATACATTATCCGGCTAAATTAATTTTTTAGAATATAATATAATTTTGATTAGAATTCAAGTAATAAATTCAAAATAATGTGTAGATAAATCAATAAAAATTGTATTCATAAAAAATATAAAAATTGAAGAAGAAATAGAAATAGAAATAGAAATTAAGTCGTTAGGGAAATTTAAAAATATACTTGTACTGTATATTTATGTACGTGATACCTTACTAAATTTTATCCATTGCTAAATTTTACGCAAAAAGAAAAAACAGTGCAAATAACGTTGAACATCTAGAGAATCGTGTAGCTATTTAGAACCAAAAAACTGTACACGAGTTTTGCTGACATGAAATTTAACCAGGTTTAAATTAAAATATTTCGAAACGTAATTTCCATATCTTTCTAAAAAGACTCACTTTGAATTATTGCTCATGTGTTTAAATTTATAAATATATAATTATTTACCTTTACCTCAAATATTTGCAAATTGATGTAAGCTGCAAAAACAATTTGTTCAAATCTGAATGTGGGAAATCGATATGAATGAATATTTATAAATGTACTTATAAAATATAGTTATTAAATTAACGGATTATACTTAAAAACTATTTTTATGAATATCATACCACATATAAAAATGTTAAATAAATAATATAAATTATAAGTCTGATTGTGATTACAGATTGAAAATGCTGAAATAATTTTAGAGAAAATTCGCTAAGGATAGATAGTAGTAGATCCACAAACAAACCCGTTCAAGAATAGTACACGTAAATTATAAAATCACATAAAATTCTTAAATTTTGTCATCATAAAGTTTCTTTTAAAATATTAAAGAAATGAAAATACGAGAAAAGCTTTGTACGAATTGAAATATTACGGAAACCAAATACTTTCTTCATTTAAAAACAAACAAACTCTTAATTTTATATGTACGAATTTTAACGCCACGCCAAGTAGAAAATGTAGTATAAAAATTAAAAAATTAGATGTTTTAGTGGTAAAGTTGTATAGTTGATGTGATAATACAGTCTGCTCCTCTAAAAAATGATAGTATAGATATAATTAGTACTTGCCTTAGCAAATATAATGAAGCCGAGAAAATTGTCTCTTGTTCAGGAAAGACAAAAGAAGACTAAAATATTTAATAGTTCGCTTCAAGATTTTCTTATTCATTATTTGGACTTAACTCGCATTCATTGCACGAATTCCTTTCTTGGTGAATATGAATTTCAGATGAAGGAAATTTTTAAGACTTTTTTTATATAAAGATTTAGTTTATGATAGACATTGATCCTTTTGTACGTCAGATAATAATACTAATAATTAAATATATAGACGATTAAAAAGCAATTAAATTAAAAATTATAATTTTACATAAATTAAACACTTTAAATCGGAAAATTTTTTCAAAAGAATAAAAATTTTTCTATCACATTGTTTTTTGTATTAAAAATTATTATATTTAACTAAATTATGTTATAACCTACTTTTATGTCGGAAAATAGAATTTAAGATAATTCTTTGTAAACAATTTCCTTAGTTAAATTTATTTTGTAATTAGGAATCATAAATTTATATTAGTTTTTTTAAATAATTGAATTAATTTAGTCAAAGCTTTGTATATATTAAAATATAAATATCAAATATTTTTTAAACTGTTATTAGTTAAATATAATATAAAAACTACAAATATAATTACATTTACACATAAAAATATAGAAAATACAAATATAATTACAGTTACATATAATACTATATATATAATACAAATATACTTATACATATAAGAATAAATAATAAGAATAACGATTTACCAACTTTATTTTTGTAAGTTTTTATTCCTTTTCTCTTAGTTGAAGTGTCTACTTGGCAAACTTTTTTATAAATATAAACCTTTATAGTTTATCTGCATATACACATTCGTATTTATATATATTAAATAGCCCTTATAATATTCCTCGTTTCGAGTGTTTGTCGTGTCTCATTAGTGTAGAGCTTAAGTATAATGCGACTTTATTATTTTATTATTTATACTTATTATACTTTATTATTTATAAGCATATATAATAATTTTTATACCAAACATGAGTTGATTCAAAACTAATGAAAATATAAATTGATCCTAAGTAGTAAATTTAAATAAATACAGGATTAAAAACTATTTCAAATATAAATTTTCAATGTAAACTTTATACAAAATGAATTATAAAACCTTATAGTTTCTATGTATTTCATTAGAAAATACATTTCATTATACAATATAATAAATAATAAATAAATATAGATAAAAGATTTATTTTAATATATTTAATATGTTTTTTTAATAATACGATAATATATTTTAATGAGATTTTAATTACATATTTATATTAAAATATTTAATAAAATTGATTAGTGCCATGAATAATTGAAAGTCTCTAATAATGAAGAATTTTTGTATCTAATGAATCAGATATAAAATATAAAATTCCTACACAGAAAGATAAAGTGTAGTTATAATTCGATAATATATTTAGAAATAAACTTTTTCATTTATCTCTATCTAGGTATTTAAATTTCTGAGATATAGGTTATAAAAAAGATTGTGACATAAAGTGATTAAAAATCTAAAAATTTCATTGCAAAAGTTATTATAAATTATATAACTTAAAAAAATTATATTCCCATTAAAATTTAAATGAGAAAAATAATCTAGATTAAAAAAAACTAAAACTATTTTTTAATGTTCTTACAAATTTTGTTTACGCAAGTTTAACAAATCATAAACATAACAAGACAGATTAACAAAGATTAAACGTGAAAAATTATATAATAGACAGGAAGAAAAGAGGAAAAATAATAAGGGGAAAAGAATAAGAATCTAAACCTAAAATGATAGAAAAAGAGCATCACTGAAATAAATACTACTAATATCACTACAGTTATATTTTATATAACTCTTCAGTATTATTCAATGATAAACAATAGAATAGATCCTCATTTATGTATATTTATTAAAAAAAGTTTAAAAATTATTCACCAATTATCGACCAAAAGAACGTCGTATACTTTCCATTAAACAAAGATAATAATGTTCATATACAAATTGTTATACAAAGACCATACACTGTTTAAGTGAAGACCTTCGTTTTATTTGATATTTTAATGATCTGTATACGTATCTTGAAAATAAATAAAAGAGATAAAAATATGAAAATAAAAACATAAGAAGAGGATAAAGCAAAAATATGAATTTTTCTGAATATATATGAAATTCTCCTGGATAATAACGTGCAATCTTGTGTATTCTTCATTCAAAAAAAAAAAAAGAAAACAGAAAATAAAAATAAAATAATTTTCTTCACGTATATATATCACTACAAGTAAATAAAAATTGATAATTTTTGTAAAAAATGAAAATATTTTTATTTCAAAAATTAAAATACATATTAAAGGTATTTTTATTTCAATACAGTTGTTTTAATAATGTAACTGAATTAAAAAAACAAAAAGATAATGTGATGCAGGTATTTCCGAAAAACAAAACTTTCTAACGTTATTTTTTAATATGAAAAAATGGAAAAAGAAGATTCATTGATGGCAGCGAGTGAGGTGGCAGCTTTTTTTAAAGCAGTGACCTCGGAGGAGCGTGAAAATGTCTTTTCTTCTACAAAACGACCAAGGCGTAAAGCGTTTGCGAACAGTGCAAATAAAAAAGATGAAAGTAGGAGTTAGGAAGAAAAGGAATAATGGCGAATGCAAGATGGAAAAGAGAATGAAATGGAGTAAGAGAAGAAACGAATAATTTTTAAGAAAATATATTTTTCCCGCAGGATATGCCCCATCCGTTTCTGCTGCATGATGTGCTCTCCCTATATTCAAGGAAAATGTTCTACGAGAAAACCGAGCGAAGAAAGAAAAAATGACGTACATGGAGGTTTCTCTATTAATAGGTTCACTGAGAAAAACAGAAATCTATGAAATTAAATGAAGCAAAAAATAACTAATTAGAATGTGTTTAAAGTGTATTTATAGTACAATGTTTTTATTTATATTCTTAGAGCTACAAAAGAGGGTTCATTAAGATTAACATAAAATTTGTGGTATATTTGAGTCTTGAAGAGTACTAGTAAAAATTAAAATAACAAGAATGACGTCCATAAAATGGAATTAATTTTTAATGAAAAATGTACGAACTCTATTCTATTATTAAAATAGAAAAATATTATTCTAAGGAAGACAAAATACGTCCAGCACTTAATGTCGAAATAGAAAATTAATACTAAATTCAACATGTCTTACTTTGATTTACTTGTTATTACTATTATTATTATTATTGTTATTATTATTATTATTATCATTATTATTAATGAATTATTCGTTCAAGGATAACATACATTATAAATTATTCTTCAGCGAAATATATTCACCCCGAGATCACTAGTTTATTTTATATCTCTTTAACTCTATTCTGTACTTATCAATGTCGAGCTTAATTAGTTTATATAGAAACTCCCATATATAAACAGTACCGTAGCAATATCTATCACTCAATTCTTTATAGCCAACATAAGACTGAGACAGTATTCATCTTTTCCTTTGAATATCATAAAACAAATTCTCTTGGGATATCCGATGATACGAAGAGATGCGTTTGCGATCGCGCAGAATCAAATGAGGTCGCGCGCAAGTGGTTGCAAAAATGCATTTCGTATCTTTAGGTACAAACCCTGTTTGTTACTTGTTGAGTACAAGTATATTCGATTTGAAAAAGCTGAAAGTAAGCTTTCTTTTGTTTATTTCAGTGGCATAAATTTTTCTATTACTTTTTTATTTCCGTTTTCAAATATTTTTAACAAAATTTAATAAAAAAATGTACTCATGGTATTATTTAATTAAATTTCTGTATTTTTAAGTATTTTTATTATGAAAATAATGCTTAATTCATTTCATTAATAGTGAAAACCTTTCGTTATGTATCGAAAAGATAAATTATTTTTCATTTTAATCAAGATTGAATGCAGGTTATTGAATAAAATTTTGTGTAACATCTTATAAAAGGTTTAAAAATTATAAATTTCTTATTTTTCAATAGTTTAATATTATCAAATATCTGAATATCTTTAAAATTTCATTAATTACAGACTGTATGCAAGAAAATCGATGTACTTTTTATAAATGTTTTATAATCAAAAATATAAAAACCAGAAATAGTTTTTTTTAATACATATTAACCATAATTTTTTAAAAATTGTATAAATATCAAAAATACTTATAAGAGAATATATATATATATATATATATATATCTATATATATATATATGGTATATTCATGATTAGATGTTGTACAAAACATAAATTTTATTTATTATATAATTAATATAAACATTTTTATGTTTTAATATCTTATCTAAAATCAGATTACGTATTTAGTAGAGACGATTGATAATTATTTACATTGATATTTTTTAAGTAACAAATCTTTCATTATTTTAATATTGAAATAATTCATAGCAAATTTTAAAAAATGTGCTTATAAATAATTTAGCACAAACTTAAAATATTTAAAAATCAAAGTAAATAACTAGCTTATGAGTAAAAATTAAATTCATTATATGAAATACTAACTTTATTATATTATATGTATAAACTTTGCTTAGTTTAAAATAAAGGTAACTTATATTTATTTCTGTTATAAACTATAAATACAAGTTTATATAAAGTTTCTTGAAAAATAAATTATGTATTATATAGTGAGAATATTTAATTTATAAATACTATATTTCCATGAAAATGTTTTTTTGATTCAGGTGCATTTAGAAAAAATTAATCGAATCGTTGATTAACTATTTGATAAATTAATAATCTATCCTACCTTTATTTAATATTCCTCTCTGTTCGAACTAGTAAATAATTCAAGATTTTAATATAATAATTTTACAATAATTGTACTGTAAAATTCTTATATTTAAAAAGTAGAAGAAAAAATTATAATTCAAAATTAAAATAAAATAGTGAATCTATTTCGGTCAAAATGTAACAATTTTATTGTAGTTATAAATTTAATTCTCATCATTAGGTTTTAAGATTATTATTAAGTAGTTGTTCTTTTTTTATTTTAAATGATACTTTTGTTCTGATATTTGAAAGATAAAAATATACCCATTACAGAAGATTATTTTGAAACAATTACCTTAAGATAAAATGAAATTAATTATTGATCTACACTTTTATTAAATATAAAATAATTGTATAATCATTTTAAGGTATTTTTAAAGATGATGTAGCTTTTAATTCTTATATTAAAATGAAATTATCAAAACGAAGTTTATTATATTTAAAAAATTCAATTTAATAGTTATAAATACGTTTTAAAATATATTATTTTAGTATTAATAGTTTATCACTTAAATTATAAACAAAAAACAATTAAGAGAATAATTATAAATCTATCAACGATTCTATTTTTCATCATGAATTATAAACATACTTTAGTCAACAAGTTTCTCAGTTGTTACAGAAACGCATTTTAATATCCTGTCAATTTAATACGGTACTCTTGCAATTTTATCTTTTAAGAAAGAGATAGTAATAGAGAGGGAAAAAATAGATAACGTTCTTTCAGGAAAGTTTAATAAAGGAATTACAGACAGGAAAATAGAGTCTGCATGGATTTTTTGCAGATCGACGAAGATATTATGATACATAAGTCTGATGGTGAAGAAATGCCATAGCGAATTACTTTAGATATTTGAAGTGAAAAATAAAAAATGATGAATATTAAAATTTTTTAGTTACTTAATTACAAATGTTGAAAATACTTGATTGTATTTGCCTATCAACATTTTTGTGTAGTTATATTCTAATTATTCTAAAAATTATAATTAATTTTCTACTTTGTTACTTGCACATTTAATAACGAAGAAATGCCAATTATAACGGGCTTCAAAAAATACTTTTTCATCCTTTATCTGCGTCTTTATTGGTAAATTTCATTTCAATAAAAGAAGCTATTTATAAATCATACGAGTATAATTTCAATTATTTTATAATAATTAGAGAATGCAGTACTTTGATTAAACAAACGTACAAATTAATGCAATATTATTGATTTCGGTTTTACTTTCGTTTGACCCCTAATCTTCGTATGAATTTCATTATGGAGTCGGAAAATTTCACATTGAAAATATAGTCTGAAATGGGGGAGGGGCTCTTCGAGGTTACATTTTGCATCACACCTGGGTGGGAAGACAAACGACCGTTCATAGCTTAATATCGGATTCATTTGCATAGTGCGCTCTCGGGGTCTTGCGTACCAGCAACAGTACAGACTAGTTATATTTACTTGTTATGTTTTTAATTTGAAGGTTCATCAATCGCGTTATCATCTTTGCTTTTCTTTATTTTCTTTAAACGTATTTAATGATTTTCTTCCTTTCTTTTGCAAGACTCACTACTTTTCACTCTATTGTTAGGATTTCACATTTATTTACGTTGTAATATAGTACAAATTATTCTTGGGGACTCCACTAAAAGATGAATAATATCTAGTATTTTTTCTAAATATTTCATTTTACACGCATTATATTTCTAGTACTGCTTTTTCAATTAAATTAAAAATATTTAATCAGATACTACTACTTTTATTATTTATAATGTCTAATTTTCTCAAAAATAAAAAAGTAAATACATTATTTAATTACTTGTAAGACTATTGATCATTATAAATATTATCAAATTAGTTTACAAAACTTATTTACATATAATTATACGTAATCAGCTATTAGAATGAAATAACCCCTGTTGTAGAATATAAATCTACAGTTTCAGTTAAAATTTGGATCAAAAGTATTGAAATTAATTTCATTTTGAATTTTTATATTTTCGTTTATACACCTCTACATTTTACTTTCAATTTTATATAAATTTTTTGACTAAAAGATTCAATAAATTTATCAAAATATTCTAATCATCTTCATTAATAAACAACAAATAATTATTCAAGAATAAAAAACAAATGGATGCAATGATATTTTATTCTATAAACATTCTATTCTTATTATTTTTTTCTATTTTATTCCTTGTAGTATAAACAATGGTATAAAAAACATCAGTCAAAAATGCAGAATAATCGATATGGTCATAAGTTTTTGCTTTATTGTGATGTTTTACAAAAAAATGTCGAATGAAATATTTACCGTATTTCTAGATTTTGTTTTGTTCTTAAAACAAAAAATTTATATTAAAAGAAAGTCAAGTAAAATCAATTCAAGAATATGCTCGAAGCAAATGAGAAAGTAACACATGAATAACGATAACTTGTCAAAAAGAAACATACAAAACAGAGAAGCGAATAAAAATCTTAAATTTATTATTCGCAGATGATGTCATATTCAGCGAGAGAATAACACGTACTTAATGCAATGCCAATGCAATTTGTAGACTCGAATTTGGAAACAACGACATTAAATAAATGAAACTATCGCTCTAATGAATTTTAAAAACAGTCTCTCAATTTTTTTTTTACTTTTTCTACATTTCATTCATTGTTCATTCTATTACTTTTCTGACTTTTTAGATTTTCTCTTACAGTTTCAAATTTGTTTTGCTTTTTGTCACTGTCAATTTTTACCGTTTACGACTTCTCGTTTTTAATTTATTCTTTTGTCGTGTTTCAAATAAATCCAAAACGGAGATTCGGAAAAATGAATGAATGAGGTTAAAGCGAAAATGATATGAAGTGATACAACTGAAAATGACGTTAAGCATTGCAATCACAACCCCATAACTTTGTCTCTCACATATCTCTTTTTCCGCGCAGACTATCCTGTGATGGAAAGACATAAGCGGAACAAATCTGAAATGAGAGAGAGACGATAAGAGAAATTTCGTAAAGTCGGGATAAACGAGAACTCGTATATTGTTACAATTGCTGACGGCGATGCGAACGGGAGGCAAAGGCAATATGGTTGAGGACGGTAGTGATTTTTTTACGACACTTTTTTTATTTTATTGAGAGACATTTTCTGCAGTTTATTTTATTTCTTCCTCCTGCCATATATCCATCCTTTTAAATATTATTTGAGTAAGGTGATATTTTAAAATTTTTTTGCAACTTTAGGAAAGTGATTTATGAAATTTAAATACTTTTATGACTTTTAGTAACGTCAAAACAATCCTCTTGAATTTTTTCTGGAGGTCTATAGATTAAATAATAGTATTATTCAAAAAACTTCATTGTGCTAATTTCTTATAAATATGGAACAGGTTCTTTCGTATAATATACTCTCTTTTCATTTTTGATAACACAGAAAAATGGTTTCATATAATTGTCTATGAACTTTCATTCTAAATACTTTAAGCAATCAATATTCTGTTATGTAAGATTTTTAAGCTTCGTACTATTAGTAACTTAATTTTTAAAATATATATTTCAAGCTTGATAGTAAAAATAAGTTAATTATTTATTTATGAGTAACAGAAAATATCGCTATTTTATAATAATTTATTATAATAAAAAAGTAACTGGTGGATAATCGGCAATGATAATTTATAAAGAGATTTGTATTTATGCTTACAAATTACACAAAAAACATCGCTCTCTACCGTCGGTGTGTCGTTAGACTAAGATTCATGAATTTGTTCGTGACCTGACATTTTCCATTAAGATCAGGTTGAAACGAATCTCGAGGTGCGCGCGCGAACAGAAACGAACTGCTATTGCACTCTCACTACCTTTATGGAAACAAAGTGAGCCTTACTAAGGAACATATATACGTAGGTAAATATATAAGTCTTTCTTTATTTATACCCCTACGCGTGGGCGCATATGCGCGCCGATATGTATGTACTGTACTACACATTGAACAAGAGTATACACTGCAAAATGGAGTAATGATAATAATAATAATAATAATAATAATAATAATAATAATAATAATAATAATAATAAAATTAAAAAGAATAAATCTCATAATTAAATTCAAAATTTCATAATATTTTATTATTATATGATTAATTCATAATATGTTGATTATATTAATCAAGTTTAAAATATTTTCATAAAATGAATAGAAATGTAAAAAATTAGAAGCATATTATAGTCAACATTATTTTTTTTCTTTGCGAACATTGAATTTGTTTAAAATATGATAAATTTAAATATACAATATTAAATTCTTCTACAAATTAAATTACTCGTCTACTTTGTACACATTCTCTACAATAAAATTAAATATTAATCGGAAAATAAATTATTTTTATATTATATACTTATGTGTCTCTTATTTAAAAGGCATTTAAAAAAATTTTCCATGAGAACATATTTCTTTGAAAACAATTTTTAAACAAAAATAATTTTAACTTTTGAGATACAAAATAATATTCATCAAATTAGCAATTAAATTATAAAAATTTTAAATTAATTAAATTACTAAAATTTTGAAAGTAAACTGATATTGTTCAAAAAAAATTTTATTCTATTTTGATGCTATTAAATTAAAAAAATAAGAGTATAATATTACTATCTCCTTCGTGTTGTAGAATAATTAATTATCTTGCTCAACATTATATTTTTATGTGTGTGTGTGTGTTTTAAAAAAATAAGATTTTGTATTATTTTATACTTTATTCATTTGGTTCCAACTGAAGCGGATTATTAAAAATAATTATTTACTTTTTTATAATAGAAAATAAGTAATACATCTTAGTTTACAAGAATTGATATGAACAAACTGTTTTACTATACTTCATAAATATTATTATTGTATATTATACATTTATTTTAATTCGTTTGGAGTTATTTATGATACTAAAGCTCCAAAATCTAATTTTGTGTGCATTACTTATTCTACGAAAAAAGTTTAATTTATTCTTGGTTTGTTTATCTTACATATTCAGCTATACTATCATATATGTGTGTATACGCAATAAAGGTCATTCACAAAAAAATGCTTTCACGTAATATTTAGATTCTACAAATTAAAATTCTAAAATTATAATCCTTTTTACTACACAAGCAAGAAAGTAAAATTATTTTATTTCTTCGAAATATCAAAAAAGCTTTGAAAAACTGTAATTAGAATATTGAATAAGTTATTATTTTACGAATAAATTACACAAAAAATTTTATTATTTACGAAAATTTAAATTCAATTAATTAAAAGTAGTTTTATACCAAATTGAAATATACTATATATTAACTTTGTTTTTAAACTTTCCTTTTAAGTTTTCGATAATTATGAATGTCAAAGAAAAAACTTTATAATGAATTTCTTCATCATGTTTAAAATAATATAATATTTCGCATATTTAAATTATTTTTGGTTAATATTCAAAGATTTTAAAATTAGATACTATAAGCAAAGTATGTTTCATAAAATATATTTCATTTTTTTTTAATTGAAGGAATAAGAAAAATATAAGATTAATATACAAACATTAAAACTAGAGAAATGTGTTTAAATATTTCATATTATATAATTTATAGTGTAATAATAGAAATAATTCATAATAATTATTTAAAAGAAGAATAAAAAAAAATATTTATAAGCAAAGTTTAAGGAAACTATCAAGATAAATTTGTATTTAAATAAAGGTGATTGTGTACATAGGGGATCTTTTTTTAAAAAAAATGAACAATTATAATATATAATTTATACAGTATACTTTATAAATAATTACTTATGTATTTCACTTTTTATATCATTTGTTTATATATAATCTCAATAATAATTAATAATTTCGTCATAAAATTGTGTGATAACATTATCTGTCCCAGTTATTCCAATCCAATAATGAATGAATAAATATATCGAATCGACCTTTTCTTAAGATTTAAGCAATTACACATGAAGATTTTAAAATACAAAAAAAAATTTATATTATACAGAATATATGTTTCTATCCACGATTCTAAATCACTTTTCGCTCCCAAAAATCTGAAAAGGGGTAAAGACTAAACTTTTAAAAAATGCATCTAGCATCGAGGAATAGAATGGAAGATACAAGAGAGAAATGCAACAGTGGAAGGAAGCCGAGAGGTGAGCGAAGAGGCTTTCTAAAGCACTTCGCGTTGTTCCCCCTCTCCGTCGCGCTGCTTCTGTGAGAAAAATCTTAAATTCATTTTTCCCTTTGGCACTTTTTCTCTCTATTTTCAGAAAGAGATTTGAGGTCGGCGCGAGGTGAAACCGGCGGTATATGAGCGAAAGAGAAATCGAAAAATAGTAAAAGGAGAGCAGCGCAAACCCACGCACACGCGTATACAGCATAAAAAAGCGAAAAGATACGCATATTCAAGTCATAAATCGTAGTGTCCAACCCCTCGAGGAACGAGCAACGAGGAAGCAAGCGTGCGCGCGCCTTCATCCTGCGGAAGCATACAAATCTACGACCCTTCCCAAGATTTTTGTCGACGACGAAAGAATGGCCAAGAGCTCGAGAGACAGCTAAAAAATGAAATGAAGCTCATTGTCCTTTACTTTTCTTTTTCGGTCCCGTCACACTTCTTTCTTCCAGCTACAATCGAGAGATAAAAATAAAAGCTTGGTACTACTAACTACATGATTTCTTCCTACTTTATTTTTTGCAATACGACGCTCAGCACGTAAACTACCGATGGCTTGGTTATGCTTTCTCCTGCTTTCTGTAGTCCGATACTTTACCTTCAATATATTATCAAATTCTTGCATTATCTTTCGAAAATATTGCTTCATTGAATTTGATCGAATGCTGAATTTATTCTGTTTTTCTTAATTAGCGTAATGTCTTTAGATATTGGGAAACGATTATTCTGGATAATCCCAACTTTAGATATTCATATATTTTTAAATCCTAGTTTTCACGTCATGAATAATCTTTTCTTAAACATAATCATGTAGAGAATGTCATAATTTAGTTTTTAAGAATATTCCGAAAAATTACGACTACAATTAAACCTTTCTTTTTAATTCGTTTAAGCTGATGAAATTAGTATTTCCTTGATCTATCTAAAGATGATCTTAGCTCCGTTATTTAATAAACAGAGGCAATATTTGATTCATGAAAATATGCAGATGTTCATTCTATAAAAATACTTTGGTTTACATCAAAGAAAGGAATTTGTGCACTCTGAAAATTTTTTATTAACATAATCAACATGAATTGTAAAATTTATTATCAAATTTATTATATATTTTTCAATCGTTATAATAATTTAATTTTCTAAAACTCTTCAAGAAATAAGATAAAGATTAGTCAAAACTTTTTTAAAATTATCAACATATTTAATTTAAGAATACTTTATAATGAGGAAATACTTTAATATTGATTATATTTTTAATGTCTACGAATCTGTATATGTATCTTAATCCGTACGTTAATCATGCATTCGTTTAAACACCGATTCTCGTTGACTTTATATTTACATCTTACTTGTAGAATTTGCATCGATCAAAGAGTATTATATTATTGATAAATACGCAGTATTTTAAAATAAATTTAAATTGCATCGACATACCTAGAATTTAAATTCAAATGTAAGAACGATATTTAATTTATATTTGTTTAAGAACATAAACTGAAATTGACGACGAATTTTCGTTACGCGGTTTAATCCCGGTAAAACACTACAACAGGTGTATTGGATATATGTTAAAATAATATAAAGATATTCTTGCACAGTTTAATAAGTAATTTTCATCATTGTGCTTATTTGATGAATATCCTTATAATATTTATACGTGTGCAGAGCTCTGGAATTTTTTCAATAATGCAGAAAAACAAGGTGCTTTTCTATAAGAGAGATACATGCTCAATCCACAGGGCCACTTTTGCTCACGGAATGTTTGAATTTTACGATGAAGAGCAAGCATTTCTCCCCACTTCCTCCTCGTCACTCAAACCCCGTAATATGTTTGCGTCACGTGTGCAATATTTGCTTTTGGCCCGTATATAACAAGCGCGTGTTCTCATCTGTCTCGAACATCGACTATCTCTCTGATTATACCTATATCTTTCCCTTTTTCTCTCTCACTCTCTTCTCTCTCTCTCTCTCTATATATATATATATCCCTTTCATGCCCTTGTATCCAATGCTGCTGGTTAGAGAAGACAACTTCTATTTACTTTAGGGTCGGATGCAGGAGAAAGACTTCCCATATTTGACTATAATATGTACTCCATATACTTAATATATCTAGTATGTATCTGCGGAATATATATTACGCATATTGCAAATGTAGGATAAAGTAAGGCAAACATATGCAGTATTTTCTAACTACTTACCTCTCCCTGAATCAGCTCTCTGAATCTATCTTTCTCGAATCCTCTCTTAATCCCTCTTTTCTCTTCTTTCTTCTAATTTCCGATATCTTTATTTACCTTTTTTCTATTTTGAAATTTTTAAAACGATGATTTTTATGCTTAATTATTAAGAACTTACTTCATAAAATCATTCCGAATAGATGGTATAAAAAGATTAGATAATTAATTCTTTAATACGAAATTAGTAATCACAATGCAACGTTCACAACGAATTTATTAAATTTTAGTCTTAATAGTGTTAACAAAATATATTTATTATTAATAAAACAGATCTAATGCTCTTAAATATTTGGCAATCAATTATATTGATGAGCTTCATAATTCTCAGCTAAAGTTATAAACTATAAATTTCTTTTTCTATTTACTGTAACATAATAGCTATAATTTATTTTCATAATCATATATTTATGTAAACACATACAAAATCTATACACACGCGCACGTGTTTGTATTATATACGGTAAACTTATATATTTCATATCAAGAAATACTGATCGATTTTATTATCCATTTTATAAGGAAACTTTGATAAACTTAGTTTAGTGTGATTATACGTTTTGTACATTGTATGTAACACAATTTATAGTTATATAGAAAAAAATTAATCTGGAATCTTAGGTGATTACTTATAGAGAATTTTTTTATCTTTTTCACAGTATATTTTACTTTATTTTTACAAGTTTTTAAAATGTTATAAATAAACTATAATTTATAACATTTAAATTAATCTATATTAATTATTACTTTCTTAATTGATTTATCTAAATAAAAGAAATTAAAGGAATAAACTATATTTTTTAATATAGTTATATACAAATAAATATAATATTTGGGAAAAGTTCCAGATTAACCTATATATTCTATTTATTTCGTTTATGACTTAAACATTTACAAAAAATTTTGATAAACTCTATTATGCAGAACCACAAGAGATTAACGGCCAACTATTCAACTTTTAATTATAAAATATAAAAATATTTGAAATCTACAATTAATCTCATAACAATGAAATAAATTGAATAAAAATCCGAAATTTAATTTTTATTCATTATAAAATATTTTCATTTTTAACGTTTATTTTTTTAATTAAAATTGTGCGTATTTTCAAAATAATTAAAATCTAGTGCTAATGATTGTAAACTTTACTAACAGTGGTTTTTATAAAATAATGAACGATAATAACTATGTAGCATTAAACTGGAAAAAATATCTATTGGAACTAACACAAAGATCCCAAACGTGTTTTTTGCTGTCACAAGTAGTACAATAATATACCAACTGCATCTAAAATTAAAAAGTCTTTTAGTTTGAGTTTTTATTGTTTTGAAAGTTACACTGAAAATACTTTTTATTCTTATTTTACTTTTTACTGTACTACTTTTGTTTTGCATATATTTTTTAAACTACTTTTTCTATACAAATATTTATGCGTAATTAAAAATAATATTGTATATAAGGGAATAATGTTTTAATAATGTAGAATTTTCTTTTTACATCTAAATTGACTAATTATTCCATTTGAAAATTTTGTTTTATAAGTAAAAATCATTTTTAATATGTATTTGAAAAAATATTCGTATTTACGTTTAATATTTACGAAATGTAGATTTACATAATAAATTCTATAGAATGATTGAAATTTTATTATAAAATGCATTATTGATTTAACTAAGAATTGTCCTTGTATAAAAGAATAAACGGATATTGTTAAACGTGTATTGTAAATAAAAATAAACGTATGAACACGTATTTTTTAATAATTTTAACAAAAAATAAATATGAATAATATTAATTTTAACAGTTAGATTCAGAAAACATTTAAAATACAATTGATTTGAGCTTTTAAAAAATATATCTGTAAGTTGCTTAAGAATTTTGTTTCTGATCTACGCTATTTTAATGGAATTAAATTATTTCCTTAAGGAAGATAAAACCTCTGAGCTCACTATGTGTTATATGAGTAGGCGGGCTTTGCTTGCGTTTTGTCAATAGGCCTTAACGCACGCGAGACACGAACCCGGTAATTATGGCTGTAACAGGATGAGTTTTACGAACATCTGCTTCTTCTCTTATATCTGATATCTGAAATCGATGTAAGCAAAGCATCGCTCATCTAGCTCTTTCCCAAACACAGTAACAGTAATGATATTCGTCTTCATACGAACAACCACCTGCGCGCACACATACACAAAGAGTCATGCGTTTGCGTATGTAAGTAAATAACTGCGTATGCACTTGTTACTTGTCTACTACATGACAACAGTTGATATCTTATTTCTGTTTCAGGTAAGGATCTAAATTACGCCAGTAATAGTGCCGGTGAGTGTTTTTAACCATCTAACAATGAATTGTTATTCATGCATGTTTTTATATAACTCATTTACTTAACCACATAATGAATTTTCAATCTCTCTTTTTTATGAATATCAATAGTCGATGATTTTTTCAAATTACAAAGTTCCCGATTATACGCATATAAATATATGCCAAGCAAATTTAAAAAAAACTTTAGCTTAATTCAAGTTGTACTATATAGTGTACGCAAATATTAAGTACGGCAAATGATGTTTTTTTAATATTCAGATAATTGGAATACATATATTACCACACTATTAAAAAAAAATTTTTTATTTAAATAAATGTATTAAAAATTTTAAAAAACTACTCGTTTCATTTTTGTTTTTTTTATTTCTTTAGCTCCATGGTTTTCACGAATTACTACAGAACACTCAACAATAGTTAAAGCAATAATGAAAAGTATATGATTTAAAAGTACAATAAAGTAGTATTTAGAAATTATTTTTTAAAATATTGTTTAATTTTCTTTTAAAATAAAGTAAAATAGTCTTTTAAAGAAATTTTTTATTGGAAATATATCTTTATTTGGACCAATAATTATAACTGTTAATTGTAAAATATTTATTTCCAGAGAATATGATAAATGATATGCCACGGGTTTTATCAAATTGTATGTATTTTAAGAATGTACTTGGATCATTTATTAATAAAATTTTATTTACTTGAAAGAAATATTCATGCTATCCAATTACAAAATTAGATACTTTCAATTGATATTGAAACGTAGTAGTATAAACGCATTATCTACATTATGTGTATTCGGAAAGTTTGATTCAAATTTTTACATTTTTGGTTATAATAAAACCTAGATTTTACAATATTGCATATTTATCTTCTAAATTTTGTTATTGCTATACTTTTTTCTTAATAATTGTATAAATACAGATAAAAACTTTAGTTCTCGTAACTTTGTTCGTCTGCGAAAATTCGACATCTACACCTGCATTGGATCTGGATTGTTGTCATCACAACACTCCCCGGATAATAATAGAGAAAAATCCTTCGAATCCTTTTTATAACGAATAACTAAAATAAAATGAAAGTATTGGATAAATGCTCTCAATTACAATGAGCTTCTCCATGCTCCTTGCAATCTCAAACTAAACAAAGTCTCCTGCTAACATTTACAGCTCCAATAAGTCGTAAGTACGCCTTTTCTCGACATCGATTTCAATTATAGGATTTACCGCACGGGCGTATGGATCCCCTTACCTTTGCGCAGTGCTATAAACAGACGGGTCGGGGATAAAAACTACACAGCTTGAAAAGACTAAAGGGGTAAAAACACCGAAAACACGAAAGGGGCATAACGAAAGCCTTGGAAATAAAGCGGCCCTGACGCTGATATTTGGTGACTCGGCGGAATCGACGACTCCAACAGTTGCGCAGTCGCGCTTCCGGCTTTACGATCCTTCTAAAAGAGAAAGAATCAGAGATGAGTGAGTAATATACAGAGATTGAAAGTCCAAATGGAAGAGAAAGAGAGAAAAAGATCTAAAAAAAGTAGCTGATCGAGGAGGATGCCAGTTTTCCACGTAACTGCAGCAATCTCGCTGATTAAAGACAGTCGTGAAAGATAAGGGTAGAAAATTATGTTGCGGTTCATTGGTTTCAATTCGCGCGTTCTGACGTGATGGCATTAGCCGCCGCGAAATAATTCTAGAATTCTTGGGAATTGAGGTCTTAGAAATCTTTTTCTAAAAGATGTTTTCACTGTAATTTGGCAATGAGAGTAAGCGTGAAACGGAGACAGACAGAAAATTCCACGTTAATAGTTATTCGAATTTTCTTATTTCTACCTATTTATTCACAACATTTAACTTTAACTTTTAATTATTTTGAAATAAAATACTTAAATTAAAAACAAGAAAAGTAATTAAATAACAACTTTTTTGTTTCTAAATAATAAAATTTTAAAGCTAGAGCGTTTTTAAGTCACTCGTAAATAAGTATTTATTATTTTTAATTTTTCGTTCTATTTTCCAATAAATCTTTTATGATACGAAGAAATGTTTTTAAAATTCTCATGCCCGGTATATTTTAAATAAATAATTTTACTCTACAAAATATCTACAAAGCTATTTGCCAGCTACAATAAAGTTATAGCTTATATTTTTCTCCAACTGTCATTAATTATTTAGCTCGTTAACTAATGTTCCCTAGAATGAAAAATGGCATCGCACTTCGATCATTACATTCAATTTTTAAAAAGTCATTTTAATAGTTATCTCATCCGGAACTAAAATTCGAATTAGTTAAAAAATATTATCATTAAATTTTTATAAAGCAGACTAGTAGTAATGAAGAATAAATATATTATAAAATATTTACCCCGGAATTACTTTCATTTATGAAAACAACGAGTAATTTTTATCCGCAACGCCAATTTTGTACAATGGAAAACCGAAATCTACCAGGATTTTCATTTTGTTGAATAAAGATCAAAATGAAGAATCCTTCTGACAGATAGAAAACAGAATATTATAAACTGGAAAAAAAAACCAAAAAGTTTGTTGACTGTAATCCCGTCACTAGAGCGTTTTCCAATGAATTTCGCGTGGCAAAAAAGTTAGCTTTCTCTTATATTTGGCCTTTTGCACTCCATTTCTACTGCCAGCAAAATATATGCATTTATACATTCATTCACACGAGTATTCTCGTGTATTTATGTACTGATAAAAATCAAGAGAATATAAAAATACTCTTATGGTTGGAACAAGACATGGTTGTTGCTCACAGGTGGATGCCTTAAATAATCACATCATCAATAACATGTGTGCGATAATCAACGAAATACGCTTCCGTTTTTCAAATTAAAAGTTTAGTTGTATCTTTAGTGTGTATTAATATTAAAAATATAAAAGGAACAAAATAGAATTAGAAAAACAGATTTGTGTGCTCAGTTAAATATAAAATATTTCTACAAACTCAAAATATAAGATAAAACAGACTCGCCGCTTCTTTCATCAAAGACGAACAGAAATTATTATTTATTTATATAATTTGCAGTGATTTTTAATATAAAGATCTCTAGTATAAGTATTATTCCAATTTTAACGACAGTCCTCTGGATCATAAACTCCTGAAAACTCCCTGATCGAATCAACGTACTAATGAATCTCATTTAGAGAATGTCGAAACGGACACTTTAATAAAGTTCCAGAGTTTATTCGATAAAATCGCGGTGACTTTCTCCGTCTATGTCGGTTTGATGATCTCTCGCGCGACGAATCGAATTAAACTACTGTCGACTTCGACAAAGTAAAGTAAAAGGAAGCGACGCTGTAGGTAGTGGAGGGGGAAGGAACAGAGTGAGTGAAATTAATTTAGGGAGTCTAAGGCGATTACCAGTCGTGAATTAAGTTCACCGGGCGCGTGTATCCTCGCGATTAAATCATAGTTGAGTTGACTCTAGCGCTATCATCATATTATCATGACTCTTTGATCGCGCCATGTATACTCGAATTATCTGTAAAATTTTATCTTCTTACGTACGATTCAAATAGCCGAGTTTTCACTTGGAACTTGAGTTACTCGAGGGCAATTGGCTAATAAATTGGAATTAATATGGATGGAATGAGCCGATATTATCGAATCTAATATATAATAAATGAAATTTGAGGGCGATACAATATTCAAGAGCGAAAGTATCTACGTTTGTGTGTGCATTCTCGAAAAAAGTTCAAAAGCTGAATATCTCCGCGTGTTGATTTGGAATTTTCTATTCAGAATTTAATTCACTACAAATCAATGAATTATTGAAATCGCATTTTTTATAACGATAAGAATCAAATCATAATAGTGAATTATTACTATTTCTATCATTTAGCTCATTTGATTATAATCAGAGATCTCTACGAAAATAATAAATTCAGCAATTACTTTAGCCTTATAATTTACACAAATTATATTTACATATTAAATTTACATATTAAATTTAAAAATTTTTAAATTATTATGTTTATTTAAAATTTTTAACAATTTTCTTCATTTAAATTAGTGCCTGAAAGCATAACTTTTCATAAAAAAAATAATTAAATTTAAAGTATACATGGATGTAAGAAATTAAAAATAATGAAGAATAATAGTTGCAAAATTCATAAATTATAATTTAGAAAATATAATACGATAAAAATCCGAATACAATAGGAATTTGCGGTAAAAAATAAAACTGTTGTATGCTATATGTTATTGTACCTTAAATAGAGAAAATTAAAAAAAAAATTTATAAAATAAAAGATTATTGTATTTTATTGTGAAATCAATCCTGTTTAAAACATGTTGAAACATTTCCCTATAAATTTGAAATAATACATAATACAATATTTATTCAATTTATACTTGGGTCAATAAATTCATAAAATTTTTAATTAAAATAATGATATATTAAAATTTCTAATTTTTTAACTATCTCTTGAGATTATAACAGCGATTAAAAAGTTACACGGAACAAAAAAAAGTTGGAATTTGCATAAGTTTATAATGGTAAAAATAAATAATTAAAATTAAATATTAGTTTATAATAATTAAAAGTGGTTTATATAAACGGTGGAAAACTTTTATTTAAATATTCAGCTATTAAGAATATGAAGAAATTTGATAACTTCTTATCTGCATAAAATAATACTATTTTCATTCAAAGTAACATCCAAGTTGGTGAAGACAATGTTAATGTTAACATATGTAAAACTCGAAGATCCATAATCAATATCACATTTTCCATCACAAGCTATTAACACCAATAGTAAACACAGATATTTATCAATCCGTGTTAGAACATTTCTCGTTCCATTTAAATATATAACCAACAAATATTAAAAATGCATATTGAAAATGGCGTGTAGTCCTAGTGTTTCGCTTGTTTACTCAAATTCAGTGAATCTCTTCTAAATTATTGTCACCCCAATGCATCTGTAGTTATCTCAATACATAAGTGATAAATTTGCAACGTTCATTTGGTCGCATGTATTCATAAAGATATCTATCCTTTTTAATATCTAATCAAGTTGTTTAACAAATTTCATTTACAATTTCATTCTCAATTTACAATCATGATTTTCATTGATGGAATAGTAGTTTTCTCGTTCCTTAAGCACTTTTCTTATTCTCTTTATTTATTTTTACCATTTATTTAATAATTCATTTCTTATTTTTAAAGAAAAATTACCTTTAAATCTTTAAATAAATCGGAGCTATTTATATTTTAAATGAAAGTATTTTGAACTTATAGTAATAAAGGAAGTTTAACCCATGATATAAAAAATAATGACAATAAAAATAAATTATTTGGGTACTTATTTTTCATATGTATATTGAGAATATTTAAATATCAATTGTACAAATTTAGTTATTATTACTTATATGAAATATTTTTTGTTTTATAGTTGAAAATTAAAATGAATTTAAGACAAAGTTTTATTTATTTATTTAATTTTGCGAGTATCAAACTGAGAAAGAATTAAAAGAATTCAATATCAGAATTCTCATATTGTACATAAATTAATAATGAATAAATAAGATATATTTTTGTTAGCGATTATTTCATTAATTTCCATTTGTTATAATGAGACTACGATCAGCAAGACGTTAAGTATCTGTCTTTTTATAAAATATCGTAATTATGATTTTCTCAAATACATCAATTACACATTCTGAAATTCTAAATTATAAATCGATAACAAAATAAACACGTAATAGATACATATCAGTATAGAAACGTGTTCAGGAATGTCATAAGTAGATGATTTGAAATAATTAAAAATATGTTATTTCCTTCAATATTCTACTATTCGCAGCTTTCATAATATACAAATAGACATATTTTTAAAACATATAATCAACTTATTTTTCGGTGCATATGATTAAAATTCCATCGAGAAAAATACAAATAATAAATATAGATACTTTAAATAAGTTCTACTCTTATGCTTGAGCAATTAATTGTTCAGCACTGATTAAAATTTTAAAAAGTTAATATTGTTCATAACGTATTGAATAAAACAATTTATAAGACTCAATGAAAAATTAAATTCATCGTTTTAATTATATTATGAGTGGATTCAAACTTAATTTAACAAAAAAAGCAAACTAGAAATCGTAAGTTTTTATCATACAAATTAAAACTTTTTATTTATGCAATTTTATAACATTTCAATCAATAGAAATTTTGAATTTTGTTAAATAATAGAAATCTAATAATAAACAATGGTTGTTTCTAAGAATGACACAAAGATAATTGTAAAATCACTGGGATTACTACACAATTTCACATAGTTAAAAATATTATAATAAAAAGTTGAATTTTTTAATACATCACGCATTTACATCTGAATGTGGGTTACCTCAACGTTTACATTATATTTACATTAATAAAAATGAAAATATACTATATTTAATAAAATCAGAAATAATTATTTGCATCTAGAACTTTGCAAAATTATGAAAATATGATTTCGGAAAACAAATAAATTTTCGAAATATAATTTGGATTCTATGATTTATACATTTACCAAATAAATCTGTGGCAATCAAATTTTACTTTTCCGTTATTTAAGTTAGTGTAGTAGACACCATATAGAAATTGCCTGGAACACACATTTTTCCTGGAAATGAATTGCTTTATTTATTTATTCAAACGAATATGCACACGTATGTTTTTATTTTGAAAATATAGGCCTATACATAGAGGCAGAGATGGAAAGATCGAACTAAAAAAGATAGAATCAAACAATACTAAAAATAAACGAAACAAAATAACGATGTCAAACATTCTCCGCGTGTTAAAAATCTGGTTTGCTCGAATGCATTTGTGTTATTTTTCTCTTTCCCCACTTTTTTCCGTTAATTTCATTTTCCGTTCGCACTTTCAGTGATTTCCCTAGCGATATTAAATCGCGAAAATCGAAACAGTTGTGTACCTCCGCTGTGTGTGCGTGCGCTCCCTCTTCCAGGCGTTTTGTTTTTGTTGTCCAAACACACGTATTTTTTTTTCTTCTTCGTAGGTGCGAAAAATTTCCTATTATATTTTATCAACGAATGTTTTTGTAGCCGATAATATTTCTAAGAACAATTGACCCAGCTCCAAGAAAAAATTAGTCTTCTGTAGTGCTCAAAATGCCTCCCCGAGTGCTGATTATCCGTTTTACTGTGCGTATGTTGGATACTTGGCTTCCGAACTTCTGCTCCCTGAGCCACTCTTTCAATTATCTGCGCTCTTAATACCATTAAATTTATCTTAAAACTTTTGGAGATTCCATCCGTTCCTGACTCTTTACCTGTTATTAATTCGAATTTTTTCTTCTCTATGTTCATTTTGAAATTTTCACAGAGTTGTCATTGTTTGCAATAAAGAAAGAATTTTTACATGTTTCTGTCATCAAGTGCATGGAAATAAGTTTAGATGAACAAACAAAGAAGAAATAAAATAAATTGAATAATTATGTAAAATATGCTTATTTTTATTATTTTTTTAACTTTTTAACATTTATAATTCTATACTACAATAAAGATATGTTTGATAAAATCACTACTTGACTAAAAAAAGTTGTCAAACTCCATCCAAATTTTTTTCATACTTTGATTTCAATAATTTGAAGCATTTAATTACACTTAGTATGATAAATATTATTTACTTTCAAAATCTTTCTTTTGTTCTACTTAAGTATTATAGACAAAAACTTAAATAAAATCTACTTGAAGTTGTATTTTCGCTAGATAAAGGATATTAATGCTATATATTTAGGTACTCCTTGGTGCATATATTAAAAAAAATTTGAGGAGTATATTTTTCATTTATTACTGCCTATATTCAATATTAAAATAAATAATAACGATGCTGATGACTGTTTTCATTTTTAATAATTCTTACTCTTTGTCCTGATCCGTATTATTATTTGAACTACTTTAGAAATTGTTTCCAAACATAAATGATATTTGTAATTTTTATTCGAACATAAAAATTGCAATGTTACATGAATCTTTGAAATTGAAGGTTATAAGTCAAATTTTAATTAATTTGACTTTTTAATATTGGAAAGAGTAAACGTTTTTTATAAATGAAAGAACTTTGTTGAATTCGTAAGATTGAAATATTCGCAAGATTGATACTAAGGTGTATCTTTAAAGCCAGATAAATTTTAACGTGAGATATAAGAAAAATTTTCAAATAGTTGCATATTCATAACTGCATCATAAACTCTTTTTAATAACGACGGCTGATTTCGATAAATTTCCTCATCTCTTTTTATCGCTATATCGTCATTCGATGATATAAACTTCGTTTCGTTCAATTTACCGATTTTTCCTCTCTAGCCCATCAGGTAGACAAAAAATGAGATAATCGTAACGTTCATTTTTGCAGACTCGTGCTGAAGATAAAAGGCGGTGTGCAAGGCCGAAGCGAATCTCGTGTCGAGCTTCGCGGAAGTCGTTGCTTCTAATCTGGTGGCGGCACGCGCACTTCCGGTTAATTTTCCACTAAATAAACGAAAGAAGGTAAAAGAACTCTTCTTTTCCTCCTGGAAGATGAACGAAGCGCACCAAGCTTGTAGCGAGAAATCGATAGTCTATTATTTCGGCTTAAGTCAGCTGGCTTATGGTGTTTGTGCATCCGCGCCTATCTTTTACCTTCTCTCGTTCCCTCTTTTCCTTTACCTATTCTTCTTCAATATCCTACCATTTACTTGCTAGGTATAACTAAAGTATCTCGGAATTTTTACAGCACTGACGTCTTGCATTATGTTTTACAGAGTTTCTATAAAAAATACCTACTTATAGCAGTGATTAAGTCTTCGTTCTAGAGAATTAAGCATTGAATTGTAACTGTTGAAAATGTATTACAACACGTAGCTGATAATATTTGATTTAATTTACTTTCCATTTATTTTATAAGTAAAATTTCTTCGATAAACTACTACTGATTAAAATTTTTCATTAAAAAATGATAATTCAAGCTCGTGTATATAATACTTGGCCACTATGCAAGTAAACTAGTTAATAGAAGTTTTTATTTAACATTATCTCATCAGTTCACATTACATCTTGGTAGATTGTATCTTAATATTAATATAAAAAATATATATGAAATTTTCTTAATTTTATTTAAAGAATGTTTGTTTATTTTTCGTAATTTGATAAATGTACCGATATAAGGTCTTACGAAAAATAACGAAAACATAGTAATTTCGTGATGAAACATGAACCAGAACATTCTGCTTAACTAAAATCCAAATCTAATGGCCATCCATCTGCAACAAAACACATGAATGTAATTATAATGTATGGCTAATCAAGAGCATTGATTTTGAGTAAAAGTGCAAATAGACGAAGGACAATAAACGTTCTCTAATAATATTAACGATTCAACATCGATTGGATACATTAATAATTCACTTGCACTCGCACTACACATACAATATCCTTAATCACACCTTCCATGCGCGTGAGACTGCAAATAAGCTGTCCTCGATGGAACCAAGTTAGTCGAATGTGGTGCGGAAAATACATTTTCGCGCATACGTCTCCGTAAGGAAGATAAACTTGAGACCGACTCAATCAAACTAAATTAATCGAGAAACAGAGTATGGTAACTCATTACCGTCGTTCTGGTTCTGTTCTATTCTTGCTGCTGTTTCTGGATGCTCAATCTCATCTTTAATTTAGTGAATATTTCACATATTCCATACCTTCTAACAATGCCACTTGACACTCATTCTCGCGAATCCATGTCCACCGGAGCGTCGGCCACAATGAACGAACTTTCCCATTGTCAGAACCAAACGGGCGTCCGCCTGAGGTTCTCCTGAGGTTCGGCTCAGGATCGCCAGTGTTAAGCCTGTGCGCGTGCCTCTACGAGTAAATGCGAGTTTTTATGGCTGTGTGGGGGACGAGTCTGGCCCCGAGAGAGAATCCGAAAATCCGAGGGTACGAGTGAGGTCAGCAGATGTATAAAGATACGAGCTTGATGTGAAAATGAAAAAATGTGGTTGCCATTGCACAGGCATTAGCTATTACTTAACGTTCGGCTATTTGTAAAGTAGCAACTGCTACGTTTTGTTAATTATAATTGCTTAATTAAGTTTTACGCATCTCTGATTCTTTAAAAGGGGCAGTATTTTTTCGCGTAATAACTACTTTCAACATAGTAATACTGTTGTCGCAAACAAACCTCTTTACTCTTAGTAATAATCATCTCTACCTAAACATTACTATAATTATTGTAAATCTGATTATAATTAAGTAGCTAATTTCTCTCTATTCCAAAAGACAATAATATTTTAATGTTGACGAATTCGATACGAATTCTTGTGAATGCAAAAGACTTGTTAGAGTTGTGCACGTTGGAAATTTGTATAGAATATTTTTAAAAAGTTTCATCATTTCAAAACTTACAGTATATTTTAAATCTCTTTTGAAGAATTATACAAGTATATCTGACTTTTTTAGTAGCTTTTTTTTAGTAGTAATTTTTTGTCATAAAAAATTAAATATCATTGCAAAAGTTCATAAAATTCTGCTGTTTTTAAACTTTAGATCAAAGTTTCAACAATTTTATCTAATATTTATCACTATTATGTTATTATTATGAATACTTGTTACTTTATATTTGAAAAAATAAATAAAATTTTCATAAATTTTTCTGATGTTTCATATACATTTTAAGATTTCTTTTTAAAATAAACCTAAATATTAAATTATAATACTAACAGTATCCATGTATATTTAATACAATATATTCAAAAGATAGTTGATCTTTTAGTAATTTATTTATTAATCGTGAAATATATAAAAAATATAATATGAAAAAAAATTTTATCAAAAATATTATTAAAACATAGTTGTTCACATTATTATATAAATTCTCAATTATTAATCGTGTCTTGGCTTGAAAAAAATTTTAGTCAATATTTCGTAAAATGAGATGGCGAATAAATGACGAAAGTTACTTTGTATTTCGTAAACATATTAATTTTTTTATGACTGTAAAATTTAGTTTTGAAACAAATTTATTTCTTAATATTTTATATAGTATAAAATTCAAATAACATAAAATTATATAAAATTAAAAATTAAATCATTAATAATAAATGTGCAGACATTAATTATTCAATAAAACGAGTATCATCAAAATTGTTTTATACTAGTTTAGGAAATCTTTCGTTATATAGCTCTATAATTATGGAAATACTAGCCTTCAGGTAGAAGGTTTTTATTATACACCAACTTATACTTTCATGTAAATATCAAAACAGTGTTCTACTTATCATCAATTTGAGGTTTGGATCAATTTAATACACGCAACCAAAATATATCCCGTAATTACTAGCTAAGAAGTATTCTTGACGTTATAATTCTAAATATTTAGAAAATCCAATTATAGTATTAAAGTGCATACTTAAAAAATGTCCATTACACCTTTGTATTTTTCAAATATAAGTATTTTTATTGGTAAGCTATAATATCAAAATTAAAAATTTATGATTATGAAATTCATGTGAATTTTTATTATATTTTTAATTGAAATATATAATATAATATATATAATTTTTATACTCTTAATGAAGATTTACTATTTTAATTTTCAAAGTTTAGCGGTATCAATGAAAATAAGGCTTATCAGACTTGCTTCAAAAAGTTTTCTTACATTTCAATAACAGTTTTATCAACTTATAAATATTTTTATCACTTATTACTTAATATATACTATGGATCGTGTTATAAAGGCACGAAATACATTTGAAATCATAATTGAAGGATTTATTGAAACTAAAAATTTATGTTTCTACTGCGAATTAGGTAACTTTTATCAATCATATTAAGCTAATGATGTTAGTTCCTATAATAAATTTTAGGTGGATACTAATAACTCGGGAAAATTTCTGGAAAGGATTTTATCTATTTTAATAAAATATTATGAAATCAGACACATTCATTTATAAATTACTTTTCTATTCTTTCAAGTACAATCAATAATAAACAAAAATATCTGATTTTGTACTAAAGTGATTTACTTCTTTAAAAAGCTTTTCTTGATAAAGTTATTCTATTTTTTTTTAATCAGTATCATGAGAATTAAAAAGGAACATGAATTATTTAAATAACTTATTAATATCTTTTTATAATAATAAAATTGATAAATAAAATACTCTTCGATTATATTTTTTATGAATCATTAATAATTAATCGTACATGGTAAAATAATATAAAAGATATGTGTTATTGCATATTCACTTATATTTGATAATTTTTATATTTCAATTGCAAATAAATATTATAATTTATATAATTTATTAAAACGTTTACCTCAAAATTTATATTTGAAGATATTAGTAATAAATATTTTATGTAAGATATTGATATTATTATTCGTCACGAATAATAAACAGACTTAAACGTTATAAATTGTAATAGCAATAATTCCAAAGTACAATATCAAGTATGTGTTGAATTTAAAAATTTTGAAGTCGTATAATTTTGAAATACAAATACACTCATATAGGTAATAACTAATAATTTAGAAGATAGATACATAAATGATAAGTTAAACAATGAAATACTCTATAAACAAGACGTTGGGTTGTACAGTAAGTTCTCTAGCACAGTACAGTGTTCATTGTCTTCCGCTGCATTGTACGAAATCGTATCTTTTGAAATTCATATCTCGGAACTTATAGTTATAATAAAAAATTACACCGACTGCTGTAGCAACGTTAAACGAAACATTTTTTATTTTCATTTTTTAATTTCAGAATAAATGGAAGCATATACGTATGCACTTATCAATTAAAATTATCTCTGGTTTTTCTTATAAATTAAATTTTGAAAATTATGATTATCGAGATTCTTATAAAATTTAATTTAAATTTATTGATTTTGAAAATTATATAACTTTTTCATTTATATTATAAAATTCTGACATTTAGAATATGTATTTATTTCTATATTGCGTATTCTATAAAATATATCGCGATCCGCTTTAATGTAATACGATACAATTTACTGTTTATATTTCGTGATTTTTATTTAAATTTTTATATTATGAATTCATTTATATAAAACAAATAGTAATGAAAATTCGTAATTAGTTATTACAACACAAATTAAACGTGTTTATTATAAATACAATGTATTTAAATATTCAATACTAAGTAACATTAAGAATCAGAGTATTATTACACATTTTTTTAATTAAACGTCTTTACTAATAAAGTATTATTTAAATTTATACTTTCTTCTTCGCTTTTGTACATCCATTTATTTATATTAATCTATATATATATATATATTTTTTTTTTAAGACCTTTTTCCTTTTAGATTTGTTATATTTATTAAAAAATAATGTAATTAAAATAATAAAAATTCACTACCGATAAAAAGAATTTAGATAAATAAATTTATTAAAAATATCATAAATTAATTGAGATAAAGTAATTAACATTTAAAAATAAACTCAATGTTAATAGTAATAGTATTTGTCCAAATTTTTAACAAAACATATATTCACTATACAGGATAAGAAATCGAAAATTAAAAAAAATTTTTTTCGATAATTATAATTTAAAAATTTAATTTTATTCATAAAAATATTTCATCCCATTCTTAAATTATGAGTTCACTATTTTTTAAAAGAATTATTAATAAACAATCTTCAAAATTTATCACAGTGGTTCAAAAAGTGCTTTTCAGTAGAAACTTTTGAGTGAGTATTAAAACTTCTAAGGTAGTTTAGTAATACCTAACTCCTGCATATATATTTATTTTTATATGTAATTTGAAATATTTCCACTAAAGTGAATTGAATTTTATGGAGTTGGTTTTTGAAATAGTTTGTCCACTTTTTGATATTCCATTGATAACGTTAAAATATCTTCGACTGAGCAAAATCTTCAAATTCTAGGGCACTAGCAAATTTTTTTCACCAAATCGCTAATCAAAGGCAACCATAAAAAAAGTGAGTAAATTACCCAGGGAATTGATTCGCGATAAAATCGCGCCGGGCTCTAACGAGTCTCCTTTTATCGCGCGAACCCATATAAATGTTATTAAGACAAAAAGTCGGTCAGTTTTTGCGCTCGAATTATATATATAACTATAGTTACGGATGATGCCGATGTCTGACTAAACGATCCAGAGGGCTGCCGAGGCTTTCCGTCGTAAAACAGCAGTTAAAACTTGGCGAACGCCTTTTGCGCTCTACTTCCTCGTCTTCCGCGAATTATCGCGAGTTTTCATGGCCGCACAGGCGCACGGTGCGTAAAATCTTCTCCCGCTAGTGGCGCTTGTGTGTGAAGCTGTGACTACTACTATGACTGTAGTTTTAATAAAACTGGAGCAAAGGAGAATTTTGAGAGACGATGATTGATCGTAAACTTTTTAAAAAAAGGCGACCCCGGAATTTTTGCTTTCTTCGGGAAAACTAATTTAGTGGCATTTCCAAACTGCGAGTTTGAAGGGTTTTCATGAAGTGTGGGGTACTGATCCGTGCAAAAGGACTTTTTTTTAATCGTGAATTCAATAAAAGTTCTTTTTGATTACAATACATAAATCTTTATGCGTGTTTTAGTTCAGATTAACAACTAATTTAGAAAATTAGAAACTTAAATATATTGTATAAATTTGATTGCGAGGTCGTTCATGCCTCTTTTTATATATCACCGCAGTATTTTATATATCTTATAATAGATTATTATTAATTATTATTTAAATTAATGAACTTAGGTTTATTTATGTATCTGAAAAATATAACAGTTATGTAAATATCAACGTATCTAAATGGCAGTTGCATGTATTGTTACAAGTCAAATTCTGTACTGAATGAATAATATAAATAAAAATAATATATACAGAAAATAATAAGACCAATGGTTTTCTAAATTTTTGTTGTTGCTATGTTTATTATTAAATAATTTAATAAAAACAGAATTTAATCAAAATCATAAAATAAATTTAATATATTATTGTGTGGATAATTTTTATTTTGTTTAGAACAAAACTAAAATTATATTAGTTATATGGATAACTAAATTTTGTTAGCTTTAATTTTGTATAATAATATTTCATTTGTGTACAAGTATTTGATAAATATTCAAATCAAAGTTCAATACGATGCTCACAACTATTATAATAGGCTACGTTTTTTCTATATCAAAATATCAAATAATATAAACTTCTTTTTTTATAAATTTAAATTAATTCATTTCTTCAAGTTTTACAAAATTTAAAGTTTTTCGTAAAATTGTTTCGTATTTATTATCAATCTTTTTAATACAATGAACTTCCAAAATAAATTATTAATATATTTGTAAATTAAAAATAAATTTTCTTTAAAGAACATTTATTTAATAATCTGCCATACTGTAGATATTTTCAATTTTCGGGAGCCTGTGGAACAGTAGTTGTGGAGTTACTTTTGATTAATCGATGTAGACGTTTTATTGTGAGAAATTTTATAAAATATGAATCAACAACTTCTCTTCTGGAATATACCATTCAACTGTATTTGTCTCTCCATCAACGGTAAAGTAGTTAAGGCCGCAGGGACATTCGTAGGAGAGAAAAATATAAAACGAGAATAGATATAGAATAAGAGGAACAGACAAAGTGAGAGAGAAAGTGTGAAGTACAACGTCGATTCGGCGCTTCGAAACCCTCGAGCAATTTTATCGTGAAACTCGGACGTGTCGTTCACTCTCACCTCGGAACATCAAGTCTACCATAGTATACATCACGAGGAAGCAGGTCGTACAGAATAAGCAAGAAAGAGACCGAGAGGGTGGGATAGATTGGTGGAAGGAGCGAGAGGGGAATATCTCTAGCGGGAGACGTTTTGTAATTATGAAAGAGTCATGGATCTCTTCCTTTTTCCAGCGCAGCTTCCAACTCCATGAAAAACAGAGACTGAGGAAGTTTCGAGGTTGTCGAAAAACGTCGGATATTAAGTTTCTGAAGTGCCTTCGTCTACGCTCTGGCAATTTTTTGGTTTAAATCTTAAAGACGCGATAATTTTGCACAACTCTTTCGAGCTTAACTTTCCGGTCTTAATTAAAACTACGAATCTTGATATGTGAATCTATTCTGACGCGCCTTAATCTTTTTCACTAATGAATTATATAATCTAAATTTAAAGAAAGCTAAAAAGAATTTATACTTATTCACTTAATGTGAGCCTATATATTTAGAAATGGCAAGATGATTTTCTAAATATACTACGCATAAGGCACCATTACGATGTTTTTATAAAAATTTGTAACACATTTTTCAATTTGAAACTGTTTAACACTCTCTATATTAAATTTTGTTAAAAGTTTCATGTCGGAAATTTTTATTTCAATTCCATATATTTATTATTATATCGTTATCGAATATCATTATAATCATTGTATCGAATAGTATCAATATAGTAATTAATATAAAATCTCTAAAATTGTAATTAATAGAAGAAATTTAATTAATGATACGTGTTATAATAGAATATTTCATTGGAATATTACTTGTTAGTATTTGCAATTTAGATTTTAAAGACTTCGAAAATTATGCAACTTTTTATGAAATTTAAATTTTCATTATTAAATTTATAAAATAATTATTATTTTCACATTATCGTGAAATAGAAATAACACTTTTATAAGAAAAAAATATTTTTGCACGTTAGTCTTATTTTTGAAACACTAATTATACAAAAACTATATTACTAATTATATTCGATGATTATTGCAGTATGCTACCATAAGCAAGTCTATTTTGTATATTCCATCACTGAAGTACATTAATGACATTAATTTATGAGGATACAGATATATCATTTAAATAATCATCTTTTCATAAATAATAAAAACATTTTTATCATTCTTTTTCAATAGTGTTATTGCATTTTAAAATTTGGAGACGAGCAATAAAATGTTTATACCAACTGAAAATGTACAAAACAAGTAAATATATGTAATTTTAATTTTTTACGATATTCGTGTAAAATTTAAGAAAAGTTTCATTTGTTTACAGGAAATAATACAATAAAAAAAGCGAAGAGAATACGCGTCGACATTTGATCTTATTTAATGTACTTTTAATCGCTAAATAATCAGGTTATTTGCTTCTATATTATTCGTATATATTTCTGTACTTATTGCAATTCCCAATTTGCTGAACAATTCTGAAATCAATACCAAACTTTGCGGTAATTCCGATAACTAGTTATGCTAGTTCATGCACAGCGTGCAGTTCGTAATAGGTAGATATTTGAAATCTTGATTTACACGATAATGCATGTTTCAATATCCGGACAACAGATTACTGTGAGTAATCATATTAACAGCTATTTTGATAGATATCAAGAATTGTGACCATCAGGATATAAATACCATTATAAATAGAAGAGAAAAGTGTCGAGATGCGTCGATTGAGGACCATTTGGCTTTAAGTGGATAACGCCGCTTGACAAACTCTTGCAATAGACAGCAAAATGCTTATCTCATTATTCTGGGCTGACCCTCTAATCGTCTACAGCGATTTATTACGAGCCACAAAGTCTTTGAGGTGGGCCTCATATTTATAGGATTAGCGTGGTACGTATCTCATGTAACCCCACTAAAATCATTTAGCTCTTCGGCTTTATTCGCTAGATAATTTACTCTCTCGCTCTCTATCGTAAATTTGGAATCCGGTCTCTTACTATCTTGAGAATGTATCTCACAACAATAGAGTGCAGGCAACACTACTCACTGAGAAACGACAACGACTCCTATATCCTGCGCACTCGACTACGATAATTGAATGCCGTTTTCATGTAACCTGCTGCTGCCCAATTTCGGGGAAGGGCAGAGTGGCAGCTCTCGCGGATTCTATGTTAAACCGGCGTTAGTGTTGTATTGTTTGAAGGCAGCCGCATGAACGTGCTGAGATGCCAATAATGCTGGTACTACTTGGCTGGCCAATTGCGAGTACTGCTTAATTAAGATCGATGCTGTACATCTCCCGTCCTCCACCTGTACTTACACCATCCATCCTGCCCCACCTCTTCCCTCTTCTGCACTTCTTTTTCTCCATTTCTCACGCTGTATTATGACGATTCTCCAAGGGCTCATACGGAAATTGCTCCATATCTTGAATTATCCTGGTACTAAATATTGCAACGTGTAATTATTATATTTTTATTATAATTATTTCATTGGATCAAATTCATCTATAATTTATAAACTACTTTATCTGACACTATATTATTAAAAAGATTTATTATTAAACTTAAATAATTATTGTCTTAGAATAAACTTATTGTGATTAAGGATACCTATTATCAATAAGTGCAACAATTTTACAAATAATGCAGTTTTAAATTAAAATACATTTGTAGTATTATGATGGTGAATAAACCATCATAATTCGTTATAAACGATTAATTACTAAAATTACAATTTGAATATATCTTTTAAAAATAATGGAACAAAATATGTATTCTTAAATAAAAATTAACAAAATTAAAATGCATCTATCTTCAATATAAGAAACATTGTATATTACGAGAATAAGAAGTTGCGCATTGTTAAAAATTTGAACTTTACATAATTATGGTACAGTGTATGTACCATATATTTTTATGTTTTATATATAACTACATTTTTGTAATTTTACTAATACTTTTTTTAGTTATATTTTCATTTTTCCTCACAAAAATTTAGCATTTGTATATGCATATTTACAAACCTTAATTAATCAAAGAGATCAAGGAAGAGATTTTCTTACGGAACACCTGCAAACGATACATATTAATAATTAATTCTGCTCGAGGAGTAGGTGTTGTAGAGTCACTTACTCTCTATTTCTAAACTATTAGTACTCTATTATTTAAGAGAATAATACTAGCTTTGGAAGAGGTGAACAAAATATAAAATTTATAATTATAAGTTTCTAGATAATATATATATATATATATATATGTAAATAAAAATATGTACTGAGAAATGATAAATATGATAGGCAAATTTTTTAACGAAAAAATGATAAAATGTATTTTACTGTTTTGAATAATTTTTTTCTGTATGTTTTCAGTAATATTAAAGTTTTAAAAATAGAAGAAGTGTCCTAGTTTATTCAGTTTTATATCAATTTTGACAAAATAGTTTTGAAAAATCAGATATAGAAATGTTAATCAAATAAATGTTTTAATAATTTTTACAGTTCTAAATAAGAAAGAAAATAAAATAAATATCTTAAAATAATTCCTAGTAATAAATGTCTAAGACTTTTTGTCTGTCTTCATTTAATAAAAGATAGTACAATATAGTAAGAAGTATTGTACCTCTTCAGGCTAGGTCGGTTGTGTAAACTGAGAGATTATTTTCTTTATCGAAAAAGTAAAAGACACTAGTGTTATTGACTGACAGTTTGATTAATTTTCGTTCTGTGTTCATCCAACGAATGATCCAGGAAATAGCGGCGATGAAACAAACGTGGTTATATGTACATAAATATGAAAGTTGGAGAAGAATTTGATTCGACTTTGTATCTCGAGCACTTCAGTAAGAAATCTGCGTAAATTAAACGTGGAGCATAGAAGTAGCATTAAACTTTTACGAATACTACGTATATATATCTAATCGTAGTTGTATGTGCATATGCGTATAAGTCCATAAATTTGTATATTTAATGTGTTAGATATAGACACATCTGAATAATTGTACACGTAAGCGCGCATAAATATTTTCTTCCGCATTTTTATTTGAGCATATAGGTCTGCATATGAAGAATATATATAAAGCAATCCGACGTATAGCCATCTTGAGCTGGACTGGAGCTTAAAAGTTTTAGTTCTCTCGTACATGTCGTAGTCGTAGTTTTCTCTTTATCATTTTAGACAACTTCCGTAATGCATTTTTTCCTTATCCAAGGAGTATTAATTAACTCACTTTGTGCTTATATTAAAATACATAAATAAATTTCATTTGTAAATATTTATCTATAATTATTGAAAAATCAACAATAATAATATAATTATGATAGTTGCAAAATACTTACGAGAAATAAGTGAAGAATAATAATGTATAAATTCTCATAAAAATTCTGATTAAGTTAACACAATTATAAATTTCTACTATATTAGTACCTTCAATTACTTCATTTACACTTTGCAATTTATCAATGTACCACTATTTTAATGATATTTCCTTCATACACTATTTTTCAGTTATAAAACTACTTTGAATTTTTTACTAAAATCTCTATTTATAAAAAACAAAACTAAAATTTTATGTCTGCTTTATAAATGAAAATTTAAAAATGATTAATATTTTATTCACATTGATAAACATTACGATAAGCGGTTGCATGTAAAGTCTATATCATTTTCAATTTTATTTCCCTAATCTTTTTTTTATTTACAAAGCGAAAACTTTGCGATTATTTTTTAATAAAAAAAAACTTGAAATGATAAACGATGTAAGTTACCGGCCCTACTAGCTGTTGTTATCATTCAAAGTCGAAGTGACACTGACAGAAATATATCAAACGATTTGGATTTTTTTCCTAAACTGAGCTCTACAACGTACAACAGAAAAACATTCAAAATGTGTGTGAAAAATAATTGCTTCATTATTGCATTTATAGAATTTATTATTTTTCCAGAAATAAACAGTTTTTAAGTAGTTTTAAAATTAAGTTATTTTTGAGTAATAGAAAATTAGTTCAAAATATCTGAAAATTTTATTTCAATACTTGTGTAATTTAATTTATAAAATCTTTTATTATTAATATCCTATGAATTACAGAAGTTTTTCATTATTAAAAATAAACTAAATAATCTTAGTTAATTGACAACATTTTAGTATTTATCATTATTCGATGAAGTAATAATTTTTGTTTTTTATACTCTGAATAAACAAATTTGAATTCCTAAAATTTTCATCGTTAAATTAATAATATTTTTAAAATACACGAACAACAAAGATAAATATACTCATTTTTTTAAAATTCAGTTATCCATTTAATATTTTAAACATTATACATTTATCTTTAAAAATATATTATTAACCTTTCCAAAACTTTCAGATCGTGCAAACTCGTTCACAAATCGCATTTTCGTCCAAAGGTTTTCCTCGTTTTTGGTAGATGCTTCAAAAGAAATAATAGTCTGTAAAATAAGACAAACAAAATAGAACTGAAAAAGGTCAGAAAGAGAGAGAGAGACAGTGTGAAATAAGTAAAGTATCACGTCTGGCTTATTTGAATCCCACGCCATACTTGCGTCATTTCGAGCTCTCGCACATTTCAGCAGAGGAGGTGAGCGATTTAACTTTGTGAAATCCAAGGCAACAAAATCGGATTTTCAATTTTCTGCGCGAGCCTTCGCCTTTTGCCAAGAGAAAGAGCACTAGTATACACTAGCTTGGCCACCCAAAAGACAGAGACAGAAGCAAAGTCTGTGCGTCAAGTGAATTTTAAGTTGAAGGAAGGATGTATCTATATTGGTGGGTATCTCTCGTATTCAAAGTCACTATCCAGTTCTACCTATCGCACGATCACACGTACTTGGGTTCTGTTTCTTTGGAAGGGTTGGTAAATCGGTTGTCTAGGACGTTTTCCACCGAGCCTTGGGGAAAATGTGTAAACTACAGGTATAAAATAGGGGAAATCTTTATCGTATGTATACCAATTTATCTCTTCTACATTATTATTATTGTTATTATTATTATTTATTTCTTTGTCCAAATATTGCTCCAAAAAACTCAGTGACAATGAGTCAAGGCTTATTTATATAGTTATACATGAACGCAAAGCCCGCATCTTATACGAGATGGATTCAACTGTCATTTTTATGATATGCTCTAAATATGAAAATTGAAGATGTGGAAAAGGACACTGCAAACTTTTATATTAAGTCCTGCATAAAATGAATATTTCCATATACAGAATACATGAATTATGAAATATATTTCGATATTTTTACTTGGAATACACGTACACGTTATAGAAAAATTCACTAGACTTTTCGTTATAATTTATTATTTCTTATTTAGCCATTCATAACTTACAAATATTACATCAAATCCTATTTTATTTACGGTAGAAGAACGGAGAACAAACGAATCATTTTAACATTCTACATATATACGAGATTTTTATACCCCAAACATTATTATGAAACGTACGTAAACAATAATAATGAATAACACAAATAAGATGCGCCAATGGCAGAGATATTCCAGGAATTTTATTTCTCGAGAAGTTATACGGATAAATACAATCGTCTGCATTAAAATATTTACTCGTAAGGGCTGCTACCGGATGCTTTATATACTCGATACAATAAGTTACGGGGTTAATTACCATGAAAACATATTTTGAACGAACAGTTTATTAGAGTTATTTTCATAGTCTTAACTGCAGTCGCATAGAGCTTTGCAACGTGTAAGAATTTCAATGCACTCTCAACTCTCTAAGATTCTGGAGACTCGCATCCAAAGCAACAGGCTACACTTGAAATCTAAATAACTTTGATTTTCTAATAATTGTATCTACAAAAAGAAGTCGCACATTCGCACTTGTAATTTGTTCACACTAAGTTACTCGGTGAATCTTCACAGCCCGAAATTTCCTCTTAGGGTAGTAATTTTCTGAGTGCAATTCCGACTACACACCGAACTTCGAAGTTAGACAGTGATAGCGCATCGCAACAGCTACTTGTACGTAAATTGCCAAGGGTCCAGCTTATGCACTTTGTTGTGCGAGGATGTCTAAATAACTCGTAGTATACTTGTCGCGCTTTACGTGCACCAAGTAGGCAACTTCAGAATCGATTCCACAGCTGCATGCCACTATAATTCATTAATACCATCTAAATAAATATTTGGTGTATTTTTTTTGCGATAAATAGAATATTTGTGGTAGGAATTAAGGGACCTAATTTTGTTTAAGTGAATATAGGAGTTTTTTGGATAATATTTCCACTTTTAATTTGTGAGTTTGAGTTCAAAATCACAGTTATATGTGGTATTATACTGTACTAAATTTACAAGGCAGTAAACATGTATCCGGCCAGACCACTCAGATAATCAACCGTTGGGTAACAGCTAACACTCGATTAATCCTCAATTTTAATAAAAATGTATATTTCTCAAACGAGCGTTTGCAAATTCGTTTGTTCTAAGAATAAAACACGTAGCATTAGCTCGCACGTTTTCCTTTCGCAAGCGTAATGCACTCGATAAATTTTTCATTCGTATTTCTTTCACTCGTTAAGAAGTGCGAAAGAAATTTTTGGAAATTAGCATGCGGTTGAGTGCATTCTTAGATATTGGAAAACCATCTGTTAGGTAATGGTAAGAACGATATTATTTTTACTCGGGTCATTTTCGGAAGCTCCAGAAAATTTTCAAACTTTCGACGCTATCCACTTATCCGGCATATTTCATCACTCTCTTCATATTTGTTTTTCGCATTGCCATTACTCAATACCTTGCGAAAATATTCTCTCTCGTTTGTATGCCCCGATATTGCCGTTTCTCTGCGTTCGCTCACGCCTCGAACTTGCAAATCACATTTCAGTAGAACAAGTCTTTGCTTCGATCTTCTAGTAAACCTAATATATAGTATATATTTCGCCAAGTGTTTGCTGCTGGTCCGATTTCAAAAAGTTATCTCACCAAGTATAAGCTCTTGGAGGCGCCTTAAGAGTGTCTCGTCTGTCGAAACTTTTCTCTACTTTCTCGCAATGTTTCTTTTTTAAGTTCTTCTTTTTCTTATTGAGTTTGTGCTAACTTTGTAGAAAACACTGACCACCACTTGCAGAAGATTCGGTCTGAATTTCTTGAATTTTTCGATTACCTAGTCCAGCGCTGCTTTTACCAGATGTTTGCTGAAATTTTAAAAAATCAACTTTTTCCATCTTCAGAATATGCCTAGAACATAGAAAAATACGAAGAGAGAAATGCAGGAAGGTATAGGAAACCATTTTAAAATAAAAAACAACAGTAGAAAACAACTTTCATAATTGTGTTGATCATCATTTGCAAGAAATTGCTTAGGCTTCCTATTTTATATAAATTTGTAATATAATATATATATATATATTGGAAAAGATATCTTTAGATATTTTTAATTAAATACTTATTATTTATAATTAATTTTATTTTTTATTTTTTATCCCGATTTTCGCATTCTCTAAAACGATTAACTTTACTAATAATGCAGTGATTCTATTAATCTACATTTTTTAATATCGCACCTCGATATTTTGTGAATTGCAGGAAACAATGTATTATTTATTGAACAATACTTTATCATCAACTAAATTTTCTTTGTAATTAATAAAAATGATGTAAATAGTTTTTTTTTTTATAAATTGACGGCAAGTAAATTTTATAAAGCCAAGTGTAATGTTCTCTTGTATTTTAGTAAAAAATGTAAATGTGTGTATACAAGTATATCTATTTCTGTAAACTACATCTAAGCATGTAGAGCTTTTGTGAAGATCATGGAATGTCAGGCAATGAAGAAAATGTACACCGAGCAACTATTTAGTCCCTTATAAATGTAAATATCACATTTCTGTTTAAATATTCTAATCTAGTATTAAAACTTATTTTAAATAAGACAAATTTGTAAAGATACCGTTTATGCTTTGTGTAATATTTATATGTATGTTATTCAAATGATGAAAAAGAAAAAATAAACAATATTTGAAATTTTTACTGTACAATTTTTAAAGCCTTTGCAGATGTATATTTTGATAGATTTAATAATAAAACAATATATTTTTTTATTTGAGTTTAAACGATATCTTTGCTTATTTTATGACTTATATTGAAAATGTATGAGAATATTTTTGCAACCCGCGAATTTATTACACTAAAAATTTTTGTAAATGTTTTTTACGAAATACATTACAGCTCTTTTATACAACTAGGACGGCATTCATCGTAACAAACGAGATCCCCGGAAAGCATAACCATATTTTTCACAAGAAACTGAATACAAACTTCTTCCAAAACTGTTGATAAAAATACTATGACACATCTACAATCATTTTCTCTATTCATTCAGATATAAAAGATAAGACAAGCAACAAAACACTTCCAAGTACTACGTACTCAAATTATCAGAAGTATTTCAGTACAATAAAGAGAAAAGCTAAATTCTTTATGAGACGTATAAAAATAGACGCTATTCTTTATCTACATAATTTAAAAGCCTTCGCAGAGTGTGGCTGCTAAGTTTAAGAAAAAATCTGTTGATAAAGGAAAAGGAGAGACAGAAAAAGAGAGCATTTACAGAAGATTTAAGAAAAGAATGAGATGGGCGGTGGCTTAAAACATTCATTCGTGCAACTTTCTTTTCCAAGTTTTTGTGACCATATTTAAAATTTACTCCACAGCCTTTTATGGGATAAAAGAGTATGTCAGGATCAGGTGTGCAGTGGATTTCGTCGAAGAGCGCCCAAGCGACGCCGGATTATAATGAAAGAGCATGAGTTACTTAGAGTTACCCGAGAGAAGAGAATCTAAGGATACTTATAGGGCTCACTATGGCCGACTTGAAAATGTATTTTTTTAAATTTTCCTAGTCATCTGTAGATATCAGTGTAATAGATTTTTAATTCATCTGCTACGATAAAATATCAAAAAACGAACTATTTCATTTAACAAGAATTAAAAGCATCAAAAATATATTGTCAGTTTTTTCAATAGATTTTCCAAATAATTTTCTGCGCGAATCAATTATTGATCTTATAATAAATAATTATTCTAATATAACAACAAGAAACAACAACGACAATAATAATTTCTAATAACGAGTTTTCTAATCGTGTAAATAATAAAAAAATTCGACTTTATCAGTATTCTTCGTGTTGCTTACATAAAATTTCCTTATCCGAAGATTTTTTTACAATTAATTATATCCACATCGTAGTAAATCTTCATACGACGCGATAACTTGTATTAGAGACTTTTCAAAAAGTTAAATAATTGTTCCTGATTATTCTCATCGCACGGGTGTGAACACAATTCAATTTTTTGACGTTACTCGTACAACTCTTGAAACGTCTTTGCACATCGTTTAGGAATATCGACGAGAAAACAGCAATTAGTCTAGTCTACCAATAAAAGCTTGATAAAAATGAATATTTATACCGCGAGCTTTAAGAGGGACGAAAATAAAAGCCATCTAGCCAGATGTTGCAGAGCTGCATCCTCCTCGTTTTTGCTGGGAAGACGGAAACTGTCTTTTTTCCTTACCCGCTCAAGATATTTACCGTCTTGTCTCATAATATAGGGAGGAGCGGTGTTACCTTCTTATTATCTGCAGAGCACTCCGTTTTTTTCGAGTTGTAAGCGGGGAAGGCCTCTCAAACTTTCTTTAAGTTTAGGGCCGTCTTTTTTTGTGCCTCGTAAATCTCTTAGAGGAGTTGTCCTCTTAAGTTGAATTTCCGATGACACGACGCTATGCCACGACGCCAAGGAGATATACATAATTGTATCTCGGTGAATGGATAAAAGACGCAGGCTTGAGCAGCGGCGTCGTTGTGTAGGTGGAACTGGCGATGGGGTAATTTTCCGAGTCGCTCAAAAAGCGGCCGTAACCGTTGTTTTGGGATTATCTTGCTACGTATATAAACCAAATGTAGTTATCAGGTAATTCTGTTTTTAGAGAACGTTTTGGCTGGGTAGAAATTTAAACGAAGTATAAATTTCAACTGTAATTGTACTTTGTACATTAATACGATACCCAAATCTCATAAGGTTCTACAGGAACAGCGTGGAAAGAATTTAATATTTTATGCGTTTACTGCGCAGTATATAACAAATGATAGAATTGTGCAATTGTGAAGGGTTGTAGTTACCAACAGCGTTGCAAATCTTATTATTTTATCGAAAATATAATAAATTACTTTGGAAGTAAAATTATAAGCTTTTTATTTTTATGGGATTAATTTATCGGTTAAAGAGCGTGTTTTATTTATAAGCGACTCTTTATTTCCTTTTTATCTTTGCGTTAAATGTAAAAACCAACATTATTTTACATGAGTGGCCTTTGAAGTTAAATCTAAATGTACTTAATCTACTTAAAGCTACTATTCATAGATTAATCTCTCTCAAATGAAATTCAATTAAACCGAAATAATTAATTAATTAATTTGTAAATAATTTTAATGTTATTATAGCTGATTTTAGCCAAAAGGGATAGATTTTGTAAATAATTTTATTGATTTACGAGATTTGCTTTAAAAGATATGATATTTATGAAGATCAGACAAGAGCTTAAAAAAATTTGCATAATAACGTACGAGGATAAGCTAATCGTATCGGTTAAATCATGCTAATCGTGATGCTTAAATTCCTGTTCAAATAAACTATTCAACTACATTTTTGAAAAAACTATAATAATACGTAAATTCTTTTAAATAATAATTAGTTATACGTTTCTCGCTCGATAGTTTCCTCACAGATGCTTATCTATTTATTTATCTGCTTAGTTGCATCTGTCATTATAAAGCCATTCTTCTCTAAGAGGTATTAATTTTTTTTGCATAATATATTTGCAGTATTATACACATATGGTATCGCATCCCTTTACCAATGACAATCCTACCATCGTTCCCCTTCAGATTGTGGTTTTTGTCCGTCTCGTCGTTAAAACCATGCCGTGGCTTTCTCCTCTCCAACGTCGAGTCCTCCTTTCCCGTCCTCCAACACAAAGTTGTACCACTAGTTCGAATATCCTTACGCCCGACAAGAAACACCTTGCGTTACAGTATCACCTCAAGCTCTGGATCTTTTTATGATTGTGATAGAAGACGAGTTCCCGCTTCCTTTTCCTCTACTCCGGCTTATTTTTTCCGTCTCCGTGCAAAGCGAATGCTTCTTGCAGCTTACGTAATGCGATGTGGTACCGCATTACGTAAGCTACAACATAGTTATGTTCTATGTTGCTCGTCTCTTTTCTTATAAGCATCACTAGGTTTGTACTTGGGGTAATTATGAAATGCGGGTACGGAAATCTCTCGAATAAGCTATGTATGATCTAGATTCGTTCTTCGCACACAAGCTTGAAATAATGCACGATGTCGAACAATGTTTTATTCGATACTTTTTCAATAAAGAATGTGCGTATTAATTTCATATAACTCTTTACATTTACAGTTAAAAACAATTTTTTAGTTAGATTTGTATTAAAACAAATGAAACTCATCATTACTGAATCCATAATTAATAAAATTAAAAAATTAATTTTAAAACTTTTTTATCTTCATAAATTTTTAATTGATTAGAAGATAAAATTAGTAAAGGCTTAAGCTTACAAATGATGATAAAAAGCATGAAAAATTTTTTAATTATTCATTAGAACTTGAACATATATCGATAACATACTTGAATAAAATTCATATAACATAGCTCGTTCATACTAATAAAATAAATAACAAATTTTTTTCCTCAAATTCGGCGCCACGTTAGTAGTTAGAATGTGACGTGTGCTCACAAGTCGTTTATAAATTTGTCCACCCGTTTATCTAAAGATATATGAAAAGGAGACTTGGCTAGAGAGAAATAGATCGAGAATGCTCGAGGGTGCCCTTTTAAAGACCGAAGTTTCTCAGACACTTTACATCACCGCCTACCTCCTTTTCTGACAACAGGCTGTCTTTTATTGCGCATGTCACGACCCAATTCTCGACTTCGCATCCGTCTTGTTTAAAAGTCCCTAGTTATCATCGCCGCCAACTTATTTGAAAAGCACCCAAAGTGCAGAATAAGGGCAGGACCAGCAGTTCGTTGGAAAACCACGCGAATGACTCGGCCTCGCTACTACTCATCGCCGCAAGCTAAGAACTCTTGAGTAACGGATTTCAAGTTGCCAACCAAGGACAGTGGGAAGAGCTTCGAATACTCGTTAGGTTATTACACTAGTTACATTATTTTTATGCAGTTGTCATGTCCCTTATCCATAAAGGTTTTAAAAATTTTGTGCATTGAAGAGAGATTCATCTGCCTTTATCATTGCTTTAATTAGAGATTGTAGAATTAAAATTGACAAGCATTATCAGCAGGTAATTTGCAAAAAAGTCAGGTACCTATATAAATTTTACATTGATTATATCACGTTTTGAAATAAACAATAATATTAATATTGCAAAATATAATATATAATTTCAATGATAAAATTAAATATTTATATTCGATTATTGCGCACGCGTAAGCATATTCACGCACGAATTTGTGAAATTTAATAAACACACCCTTATGGTCTGGTAAATAGCACAAGAAATTGTATGTATAAACTTTGATTACCATAGCACGAAACATTAGAATATATTTAGATGGTACGTACACTTATTAATATAGAATTTATAGTTGGTATACAGAGGTATAACAGAGATAATAAAAATTCATAAGAATAACATTAATTTTATTATTAAATAACTATTAAACTAATTTTATGATATTTTTTTTAATTTAAGTAGATCCTCTATTCTTACGAGCATAAAAGTAAAAAAATAATCAATAATTGGAATTTATGAAACAAATAAATATACAATTCGAGGTAAATTTATTGGCAATAGGCAAATTAGATGTATAGGCATGAAAACTTACAAGAGAACTAGTAAAATGTATTAGCATGTTAAATGAAGAGTTCATTATTATCGATGTCGAATGAACTCGAATCAAAACATTGAAATTGAAATAAAGAATATTAAAGCGAGAATATAGAAATACACACGGTTTCCTCGTTTTAAACTCTCTTATACGCACAGTTGAGAAACTTTATTATGCAGATTTGCTTGCATACAGTAGTAGCTCTTGGATGAAAAATATCAGGACGTGGGGAACATGGCTTTACATATGCGCACGATATTAATGATAGGGGCGAACTAAACGCGCTCACGCAATAATATGTAATACTGCTTGAAAAGCCAGTTTATTCTCGTAAGTGGAAAGTTTTTGGTTCATACTAATACGTGTGAACAACAGGACCACTACTAGCCGAGGTGTTCCTTTAAAATTTAATTCATAATCTAGTTACTTAACCATATACTTACACTTCCATTGAATTTCTAGTTTTTTACTTTTTCCTTCCCTTTTCGTTAGTAATTTTTGTTTTCTTTCCCTTAGACGTGGTTTTATACGAGAATACGCACTCACATATGCAATAAAAAGCGCATTAGTTTGCAAGTTTTACACGTGTATAGCAACCGGATTATTTCTCTCATTCTTTTCTCATTCTTTCGTGCCTAAGAGTATGGAGGATTTATATGGAAAAGACGGGTGTACAGCGAAAGGGAAGAATTTTTCTTTTTTTTTGCACGAGCTCCTTCATTATTTCATATTAGACCATAAAATTTCAGCTTTTACAACTGTACAATTAAAGTTAGCATATCGAGTATTAACGAGTGTAGCATACGTAGTATGAACAATCACTAATGTTAGTTATTTTCTCGCGAGTTTTCTTAACTATTATATATCGCAGGACTTAATCTTATTTATGAGAAACGACCCAACATTTTGATTGTCATTCGATCGTTTTATTTTCCGTACGTGGCAGTACCTTTTATGTATTCTCGTGATATAAGGTGTATCCCGGAAAATTCGCATTTATCTCTTTAAAATCCTAATCATAGGCATAAATTTTGCTCTAATCTCTCGGAGAGCTATCAAGCACTTGCACGTATCGTAATATCGGGCCGCTAACCATAAAATTAGAAATTCGTTGCTAACGCCGTTGCTGCCCTCTTAGAGATTGAGCGAGAGGCCATTCCATCGGAAAATTTATGGAGGCTTCGGTAGCGGCCTGACTCTATCCCGACCTTAACTAGAAGGAGCAATATTTTCTTCTGCCTACGCGAACTCTCGCTCCTTACATTCACGAATTAGTCGTTTTATCTGATTAGTAATTACGTGGATAAGGGAGTGAACTAGGGTCCACTCGAAATGTTGTGTTAAATTGGCTCGTTAAATGAAATCCATCCGTTTTATTAGTTAATTAATCGTGGATTCGTTTCTTTGGATCCTGTAAAATTTCACGACCATGTTCGAAGCTGCTTGTAACCATTTCATATTTCTTGACTACAATTTTATTTCACCTTTTGATTAATGTCATCCGATAATCAAGAGCAGTTATTTATCATATTTATGGAAAATCGTAATGGAGTGTCTATTCTTAAATGACTTACACATTTCGATAATTTCGATTTAACAAGAATTGATACATACACGATGTGGGTGCGTAAAAATTCATGATTGTAAAATATTCTTATAAAACAAGGACTTTATGTGTTAAATAAAAAAATACTGCTTATTTAGATTTCATTAAGTTTACATTATCCTATGTTTGTATAAAAGCAAGTAAACTTGTAAACGTCATACATAATTCGTTTGAAATATTTTTAACCTTTATTTTCCACACCTTCGTAAAAAGTTAATAAAAATCCCTGCATAATCTAAATATAATATTAATTATAGAATTAAAATATATATATTAATAGTCTAATATCTATTATTATTGGATTTCTTTAAAATGTATTAATCTGATAGGGGGTAGTTAATCAGTAATCAAGTAGGTCTTTCGTTTTCAATTTAATTAAAAACATCTCATATTACGTATACTCTAATGTATTATTTAAGAAATAATCAGCCGTGCAGTTATAAGCATGTAAGTAGATTTATGACTGTTAACTGACGTAGCAGTATTTCTTACAAGAATACTGTTTCGCTGTTGTCAACCATTGATAATCACGCAATATAGTAAAATAAGATGAAAATTGATTAAAAGGTCAGATTTAGCATATAGAAAATAAAAATAAACAATAGGTTGTAAAAGAGGTTCGCTGCAATTTTCAAAGTGAAAAGTACAGTCAGTGACGATAGGAGCAAATGTGAAATGGTATGTGAGTCATAAGAAGAAACGCTGCTAAAATGAAAATAGAACATAAGTGGTATTGAAGGCATGATTGCATAATTGCCATCTTAATTCCGGTAATTTATCCCAGCAAAGGCTCGAGCGGCTGTGGAAGGGTAAGAGGAAGTCACACAGCTAGTAATGGTCTCAATATATTTACGAGGACTCTCTTTTATTTTCGCCCTCAACTTACGTGAGCGCATGCTACAAAGGCGCACACGTTCATGGGAACAGTGGGAGGACGATTTTGTGTTACGATAAGCTCAAAGCAACGACCACGAGTGCCGTGTGTCATAATTATTCGAGAATAGCCACCAACGTACGGTCGAGGAACTTCGCTGAACAGTCACGATCTCGTTTAAACGTAGAGAGAGAGAGAGAGAGAGAGAGAGAGAGAGAGAGAGAAAGTTTGTATACTTACATCCTTGTACTCGTACATATATTTTCATATATGCATGTTTGTATATGCTTTTGCATAAACATACACACATTTCTGGGCTTTGTTTCGTTTGTGTATACTATTATCGAGAACGCGTAAATGTAACTGTACATTACTACATATGCGTATATACATAAAGTTGATTATGTGTATTTGTATAAAATGGGGACAAATTAGCTAAAGTAAAGCAGATATTAACAGATAATAATGCAAAGAAGAAAAAATATCTAGGCTAAAGAAACCGAAAAATACAAGATCGTATGTGTGAGATAAATATGCAGTGAAACTCTTGAAATTGTTAATTTAAATATTTCAAAGTTTGTGAACGGATATTCTTACTTAACCCCTCTTTAAAAGATGAAATAAATAAAAAAGAATAAAAATATTTGATAAGATGAACTAAAATAGTATATCGAGGAATTTTAATAGAGAAAAAGAATAAAGTTATACATAGATTTTTTTATCAAAATACGGCCTCTAAGCTCCAAACCTTCATACTGAATTCGAATGAGTATCGACTTACGAGTATTTGAAACATAATTCTTAGTACCGCTAACCAAGTAGTAGCTTGACTTAGAAATGGGAAGAAAGTAATAAAATAGCAAAGCAACAAATGTTTACTATTTGTGCAAATGATAGAGAGTGCAAATGATGCAAAGTGAGCAGCCGAAGGGGGCAGGGGCAGATATAGTAAATTTTAACCAATGAAATTGTTAGTGCTGTGGACAAGGAGAATAACGATATCGCACGTTCTCTACTTCGACGTAAGCGCTGCAAAATTTAATCGAATCCGTCTAGACGTAATTAGTTCGAAGTTACTATATTAGCATTATATACTGTGCAATAAATTTTTATTTTTGTAGTTGTGTAAATTCTCAAAATTTATGTTCATGTAATTAAAATTAAGTAACGACTGACTCATAACAATTAGCAAGATTTGTTTCATTTAATTGTTCAACTTGTGTAATTAACAATTTTTTTAATTATAATCTATTAAATAAAAACTTGTAAATTGGTTTTAATTTTAATGTTTGTTGATTAATTTTAATTTTTTTCTATTAATAAAGTATAATTATACAATACATCGATTTAGCTCCTATTCACAATAAAAGGTATAAAATGTCTTAAGCTATTCAATCATTAATCGCTCATTAACTATCGTATACAACATTTATTAAAAAAGAACTCTTCATTCCCACTTAAAGAAAATTTGAAAGCGAAGAGACTCTTTTTAAATCGTGTAACAAAACGCATAAATTCTTCCCTCTGCTCTCTATCTTTCTCCTTATCATTGTCTTATTTTTCCCCCATCCTACTCTTTTCTCTTTTACTTTCTGTTTCTTTATCTCATTCTCTCTGTTTTTCGGTTGGTACTGTTTACTTTATCATAGTCTGTCTCGGTGCTTTTCATACATAGAACCTTGCGAGACTATCTCTTTAAATTCGTCGCTTTCACTCTTAAGTCCGTTTGCTAAAGCGAGACTGAGTGAAAATTACTTGTCTGTTAAAGAAAGACGAAAGAGTCGGAAATAGAAAGGTTGGTGTGAACAAAGATTTAGGGAGAGAAAAACAGAATAATAAATATGCTAAAAGAATGAGGAAAGGAATTACAAAACTCAAGAGAAAAAATTTCGAAGCATAAAAATGACAAAAATTTAGAAAGACGGTTATTCATACTCGCACGCGTAAAGCTATTCAAAATAAAAGTTTAATTTTACAGATTAAGATTATGTTCTTAAATTTCTAAACAAATATATGCCTTGAAAAAAAATTGCACTTTTAATTATCTTTTTTAAACAAAATTTATAGAGAAAATATGATTCACAACTACTAAATTGGAAATTTATTATTATTAACTTTATACAATAGTTGTTATATGGTTATAGTGAAACCTATGCTTTATGTATGTATTAAGAAATATTAAAAGCATTGAGAAGTTAAATTAGCTAGATATATTAACGAAACTTTTGAAATACTATAATCGTTATTTTTTCTGTTCATCAACTTCAAAATTTAGGAGCTATCATCCGCTTAAACTTTACTTGCCAGCTCCAGCTGCATACAAAATTGCAACATAGAACTTCATAAATACGCATTATAAGTAGATACTATATCGCAAGTTCATTTCTATTCCTTTCACACTCTCTCTCTCTTTCTCGCTGTTCTAAAATTTAACTACGACATATAATAATACAATTTATACATGTGGCGGAACAAGGTATAAGCATCTGCAAATGTGTACTCATATAGACCTTAGCACGCATTTAATCGAGCCAAAGCGCATACTGAAGACTCCCCGAAGCAAACTTTATACATAAAAACTTATATACTTATATGTATTCAAAATTATACATGTATAAACATACGATCAGGAATACAAACAGAGTTGAGAGGAAACAAAATGAATCCTCTAAGGAGAAAAGACTATGTACATTCATGGTTTTACCTACTTTTAACGCGCTCACTTTCGAAAAACAATTTCTCAATGAACCTCGAAGACTGTGCAAGGGATGAAAATATTAAGACATGTAGAGTATTTTTGATATGACAGTAGTTTACTATAGTAAAATACTTTTTCCATTCGTGTACTCGCAATTATATGTACTATTTCGCGCGTACTCACCTGACGTTATTTATAATAAAAAGCACAATATTAGATAAAAGTGAATGCCTAAGAAGATACTAAATTTTTCTCTAGCTCGTGTACACAAAGTGCTGTAAAGCCTTTTGCATAAATTATATTAAGGAAGTAATGTTTTAGTAAGATTCCATTAAAATTTATAGCCAAAAGAAAGTAGTTCTAATTAGCTTTATGGCGTTATAACGACATAAGTGCAAGGACAAGAGCAGCTGCAGTTTTAATTATAGCTCTTCTAGCGTAAAATTTACCGCGTATATTTGAAACGTGGCAGATACCGCTAAAATCGCTGGAAACAAAAGTAACTTATCAGTTCCATCGCCGCGCAACCGGAAACACATAAGCACCAGCACACCCACACGAATACGCGTATACGATTGCAGGAGTGCAAGTACTACATTCGAACAGCTTTAAACTCGTATGCATATATCTTATAAAAAAACCAAGTGTGCGAGCTTCCAGAGCTCGTGCACGATCGCGCCACGTTTTCGAATATCCGTAACTCGACTAGATGCATCTTATGTGCTGTAACAATAATTTTCTCTTTTCGGAAACCAACCTGCGTAACTGTCCGTCCAAGTGTAAACTCTGACAACTTTTCTTACACTTGACTGCTATTACTCCATTTCCTTTTCCACCTTATTATCATGTTTTCTAACAAGTGTCATATCTTAAAGGAAAGTTATAAACTTGATTAAGATTAGAAATATTAATTGCAATAATTTCAAAATGGCTTCATGGAGTCTAGCCATTTCAATGAGAGAGAAAGAGAGAGAGAGAGAGAGCAACCAAGAGAAATGAACCAACTTAGGCGTAACAATACGTTAATATTACTATTGTGTGTATTTTACAATTATATGCGCATCTGTGTTGTTAATCTTACTGTATTGCTGTCACTAGAGAATTGCAGAAACTTCTTTCTATGCACACTATTGTAGGATATTACGTAAAAAGTAAAAGTTTAGAAATTTAGTTACGAATTATTAGCATTAAAATGGTACTTTCAATTTTATTAATGGATCAATGTATTTTATCTAATTTATCAATATTTAAATATTTTATCTATTAATCAAATAATGACAAAAGTTAGTTGAAAACTTTTTCAATATAAATTATAAATAAAAAAAAAATATTAGAAATTAGAATTTATGTCAATTAATCGAAATTTTTAATTTGATTTACATTAATTTTTTAATATTAATATAATTATTATTTGATATTCTTAGTAAATATATTTTAATTTCTTGTAATTTATATGGAACATTTGAATAGAAAATGACAAATATAGTATAGTAAATTTCATTGAAACTCAAATTTATGAAATTATTTTTTATCGAACAACTTATTGAGTGTGAATTTGCACCTACTTACCCAGAATTTTGGCTAATTAATCAAATAAAAAATCTCATTTCCAGGCCCTTCACAAGAAAGCCTCATTCATTATTCAGTATTCGATCAACTTTAAAAGGAAACAAGCAAATAACTAAAATAAAGCCAAAAGAAGGATTTGCCAATATCGAGATTCGAAAAAAGATAGCTATCACCGCGATATCCTATCGTGAAATTTCCGGGGTCAACTTCACTCAAATAAATCCATCGACTGCTCCATCCATAGGGCGGACACCTATCGTTCGAGCGTCTATCCCTTTCTCGTCGCTCTCCATCACTCACCCGCCCTCTCCTGTCCTTTTTCTCTGTCCTCGTAGGGTTTGCGCGCTGCATGGTTCGTCCATCATCAAAATTGAGTAATAAGTCCCGGTTTGCCACAGGACGCTGCGTCTCCTTTATCCCTTCCAACCTTCCAGCTCTTGAAAACTTAATCCGGGATATGAGTGAACTTGCGAATAGAAGTACCGCCTTTGGACGGGAGGCATTCTTTTAAACCTGCCTTCTTCTAAAGCTGCCAGAAAATGGCTCAAGCAGAAATTTTACATATACCTATCTATTTTCAGTATTTGTTCGTGTACTTCTATTACCTGGGAATCGGTACTTTTCTTCCTTGACGAGAATTTTTACAGACGGAGTTTTATGTCATGAGTCGTTCTTCTAAATCCGATTCGATAAATCATAAGATGCAAAATTAGAATTTTTCAAAAATTAATACATTTATAAATAAATCAGTCAGGGGTTTGTTTTCAAATTTTTAATTACAAATTCAGACATTTATGAGTCTATTACATGAAATAGCTTTGTAGATAATCTTATAATAGCTAATCTTATTTCTCGAAAGCTTGATTTTTATAAAAATTCTTGATAAAAGTAATGAGTGATATCCATAGTCGAATTTTCTTTTTTTTTATAGTATTACAATTCGCGTATACTTAAATTTTTATTTATCGTAACTTAAAAACTTAATAGGATACCCTGCTGTAACATTCGTTTATTATATAACGTTATATTACATTATCATATCCATAAGATCATTCGATAGCTGAATTTGGTAACCTTTTCTTAAACATTAGTAAAGCAAACGTAAAATTTTAATCCTTTGAAAAACGAAAAATTCTACCACGAACCTTAGAAACAATGAACTTTCAAGTACGAGTATAACACATTTATCATCTATAGATATAGACCCTAATAAATTTCATAACAAAATTCTGTTCTGTTCACACACGAAGCTCTCGGTACTTCCAACCATTTTGACGCTGCTGCGCACAAATTGCACCACCGATGTACTCATATAAGTGCTCCCTTTTGAGCGCACTTTACAGCTCTCAAGCTCCATATGCCTAGACCCTAGAATAAAAAGAGAAAAATTAGGGATGAAGTTGAAAGCAAAGAAGGTCTAGGCTGACTCGATCTATAGCGCTCCTACAGACAAGTGACACCTTGGAACACAATTATGAACAATTAGCTGCGTACTTAGTTTGAGTAGATGTGTACGAGTCCATCTTCCTGTATTTTTTCACATAAAGTCTCATTTTCCCGATCATACTCGGAATAGTCAGGCTTTATTTCTTTCTCTTATTTTCTCGATTTCGGCTGATGAACAAAAGTAGTACTACTAGCAGTTGACTCACTCAGAAGGTGAAATTTCATTACCCTTGTGACAGCAGTGGCACCACTCTTCTCTACACTGATCTACTATTACTCTTCTGCTTTCTATTATGTAAAAGCAGTGGAAGGAGCTTTGACTTTCACATTTTCGAAATACAATAGCAGATGTTCCATGAAATTACATCATTTTATTTACACTTTCATTATTATATTTCATGCTGCATTTGAACTAAAGTTTTCACTACATACACACGTAATAAATAAATGAATATAATACTGCTTTATTCGAATTACGAAATAACATCGAGAGAAAATAAATTTTTTAAATTCGAATAAAAATTATAGAGACTCCCAACTAAAATAAAGTTGAAAACAGAATACTAGTGTATATGAATACTCATGCGCTATTGCATATACTCATTATTTGTCAAGCTATTATAGAAATTACTTTTAAATCACATTTAATGCCTGTATTAATACAATTACTAAAAACTCGGATAATATAAGTACAATTAGCTCATTATACGACATAATATAAAGCGCCTTTAATTCAATAAACTTTTTGTAGCAATCAAATTTTATGAAAAGATGTAAATTTAACAGTATCCATCTTGCATATATACATCCAAAATGGATGAATAAGTATAAGAATGCTCTGAAAAGTTAAATAAATGCTTACCGTTCATAGGTCTTCCAATAAAGTAGAAAAAGGTTGAAATCAAAACTAACGACATATCATATTCGACGTATCCTTGACTAAATAATTTTCTAATCGCCTTGAATTTCACCGATGCAGTCGCGTAACACTTACAAGGAGGCACTCAGACGTCCTTCAACGTATTGAGAAAATCGTGAATGCCACAGCAAAAGCACCAGTGGTTTCTCCAGTACTTCGATCACTCTGCTATACCAAATGCTTAATAGAACTTGTCCTTTTCGATCGCAATAGATTTCAATAGAGAGCGAGGACTCGGTAAAACTCAAGAAGAACATTAGAAAAGTTTGAAATCAATGTTTAAATAAGTAGAAAAGGAAGATTTTAATGGTTGGAATAAAATTTTATTTTATTTTTGAGATAAATATACGAATTAAATCGAGATAAATTTGAGATAAATATACGAACACGGAAAAGATATAAAATATTTTATATGTACTTTCGCTAATCATTCTGTTTCTGTGATATCTTAATGTTACTTATTTAGAATGTCCCTACCAGTCATCAAGAAATGCCTGAAAATCTTTTAAAATTATGCACGCAAACGAATAATAAAATAACGTGATGAAACTGAATAATATTTTTAAATATTCTTTCGTAATATACAACGCGCGTAGTTACTTGTATTACACAAAAGGTTTATTTTTATCATTTAAAAAAAGAACGACTTTCTGTTTTTTTTTAATAACAGATAATGCTTTTGTCTGTATCCGAGCATTCTTTTATAGATAGAAATCTGAGTTACATAAATTTCAATCCTCATAATGTATGCGGTTACGAAAATGAATTTATATAAAATCATATGGATTACGTTAGATTATAATTGATTCAAACTGTTTAGCTAATTCATATTTTCTAATATCATAAAATTTGGACATATTATCTAGGTTTTTTATAGAAACAAAAAAATCTTCTTTTATGACAAAGGTTTGAAAAAATTTTTATTTGATATTATATCGCAGTTTGTTGAATGCAAAATAAATCTGATTGTTAAGAATTTTATCATAAAAGTAGAAAAACAGAATAGATTTTTTTTAAGCCACAAAATATCTGCAAATATAAAATAATAACTCTTATAAAAGAATTATTATTTTTTATGTCAAGGAAAAATTAAAATCTTGACGCGCATTTTTCATACTATGCATTATAACGCATAAAATTCTACATCAAATTTATTCTAGAAAATTTCTTTGTAGGGCGCATGTTCTTTTATAAAAACTTTAAAAAATTTCATGACATTTTAGGTAGATATACGTATATTTAAAATGTAATTTTAAAATCATTATTAATTTTATTTTAATAATTTAAACTTAATGTCATAAATAGTTCATTTATAAAAGTATAATAATATTTATTTCATATTTCCTATTTTCAAATTGTAATTATTTTTAATTATTTTCAAATTTTAATTAAATTTTACTTAGATTATACTGCTCATTTTTTTCTTAAAATCTATTCCTATTGATTTTAACAATATCCTCTTATTATAATCGTTGTACGCGAAAGAGAAACAAATGCATTTGATCCGTATTTATATACATAATAAATTAAAATATAAATATAACTTAAAACATTCATAACGGTTTATTTTAGTATATATCAGTAATTTATTTATTCTATTACTATATTTTCAAAGATTTTTCTATATTTAAATTCAAGTAGATTTTAATATTGATATAAAATATCTATAAAGGAAATTATAAAATTAAAGGCTATATATACATTTCGATATGAACAGAACATATTAATCTTTACGATTGGCTTTTTCTCCTTCTAAAAAAATCAGAATATCCGGTCTCTTCTCTTTTGTGTTAAAAATAATATTTTAGTATCAGCATTAATTGTATGCCTATTATCATTTATGATCATCATCTAGAATAAATTTCTATAGAAAAACTTTTTTGAATTTTTTTCGACGAATTAATATAAAATATTATAATATTTATAAAATAGTATAAATGATATAAAGTAAAATTAGTATTTGAATTAATATTAAATATACAAGAATGATTTTTACTATAATTATTAATTCATATTTGTGTTAATTAATAATTTTATAGTATATAATTACACATATAAAATAATAAATTTTTAATTTCTACAAGCAATTAATAACTATTTTACTTATATTTGGTCAACTTTATTTTCATTGACATTCTTTAAATTGTATTCTTAAAAGCTTAAAGTAATTTATCAATATAAAATTACAGAGATTAAAACATTCTTTCATAGGATAACAAAATATTCATTTTTAATAAGAATACCTCTAATCTTCGCTCATAGTCACAGGAATCTAACAATCACGGAAGAAAATCTACAGAGAAAGTTTAGATTTAAAAATATAAAAAATAAACAGTTCTAGTGAAAAAGCTAATTCTTTTATTTCCTAATAAACAGCGAATATTTCTGAATTGAAAATAAAAAGACGAGTATAGCGTAATCGCGAAATCGATTGCCCTAAGAACTCCTTTGAGAATTTCTCTATAATTCCCTACACCGTATACCAGAATATGAATTCAAGATAAAAATTAGAATTTTATTAAGAAACTTGATTCATTCTACTGTCACTTGAAGAAACGGAAAAAGCAAGATCGAATAGGTTAGATGAGAAAAAAGCATGAATAAGAGGAAAGAGAGGGACTGAACTACAGAAAATTTTTGAAGTGAATGAGGTGCCAAGTCCCTGAGGACAAGAAAGAAGAAAATCTCCCTTAGTTTCTTGTACTAGCGAGACTTGTCCTTCGAATAGCGTTGTCAGCCTTTCCATTCAGCTGCTACTTTGCTACTCCCTCATTTCCTACGATCTCCTTCTCTTTTCTGTACTGCACGATTCCTCTACATCCCCTTCACTGATTCTTTTTCTACTTCGGAAAAGGTAGGTTTCTACTATTCTACCTCTTCTTTTGTGCTTTTTATATGTGGTAAAAATTTAAGAAACTATTAATTTTTCAAGGCTCTATTATCAAATGCAATTTTCTACCTGCGATTTCATTATAATAGATGCATAAATGTTGGAATATTAAATATTTTTGAAATTTCATAATACGAATTGTCTTGGTTTATTTTAAAAATTAATTAATGAGTTTTATTCACGAAGTGAGAGATCTATTTCGTACTGTTTCAGTTCACTTTATTAAGATAATTATGTAAAATTTATTTATTTGTGTTAAATTTATAATTCTATATTATACACAAGGATTCATTATCTGTAATGAAAACGCCCTATTAAAATCTTAACGTAACTATAATTTCTCAATATTTGTGCTTAAAAGTTGCGTTGTTGCATAGAAAATAATGCATTTTTATTTCTGCACAAGCTTGTTGTCGGAATAACTTTGTTAAACTGGATAAACCACATCAAAAGGTTCTTGAAAAACGGAATAACAATTTCGTTATAACCAAACGTGTCTCAGTTGTAACCACCGTAAAAATTCTTGGTGTGTATCTGAGATAAAATAAATAGCGAAAAAAGCAGATAAAGAAAAATATACCCAGGATAAAGTAGAACAAGACACTAAGCACAGCAGTCGAAGAAAGAAGAAAAATAAAAAGAGATAGGATACGGAAAAGGTTTGTCTGGCAAGAAAAGCAGCCTCCGCTGTTTTGTATTCCGTGCTCGAGGCAAAATTTAATTTTTTGACTCTTTTAAGCTACAAGCAGCTACAGTGGCAGCGATGCTTGATTCCCTCGAGGACGAAAGATAGGACTTCGTTTTTCGTATTTTCGTTGATCCTTCAAGCTGAAAATAATTGTCAATTAACTCATCATCCACAATTCGTTTACTTCCTACTATGTCTAGGCTTATAAAGAATTTTAAAAACTTAAAAAGGCCTAAAAGAACGCACTTATATGCGTTTATTTTTTAATACAAACGTCAACAACTTGAAAAGTAGAAAAAAATTTATTATTGCGTATAATATATTCACCATGTATTTCATTATCTATATTTAGACTTAAAGCAGTAATAGTGTTGATTTTTCATATGTGAAATTTGTATATATATACAATTGTGGCTTACCCGCTACATAATGATTTTCATTATTTAAATAATTTGAATTTACAGCATGACAAATAATTCGAAAGAAATAAAATTTTTTAATTTTTTATACGTGTAATTTTAGTAAAAAATAAATAAATTTAATATAATCGCGTTGAACTACTATTTATTTAGAAGAATACGAACTTGTCTTTGCTAATTTACGATATTTTATAAGTAATTATGAAAACAGATACTTATATACTGAATACTTTATTTTTTTTTATTTACTCCTTACACAATGATAAAAATCATTCCGTAAGTATCTTCATATATACTGGCACGTAAAAAAATTTCTAAACATCGTGAAATTAAACATCCAATTCAAAATTTCACAGCTCGTAACTGCCTTTGTCCTTGTCAGCTGGATTACTGTTAGCAGGAGAGTCATACCTACACCGTGTTCCTAATTTCCATAGCCAATGCATTGTATCTACGGGGTTCGCTTACAGGCGCGTACGACCAATCGACGCTTCAGTCTATCTAGACACGACGAAACACACGGTCGGCCATGCCGCAACACAATCCAATATCAAAATCTACGCTCGGACTGGTCACGTTCCATCCATATCGTCTACACCGAAACGAAAGGCTTCGCGCTTTGATGGACATAAGGGCAATGGCGGAAGATAGAGTACCGCATAGCTTTAAAGATGTCAGCGACACACGCGCGCACTACTCGCCAATGACGAAGTACCGGACGACGACGCCGCTTTGGTATTATAATTTCCGGGCGTCACACTTGTCCTCAGACTGCGCGTCTCTACGCATCCTGAACTCGCATCACTGCGCGTACGTGTGAGTGGATACGCGCATTTTTGGCTGTTGGTATGTCGAGGCCATACAGTGATTGACAGAGTGCTCTCTTGGCAATGATTCTGCCTCTGGATCGCGCCGCGGCTACCCTCCTGTGTCCAATTGTGCGTACGTGTGCTTGTGCCCGATTGTGCACACGTCAATGTGATTGTATTGAAGAGAAATATGTCTTTAAAAAATTAATTTATTTAAATCTCTCTATCGCGAAATCTAATTGATAGACAGCCACTAAGAGCCGTCTAATCGACGCATTATCTTGTCTCTCTTTATCTCTTTCTCATTCTCTTTCGCTTTCACCTTCTATCTTTATCTTGTTTGTCCATAGTCTGTCTGACCAACCACTCGACCATTTTCCGACTTCGGAATTAATTTGTAATTGGGTATATAAGCATGCATTCTTGCATATTTGTATTCAAATGAGAAGACAAGATGTACATGCCATTGACAATTTCTAGACTGACATAATATTAAGATAAAAACGATAGATTGCTGCAATCAATATTGATTTTTTAGGATCATTGTTATTTCATGGAAAACCAATGTATTATTTATTAGAATGGGTAATTATTCCTTTTCATCGATATCAGTATGATAGTGAGAAAACACAGATTCAATTGCCGTTTTCCAATTAATTTATTTAAATTCAGACATGGGGATGTACACGTACGTGTGCGCGTGCATGTATGTTTACATACGTAAACAGGCATCTAATAACCAATAATAAACAAAATCTAAATTTATAAAAAAATTTCTTAACATTTTTGTACTTAAATTATTTGTAAGTCTATTATTTGTAAGTAGATATATATATATATATATTTATTTCGTCCCTTGATGTACAGGTTTTTTACTACAGTCATATAATGTGACTTATCCGAATCTTCAAAATAATAATTCTTAGAGAACTTTCCGAGTGAGTTTTTTTATACTAGAAAAATTATAATAGTCTAAGTTTTCTCAAATGTACGTGCATTATGCGATAAAATTTGTTATTTTAATATAAAAAATATTGTTTTTATAATTATATAATTATTTTGATAAAAATAATTGTTGTGCTATATACAATAATTTGTCATTATATCTTTGTTTACAAAAATTAATAACTTAAATATTTTTAACTAATTCATTGATTAAAAAAAATTGTTTTTAAATGTAAATTACTTTTTTTACTATCCTTCATTTTCTAAATAGTAAATCATATCTAAATTCTATTGTTTATTATGAAGCCCAGGAATAAATGTTTTACATTATGTTTAAACAAATCTAAAATACAGGATCTTCTTTACTCTGATGTCAGAATTATCGATTTCTCCTTTTTTGTTGTCATGAAATTATCGATAAGATTATTAATAAAAACAAAAGTCACACTAACAAGACAGAAAGATATACCACGCAATCTATAATTACTTATTCGAATCCAGCAACTATCTTCCTCAGCTTCATTGATGTTCGCTTCATAAAAGCACTCAACACCATTCCCTTCGTAAACGTAGGTTTAATGAAAAAAATATCGCAAAATGAATCTTGACACGAATCCAATTTCACAATAAGAGTACGAGATATATCCGATCAAACGTGCCGTCGGCCAATATCAACACGGTGTCAAAGGGACAAGAAGAGACTGATAGAGCCGCGACTCTCAGTTTGTTTTCCAAGCGCACGTTTGCTCGATGACGTTGGATCATTAACACGAGTACTGCACGATCCTCTTCAGTCGAGGCGAAGTGAATCGCGTAAATTTAAACTACGCGCTTCTGTCCATTGTTACCGTTATCGACGCTCGCTCGTGCAAATCCCAAATCCAGACGTCATTTGAATCTCGCTTTTTTTAATGTAAAAATATTTCAGCTCTATAATCACGAATACGTCACTTTTTGACAATTAGACTTGCGACTATTTCCTATGTGAAAAATTTATTTTTAGTAGGTCTAATATTATGCATGATTTACCTCAAACTTCGACTTAACAATAATTATGTTTTGAATTTAAAAAATATGAAAACGAAGTATTGCATATTTTTAGAGATGTAATTTCGTACGAATATTTTTCAGAATATCCATTGATCTACTTAATGAGCTAGTCATTTCAAGTCGTGTATTAACTAAGATGCGATCTACTAGAAAACTATAATAATTAGCTTTATTTTTCGAAGGTTTTAGCATTTATCATAACTCAATAACTAAATGAAATTTAGTAATTCTATTATCATTATTGCACTATAAATACTACATTATGTGATAAAATTTTGAAAATAGTTTTCATGAAGTGACTTTAAGTCCACCGTATTTTACGAGTACTTTTTTTTTATTATCGTGTAATTTGTGTTTTTCTCACTATAATGTGATGCAGTTAAAGTAAATTTGAGAAATTTCAATTGTTTAAGATAATGTAATGCTTCAATTGAGTTTAAAAAAATTGAAAAAATCAGAAGGTAATCTGTTTCAAATGTAACTTTGCATTTCACTAGTATCACATGAAAATCAAAAATCAATTTTTATCAACCAAACTTAGAAGTACATTATTAAAAATAGTTCTGCGATACTCGATATATTGTTATCAGATAACTGAGGGTACTCAGAATGCGAATACCTTCTGCACAATGGTAAAGCCATTGTGTCCATTCCCACGTCAATTTTTCGAAAATTCCACCACTAGACAATACTCGATTGGCTTGTCGATAACAAACGATTTTCTCTTCTCTTCTCCCCTTCCGTTTTCTTCGTTGTATATGCGTACGTCTGTCAGCACTGACGTCCACGTTGAAGAACATACGATGTCCTTTACGTCTTTTAACTCTGCTATTCCATGTCTATTCGATGATTCCGTGAAATTGAGAGGATAGATGGAGGGTATGATTGTGCCCCATCATCCATCGGCTCTGTCGCCAGATTAAGTGTACGTGATGAGACTTGATTATCAACATATGCGTATCCGCGCATATATATAAATACGAAATACCATGAACATCGAATGTATTTACTTTTCAACTGTCTTTTATAAATGATTTCGTAAGCTTTTCAACCGATCGTACCAATGAGCCGTTTTAGCTTTCAATAAAATATTTCCTTGAGTAATACAAATTTTCGACATACAGTGAAATATGTAGTATATTTCCAGGGCATTTTCTTTGTTTAAAAATTTAACGCGAGAGCCGTGGAATTTATTTATGGAGGATGGTTATAAGAATAACGTATCGAAACTAACTTGTTTCTATTGTCATCGTAAATAACACATATTTATACATGAATTTCATTTTACGTTGAAACTAAAGCTCATTTTTCTAAGAAATGCAAAAAAATAATATAAACTCTGTACTAAAAATATAATTTAATCGAGTTTTTGAATGCCTTTCAAGTTGTCGCTCGAAACAATTATATTTAAAATTATCTGGTTTGGTAAAAAAATTATACGCAATAATACTGGATACGCGGTAAATTTAACGAATAAAAGTGTTAGCAATAAAGCATTTAGGACATGCAATTCCATAATTTTTTTTTTCTATTCGAATGAAAGGCAATGAAAACATTTTATGTATTTCAATAATGAAAGTTTAAAGGAATTTTATTACAAAAATTCTAGTCACGTGCAAAGTTATATAAAATTTCAAAACCAAAGAAATTCTCCCTAAATTTGAAAAAGGAGCAATTTTTTACAGGAGCGCAAAATCTTTCCACATCTTTGAAAATGCGAATGACTTACCGACTTCTTGCTCCTAACTTCTCAACAATCAGTGTAAATTCCATTTATTATTTCACAAACTGCAACTGCAAATTTTTCGATCCCCAGAGATAAATGTCGTGTCGATATTTTTCGGGATCTGCGAATCTCGATAATGCGTCGACTAACCCGTTTACTCTACATCAGTGAGTCATCTTCTCGAATTCCTCCTCGATTTCCTCCTACTCACGCAGTAGAAAAAATGAAAACATATGATATTGCCGTTACCTTTAAGGGCATCGTGCGCAATTTCGCGAGAGGGCTATTCGTCATTCTCGTCCCGCGGATGCCGTGGCTCTATCCAAATAGGGTGAATCCCGGGGAAATTGCCAGCGATAACCGTATTTCCTCATCGACGGGTATGGGCATCCTGCCTACATCGCCGATGACGTACCGGCGGTGATTCTTCAGGACGAATTTATCAGGCAATTGTTCGGTGCCGCCGTTAACGGCCCATTCGCGCGTCGGGTTTCTTCGATTCGGTGAAGCCCCTGTACAGCCACTTTGCCTACGCTTCGTCGAGAATTACTACTTTGCACGGAAGATTTGCAGTTTATTTCGCAGTACGGAGAATCGACGATATAATCCAAGCACGGGATTCTTAATTTTCTTTTATTAACGGAACGCGTGTGTTTTAGAGTGGACTAGAGGCTATAAAATCGAGGAGAGCTATTTGAAATTGTACACTCTTAAATTTTTATAGTTAAGTTCTGCTGTAAAATTTTCGAATGGCACATTTTTTCTAAGAAATGAATTAGCTACTGTGATATTGTGCATTAAAATTAAAATAAAGTAATGAATGATAAATTTGCACATGTGTAGTCACTACTGCGCTCCTTTTACATAGAATTAATATATTAAAAAGTACATTTATATTTATTTTAAGGTATTAAGAAGTACTTAAAGACGATTAATGTTATTTGTTTTTTAAACTTTATACTAAATTTTTTTAAAACTTTTATTAGCATAATTTATAAAATACTCAGAAAATTATATTTCTATACTTCTACGGAAAGGTTAAAATATATATACTTTTTATGGAATTACATAAAAACAGAATTCATATAAACTTGTAACTTAATATTAATTTTAAATATTAAATTTAATACCAAAGCTTTTCTGTTATAAATAGCCTGTTATAAATATCAAAATTCTATCGTTATTTTAGATAAAAAATATATTATTTAAGCTTTAATGTTGAATAATTAAGTAAAAATTTAACAATAAATATAGATACGAAGAGTTATAAAATTTTAACCTCGATCGTATATACAGGGACGATCTTTCGCTGGTCTGACAGTATAATGACCAACGCTACTTAAAATACTCGCCTTTGAGTTTATTGCTCGTGTCACGGGAAGCGATTTGTTACCGCTCGACTTCTCTAGGCAATTATTTTTACGTCTATCGAAAGTTTCTTCTTAGTATTTTAAGTTATAAAAATAAATAGCTAATATACAAATGTATATTGATTAAATATTACGGTATTATTCCAGTTATTTTTTTTTTTTATATGTACTTGTACATAACTTGACTTTATTATCAAATTTTTACTAATGTTAGTTATTAATTACTTAGCTTTACAAAATTTATATATTCCACCAAATAATATATATATATATATTTATTTTATTTATTATTTTATTAAAAATATAATCTCTATAAATGAGTTAATTGGTATAAACGTATAATCGTTCCGAGTAGCATTTTTTTTAACAATTAAAATCAATATACTAATTTTATGATAATTTAGTTATATGCTATAAAATTAATAACAGCAAATGATGCTTTTCTAATAATAAATAGTTTTTGCAAGCTGTAGAATTAAAAGTTTCAATATAACCAGTAAATATTGTAAGAAATTTATTATTGACTGCGGATTGAGTAACATATTTTCAAATTATTTGTTTTAAAAGATACATCATTATGCATTAAGTAAATTATGATAATTTTCAAAAAGACTTATATCTAGAATTCGGTTTGCATTTTTTCGTTTTCTTTATTCAAATCTAATCAGAGCGCAAATAAATTTATGTAACTCATTTTCATTTACTCCCACAGAATACGAGCATTCATCTTCGATATGCATTATACACCTTTTAGTTTTCAGCATCGGTTCACTCTCAATCTCCTTGAGCCGTTTTCTTTTTCTTCGACCTCTTGCGGTGAATGAACATAAAAGAAAGAAGGATTCGCATCTCGCTTTTTGTCGGTTGATCGCTCGATTTCCCAGAGCCTGTACTTTTTTTCATCGTTTCGAAAGAAATCGTTCACCTCTCTGTCTGTGTCTTGTTAAGTGAGCGCCGATGGCAGTGATGGATATCGAACTTAATAGTTGTCCGTTCCATCTAACACGTTTCCAAGTCTAGGGTCTTCAAACACTATTAGTAGTTGTGTGAAACGCTAGAACTACCAAGTTTCGCAAACTTTACCTTGCATTAATGGCACCTCGACTACCTCTACAGGTGCTTATCCGCTATCCTTTCTGCTTTTTCTGCTTTTTCGATTTCATTGTTGCATAGTTGTGAAAAAGTAGTCACATTGCTACATATACAGTTTTACAGAATTTTGTTTGATAAGAGCTCGATACGTACTTGTGTATTTTCCTTTGTAATATCAATTCCATTAGTAGAAAATTATAAAATCTTTCATGCAAGATCCTTCAGCCATTCAAAATTTAATCGAATTATTAAAATAATTTGTCGATAATATTAATCATAAAATCGTCGTGAAGTATAAAAGTTTAATCATAATTTTTGTGTATTAAATTGTACCCTAATTACACCCTTCAACAAAGACATGTTAGTTTTATTCTTAAAGTATTGTTTACTCTAATCATTTATACTTAACTCAATTACATCTAATAATTGATATATTAAAATGTTGCAAATACAAAAATAAGTATAAGATTCATTTCTCTATCTAGTGGATTATGAAAACAAAAATCGAAACCTATGGTTTACAAAAAGTTTTGCAATCAACAGTTGTTACTATTTCAAATATATTTTACGTAAAAACTTTTTCTCTTTTAAAACTTTTCATTAAAAATTTAAAAAAAATATTTTGATATTTTAACAAGTTTATTTTTAACTCTCGTATTACTTTTTAAAACTTTTTATACTGTTATTTAATATCATGTTAAATATAAAAAAGTACAAGTAAATATTGATTTATTGTAAAAAAAATCATTTTAAATTATAAAAATATTCTTTATTGATTTTAATAACAAGTATTTAAATAAATATCAGGTTGAATTTGTTTTTCAAATTTAAATATTTTTTATTAAACATTGACAAAATTTTACGGGTTTCCAGTTTTATTTCATTAAATTATTCAAATATTTTTATCTGTAGAATAAAATTATCTCTTTATAACTCAGATCACATAAAGAGCTTCAAACAACAGAGCAATACCAGTTCAACATGAATTTGAGCCAAAAGTTCAAGTGACGTAAAGTTCTCGCAAGAGCCAGATTTTTTAAATAAAAAAATGTTAAAATAAATATTTTAGTTTAAATTTTACATAAATAGTAGAGGATATAAAACGACCTCATACACAACTTTTTCTAGTTTGAAAAAAATGAGCGACGTCAGAAGTATTTAGCATGAGCTATAAGTCCGTGGTCGTTGAACCCATAAAAAGTTTCGCAAATTATATTACCACCTAATCTCATTCGAAGATTCCTCCCCTTTTTGGCACATTCGGCTTGCACGTCGCTCCCACTGGTTTCCATCCTTACGTTTTCTTCTACGCAGCATAAGTACGAGCTGTGAGAGTCAATGTACCAGGAATTGACGGGACGCTCGACAGAAGTGAGAATCGGAGCAAGACGAATACGGTTCACAGAAAAAGATCGCAGTACCGAGAGCTCAATACTAGATAAGAACACGCTGTAGAGACCTTCCCGGTAAAAAAGGCTCATTTAAAAACATTGGTTTGAGTCGAAAAGTGTGGATCCTCTTTTTTCTTCTTATTTTACTCCATTCTTTTTTTTTACTTGACTGTCTACTCTTTTTTTTAAAATGTGAAAGGAAAAAAGGAAATCGTAAATAAGAATGAAAAGCGAGTATGTGTACTTTGAATAGAATAGACTCAAGGATCCTATACATCGAATAATCATCCGCTGGCTTAAGATTTTTCAAGATTCCTCTTATTCCTAGATTCAACATTTCTTTTGAATAAATTTTGTAAATATTATGCAATAGATATTGTTCTATTTGAATTGTATCACTTGTTTAAAACATTTTATTATCTTTAAAATGTTTTTATATAAGTATTTTTTGGAGTATTGACAATATGTCCTTTCTTAACGACGTGTTTTCATAATTTAAAAATAAATGCTATAGGCTAATTAATAATTTTGAATATATTAACTATGATCTTCAAGTATAATAATCAGAATATTCAGTATTTAGTAATTAATGTCTCATTTCTTATTCTAAAAATAACTAAACAATGTACATATTAGAAAAAAATGGTATAATATAACCAATACTATTTCACTATTTTATTTATAAGCGTAAATAGTAAATTAAATAATAATAGATTATAACTTAAAATTACAGTATTTACTTTTTGTCGTACATAAAGAATTTTATCTCTTCCTTTTATCTTGTTGTCACGAGAAATGATTAATGGTTTAATATATATTTTATTGATGATTTAATATATGCGATTGAAATAAATTCAAAAAGAATTTTTGGTATTGATTAAATGTAATATCAATATATAATAAGGGCTTAATAATTAATCATTTAATCATGTAGTTTTATTTCATTTCATATTCATTATTTAATATTAAATTATAAGTCAGTGTGTCAATGTGTAAAAATATGAAATCGATGAAATTATTGCTGTATAAGAACTTTTTAAAATTAATACTTTTTATTATAGTTTATTCTTAACAGATTCAAAAGTAACAATTTTATTTTTCTATGTACAAGTTGGTTAGTACAAAAATAACAAAAAATATTGAGCAGAAAAAAATACAAAAAATTGTTTAAATTATTCACAAAAACTTTAACAAGGTTGTTAAAAACTTAACTATAAAAAAAGTACAATATTGTTAACACGAAAAAAATAATCTGAAAAATTTAGTCACTCTTAGTATTAATTTTTCAACTTTAATTAAAAAAAATAATTTTAAGGTTTTTTAATTGAATACGCGGTAAACAAGTAAACTAGGTTATCCAAAAAAAGATTATAATTCAGTTATATCTAAAAATATCTCTTTAAAAGCAGCAGCATCAGTTTTTACGAAAAATTATTTAGCCCCATTCGATAATTCCTTTAAAAGTTCACAAATCGAATATTGATTCAAATAAATTTCCTCCTTAATCATATACGCATACGCTAAACACATTTCTCTGCCAAAAGCAACTTTATCACGCGGTAGCCTCCAATTCAGACATAATATACGCGTAATGCAACAGCGATGTCGATAATTTTTCCCACTCACGAGAAAAACTAAACCCCTTTTACTGGTTATTGAAAAATTGGGTAAAACAGCTTCCTTTTACGTCGAAGCGTAAAGTAAAAAAGCTGAGGGTCATACAATGGTCTTTTCCCTTTTTAAGAGCATCGCCTTATCTCGATGCGTCTCTACGTTGGAGCTCAATACTTGACGAATGTCCGCCATTTCACACTCGTTCTTTCTATTCTACTTTTTCACGAATAGGGTGCAACAGTTTCTACACTTCTTTCTATATTCCTTTTTTTTATCGATATCTCTCATTGTACTCGTCTTCTTGTCGCGTTTTCAGCATGTGTCACGGTATCTCTATATTTCCTTTCTTCTTCAAGTTTTTGCTTCACTTTTTATTTGATCCACTATTTCCTTTTCACTCATTCTCTCTCTCCTATACTACTCTATAATACCATTCGATTTCTCAGACGCAGATAATCCCTAATTCAATCCGTCTTACTTTTATTAAATTGATGTAAGTTTAAATATAAAAATCACCTTCTTTTTTCTTTAAAAAAGTGTGTTTAATGAATATTATAACCTCTATATCTTTATAGAAAAATATATATTTTTATACATTCCAATATAAACTTTTTTAATATTTAATATTTATAATTGTAATGGATTAAAAATATGAGATAAATGAACTGTGACAGAATTTTGAAGAAAACCTTAATGAAATTGACAATGTATTACAGTTAATATTTATCTACAGTTATTCCATTTAAGCTATAAAAAATATTTTTATTCAAGGTAAAGCCAAAAGATAATATATCTTTTATAAATTTTCCAATTTATTTGTAAATAAACGATGCATTTTTTATTTATGTGTTTCATTCCTTTTGATAATATTTATTTCAATGAATTATTTTCGTTGTAATATATATATATAATAGCTACTCTATTAATTACTAAATTCATTAAAATTAAATTAAGATAATTTTTTCTTTTTTCATTGCTTGAATATTTATACTTCTCATATATTATCAATTTATCTCCAAATAATGTTTAAATACTTTAAGCATCATAAATACTGTATATTTACTATCGAAATAATTGTATTTGCATGAAATATATTTCACGAAAACTAATTCGTCGCAGAATTATTTCACATCGTTCCTCCAAATACGATGTATCGTTATATCTCTTCAATACATCTTTTGATTAACGCGAGCAAAATTTTGCTGCCTTCCTTCGCCACTGTCCCGCACTCTTTAAATTCTAGCCTTATAACTGGCTCCCTAGAAATTCATTCGCTATAGAAAGTTTGAAAAATACCGCAACCTCGAACAATACCTCTGGTTCTTTTACCTGTGTTCATATTTTCGTTAATAGACTTATATTAAAACGAGGAAACTGCTCGTCGAATATTCTCCCAAGCGAAATTCAAATTTTTTGCTCAGACAACGTCGTAATAAGAAGACTGAGTCGCTGATGTACGAACACGAGGTTAATTGGCAATTGATCGTGAATTCAAGGCTCTGCAAGTAATGCGATATATGCATGAGCAAAGAGATTGATCGATATTACAGCGCGGAGGTGTGAACCCATCTGCGCGCGTAATTTTCGAGCTTGAATATATCTTAATCACACTGCCGAGAGAATTAGGTGAGAATCTTACAGCTGAGGAGACAGTACAGGGGAGGATGAAAAAATTTCAGATTGTAAGTATATAGATAACATCTACTTATTTACATGACAATGACTTTGATGGGTTCCTGTTAATTACGTATTGGAACCAGTGTATTATTACTAGTGTAGCTCATTCAAATTAATTTCGCTCAGTTAAAATTAAAATGTATCCACGATTAAACGAGTATAAAACTTTTTTTACTATCAAATTTTTTTCATAGATTTAAGAAATTTGGTATTCTTATAATCTACTAGGGTAATTAACATTCAGATATTTACAATAATCAGTAACGCGTAATTGGAGAATTAACAAAGTAACAAATACAATTTATTATTTACTATGTATTATTTTTTATTGTTACTTTAATTTTTTATTTTTTAATAACTGTTCAGAACGAATTAATACAAAATTAATGGAATTTTAATATTGAAGGCACTAATGGATTTTAATTTTCTATTTTACCTGTAATGTACTTCGCTATTAAATACAATTTTAAATCAATAATAAATTTAAACGGGATGAAGAAACATAATTATCTATTAAATATTAGTTTTTAATTAAATTAAGATTCATAATAGAATAATAAACTTTAAAATTTAACAGTACATTACAGCTATTGGATGTATATTTTAATTTGTTTTATGTCATATAAATCAGGAAATATTTTTATGTGTCATATGAGTTCCTTGGTCCATATATTTAGTATTGAAAAATTTGAAATTTTCTAAATTCTTATAGTAAATTGTATTTTAAAATTTTATAATTTATCATTTTATTAATACTAATAATAATAGTATACCATCTTTTTTATCCATTTTATAACATTTTTATTTTTAGAACGACTTCTTTTCAAATCTTTAAAATTGAATCTTTAGATTTATAATTATAAATATACCTTACCTTAATAAAAGTATTATTAATACTATTCTACTAAACATAGTAACATATATGTTTCAAATACAATTTTAATTTACTACTGTCATTATTTATAAAAATACAATATATTCTTAAGTATTTACGCATTTATTTGTTATTCGTTTAATTCCAAATGCATTTTAATATTCTATTCTTTATTAAGAATCTATTCAAATATTCCATTATTTTATGATAATCTTATTTAAATATTGTACTATATTGAAATAAATTTTTATTTTAATGTAATTTTCTATTAAATTATTATTCTAATCATTTTATTTAAAACTCCTCTTTTCAATTTCATTTTATTTTTCAATTTATTATGACGACTGACTATTGACGTTCATATTTTATCTTAGATAATTTTTTATACATATTTTATCTATATTAACAATTTTATTAATATCAATACTACTTAATGTATGATTAATTATAATATTTACTAAGTCATTGTTTGCTAAAAATCAAAAATATTATAAATTTTTATTATATTATATTATAATTTATAATGAATTTATATTATAAATTAATTATAAATTTAATTACATATTTAATCTGATATTCTTCAATATTTTTAATATGAATTAATTTATTCAACAATTACATATTTTCCAGTTCTGTAGAATAAATTTATCCCAAAATGTTCTTGGATAATCATTTTCTATTTTTTTAAATTTGCTATACAATGCCTTTAATATAGTTTATTAAAAAAGAAATACATCTTACGTTCAATTTATATGCAAGTTAGACTTATTAATATAGATTTATTAAACATTCTTTATTCCTTTAAGTCGTTACAATTTAAATATTTTATAACTTAAATATTTAAATCTTTTTTGAATTCCTAAAAATATTGTTTAAAATTCATTCAAATGCAAACTTGTAATTATCTAGAAATTAAACAACAAGAAGTGTAATGAAAGTATTGAAAAGAAAATAATAGAGGCAGAAATAGAAGCAGAGGGAAAATGGATATAGTAATAAAAAAGAGAAAAAGAAAAATTAAGTCAGTACGAGTAGCAAAAACTGAAACGTTTTAAAACACTTAGTGCATAATAGCAAGAATATTTTCTTTTGAAGCAATATAATCGTGCACGGGAGAACAAAATTGTGTGTGCATGTGCGTATGTACGTGTATAAAATAGAGAAAAAGAGACTTTTGGTGGAATGGAGATAGAAAGATCAGTTGGTTCTCACTGATTTACAACAAGTCGTTAAAGCAGCCACTTAAGCATGTGGCACTGTTTTCTCGACCACAATGTCCCTAAACTTTTCGCGCATAAATTCACGCTCTTTTTCTCGTGTCTCTGCTGTACATCTTATGAAGACATTGGTGAAACTCTATACAAGCGCTGAGACGTGAAAAGATCTTTTATTAAACGACCGATATAGCGGATGAAAATGTACTTGTTTTTCTTAAAAAGTGCGGTTCTGCGGGTAATTTATAAAGAAAGTACTTGAATTATTCAAAAGTGTCTAAATTAATATTCAATAAAAATATCCCCTGAGATCTAATTTAACTTTAAGTTTCATTGGATCGGCGGGAGATTTTGCAAACGAGGCTTTTCATTTTTCCGTTGGTTACCTTTGGCATCTTAGCACTTACACTTGAAAACTAGAAACGAATACGATTGCAAATGAGCGTCTTCGTGGCTGACTGACATCGCCCGTGCACCCTAGCCTACATTCAGGAGCATGAACGAAAAAAGTACCGTCTTAACGACGGGATGCGCGGTGCAGTAAAAGCATGTTATTTTTATCCCTTGGTGGTATTCGGACCGAGTAATGAACGTAAACACGTTTACGCGCTGCCGAACGAGAACGAGTGTATGCGGGCTCCTCGTCTCATCGGAGTTTCGCTTTTCCGGGCTCCCGTTGACCGAGCAAACTTAAGCGTCGCGCCTCTCCTCGCCGGTACTCCTGACCATGAATACCAGATTTTAGTGGTTCCGTGTTTCTCCGGTAACCAAACTCAAAAGCTTAATTAGACATTGTGATCGGTGATAAATTCCTTTATGAGACAATTGGAACGGAATGCCTCCCTCTGGCTCTTGTCTCTTTATGCAGGACTAGACATATTAGGAGTTCGTCCCTGCGTACTTGTGTCAGATTGGACGCATCCTTCTAATACAAATTTCATCAACCAAAGAGAGGAGAAGAGAGGGGCGACTGTTTACTGTGTGGGCTATTTACAACAATGCTATAGTTTATCCGCCCATAGCTAAGCTACGATGGATACCTCCTTACACTTATTTTTAAACTTTCCTCTAAAATGGCGAGCGAGAATGGAAAGGCTAAGTGATCTCGTTCAGATACTTATTTATTTTCGATAATGGTCCAGTTTTGAAGAACGATCTTTTCGCATAAATAGTTATCTACCTTAAAATAAATAAAATATATAAAATATAACTCAACTTTTATTGTCTTTTTAAGTATTCTATGTGCCTCAACATTTTACTTTATCAATTATTTAATAAATATCTTCATTCGTATTCCATTGTCTGAATATTAAATTTGAGTGATTGAAATGTTATCGTAAACTTCAGCTCCATAGGGGTACAAGAAAGTTTATAAATTTTCATTAAAAGAAAAATAAAGTGCAGGACTCCAAAGTCCTGAGAATAAGCGGAAATACGAGTATATCTATAAAAAGTTGAATAATATTCTGATTATACAATAAAAACTTTATTTTATCTATGTAAAATACTTACATAATTAACGTAAAATACTATGTATGTGCCATTAGGTAAAGGGCTTTAGAGCGAAGTAATTCTTCTCGAGTTTCCTTTTGTGTAATTTCGAAGAATAGCTGAAATTTTTTCGCACTATTCGCGTAGAATTACTCTTTTCACTCTTCGGCTGAAATAAAATCTCATTCTTGAGAGATAATAATCTGGCTTGGCTACTGAAATAAAAACTTTAGTTGCGTACTTTGAAGAGACTTCACGTTGCTTCTAGTAAGAGTGAGAGATAGCTTTGAAAACTTATTTCCGCTTTGTCAGAACGATAAACAAGACCTGATAAAATTTAAAAAAATACAAATGCGTTCTAAGCTCGCTTTCTTTCAAAATTTGTTATTCCAGGTATAACAGTATATTAGATAATAATGTTAGAGTGTAAAAGTACAACATTCAATTAAAATTTTAATTTCATTGAATATTAGCAACATTTAAATTTTCAAATAATCTGATCATTTATTAGCGGTTTAACATAGAATATTATCGATTTATAGTCGATAGACAAAAATTGGTTTGTACGATAAAGACCTAAAATTATAAAAAAAAAAATTATTACAGAACAAAGGCAATTACAAATATTAATGTTTTATAAAAATAGCGTAAATGGATTTCAATGAAATTTAAATATAATTAATGGGTTACCATAAAGTATTTAGCATAAAAAGTTAACGTGATGTACAGTATTAAATAATCACTGTTTATAAATAAATAATCAAATTGAATTTTTTTTTAATTTGAAAATACATTATAAAGCACTTTCATTAAAAAATAAAAAATAAATGAATAAAAATCAATGGCAGCCATAATATCACGAAATGAACGCTCAGGAATTGCAAAAATTATTTGAATAATAAAGAATAATTCTTTTTTCGTTATAAATACATAATAAAAATTGCAGCTCGGTACAAATCTTATTTGTATGATAATAATTCATTTACGGATTCGTATGATGCAATAAACATGCGAATAATAAACATTATGTAAATTTTAATTGATATTTACAGTATGAAACTACGAATGCAAGGTTGAATATAAAAGAAATAAATGAAGCAAATGCGAAATTGAAAAGATAGAAAAGTGACCTCGCATTAGAGTACCAGTGCTGCAAAGGGCTAAAGACACGTCTGGCGTTTCCCTTTGGAAAATTCTTTTCCCTTTTCCCGTTTTAAAAAAAGATCAAAAGAAGTCATCATCCTGCAATAGCGGCAAAGCCAACAGTCAGTTATTAAAACTGCGAGAGACGCAGCAGCAATGAGCTGAACCATACCTTGGGTGTGCCTTGGCGATTTGAAAAGTTTCACGCATGCCTCGCAATGAGGGACTGTTAAGCCCGTGGAGAAAGATTTTCCCTGCAGCTTAATATTCATGGCTCGGACAGCAACAGACGTAAAACGAAAGCTCGATTTTCAGCTTTACGGCCGCGATAGTTCAAATTCTCTGTGACAATTCGCCTTTATACGAATACATCTCGCATCTCTCCCACGCGCAAGTAGGAGTTTATGCACGAGGGTCACAAGTTTTAATGAAGAATCCATCATGTTCCGAAGAGGCGTTACTATCCTGTCGCCGTCGTCGTCGTCGTCGTTTTACCCGTCGTTGTTATTCCTCTTGTTGTTGAATTTAATATCGTGCTTGCCGAGAATAGCAGTCGTTCCTTATATTTTAACAGTCGCGGGATTCTCGTTTCAAACTTTTGCAAGTCATTCCAACTGTCTTTTTTTGTCTGATATTTAAATTGCTTATTGAGTTGTTTCAGGGCGAATGTCGCGTGCGAGCCCCGCGGACGAATAATTCGCTAATTGTTCAAATATTGTTTTAACGGCAGTTTTCAGCTGTTTCGTTGAAGCTCATTTGTTGCTTTTCATTTTTAGTTGCGATTAACATGAGAACTGTTACATGAATTCGCTCGACCTCAAATTTTATTCTCGAACATGAGGTGCAATGTATACTAAAGATTGATACTTTATATTAATTATTTTCAATAATATTCAATAATAATAATAATAATAATAATAATAATAAAAAGAGGATAGAATGGTTTTTTATTCAGTTTTTGCCACTTGGTAATATTTTGTAGTAAACTTTACGCTAATCCTTACACCTACACTGATTGTTTGATGTGATCGAATTTCAACAATGAAAATACACGGTACTCTTTTTCAGCAATAAATTATTAGATTCTAACTTCTCAAATATTAAATCCAATTTTTATGGAAACAGTTATTTATGCAAACTTTTCCTAATTTCCACTTAATTTTCGTTTGTCTATTTTTCAATTTTTTACAAATCACATTCAAAATATATAATTGTCGATGAAAATATATGTTCTTATACATACAAAAATTTAATACTAGCATGCAAACGTATTTTTCAATATTTTCTTTTATAAAATATCCTGTGTACTACTTATAAGAGCACTTAAGTTATACCGGAAATTTTACCTAATCATACAGCTTATGATAAGTAAAATTTTTAAAAGATTACAATAATTATCATAATGATTCATAAATTATAGATGTATACGAAACAATTTCACTCTTGCTTAAGAATATTAGTTTTTTTATACACGTACGATAAAACTATTTAAAGTAAATTGCGAAGCCTGTTGATAAGATCAATTTAATTTTAATACTTTCATCGGTATTTATTAAAATATTATTTACATTATGCATTAAACTATGCTTATAGTTTCCCTTAGAATAACATCAATTAATTTATAATTTTTTATTTATCTAAAAGGAAATACAAATTATTGAGATGAAAGCTATTAATTCGTAAATAAATACCATTAATCTGGTACGCCTCTCATACTTCGGTGTGAGAGCGCTAATTTAAACGTCTATATTTCTCAATTGCATTTTCAAATACTCGATACTAATATTCAAAGTCCACAAAATCAGAATTTAGCCTATAATTCCGTCAAAACTAATGGCCTCGTAAAAATAAAAATAAAACCTGATAGAAAAAGAAAAACAGGAAATACCGAAATAAAAAATTCTAACAGCCAGAAGCGCGGAACCTCGTTGAGACTCGGTGCTAATTCAGCGCTTTTGATGCTTTCCTCCTGAATAGAGAAGGGAGATTTGTGTCAGGCGATAAGTTGTCGCGCTCTCTCTGTCTGTCCCTCTCTCGGTTTACGAGTTCTTCTCACTTTACCTCGCGATAAGGGTAACACTGATTCGATTCGTCAGGCGTATAAAGTACTGTGCATTCAAGCACAATAATGTCAAATATTCTAAACTTTGAATTGTTGCTGAAATTTAATCTTCTTTTTTCTGTATCGAGAAGCAAATGGAGATATAAATTACTGGAAGATAATAAAGGCTTCACACGATTGATTCATCTTTTCAAGTATAGATTAATATTTATTAATTGTTATATTTCTAAAACATTTATTTCTATTATTTAAAAGGGCAAAGTGTCTGTTGGCAAAGTGATCTATTTTATATTAAGAGCTTTAAATGTTCATAGATTTATAGAAATTCTAAATTTTTATTTTTATATCAGCAGCAGACAATGGAGTATAAATTATTAATATTCTAATAAACGATAAGCCCAGGATACTGATTTAAAAGCATATTTAAGTGATCAATATCAACTTGCTAATCTTCGAGTAGTATCTTTTAAAAAAACTTTTAAGAATGGCTCATTATACTTTAACTTAAATATAAATATCGCAAATACGTCATCGAATAATTCATAAAGGAATATTACTTTGGAACAAAAATAATTTTAAGATTGATTGAGAATCGATATGCGTCGTAACACGTGAAATTTTTCTACATTATGCAGCATGCAATTTTTGCATACAAAATAACATAATACTTTCCCATTTAATGCAAACTAAGAGTTTGTATTTTTGTAAAAAAATACTCTTTTAAATTAATTAAGGGAGAAATAGCAGATCCACTCCGAAAATGTACTAGTTTTTATTTTTTTTTTCAATAGAACCCAACCAGAATCATTAAGTTAACAAAGTAGAACTATGAGGTAAAATTATAGCAAGCGCCGTTATTCGAATAGAAAAATTCTTGTTTCATGAAGAAAGAAGTGCCACTATGCGGCAAAGCTGTGCGGCGGCAGCAGGACGAAATTTACGGAAGCTCCGTTTGCTAGTGCTCCAGAGTTTCATAAATTTTCGAGCGCAAGCCAGAAGACTGAAGCAGATGGCAAACACAAGGGGAAGAAGGAGAGAAGATAATTTCAGTTTTGCAGCAGAGTCAAGCCGCGTAAAAAAGGCCATGTCTCCATGACAGAGAACGAACGATTAATGTAAAACGAAAGATCTAATATCAGCCAGACCACGAGCTACGAGGGATGAATGCTTATTTGTAATTTAAACTTCATGTCCCGCATCTTTCTGTTGATTAATATTTGCTATAAATTCGATATACTATTTGCGTCAAAATCCTTTATTTGATTATTCTTTTTCGCTCGATATTAGTTCAATTTATGGTACACATAATCTGTCTAGTTTAAAATAGATGAAACTCAAAACCTTCTATTTCTTATGATTAATTTTTTAATAAAATCAAAAATCGTCGACTTCAACCTTGGATTAAAAAAAAAATTCGAATTCAACTTGTAAAACCAAGTTCTATTTTGTTTTAAACTAAATTTGTTTCCAAAGTCAATGTATTAATGCTTGTAACGATTATTTTATATTTAATTTAATTATTTTAATTATTATTGTATTACTGATTGTCCACAGATGTATTTACTCATATTTTAGTTACGAACCCTTTTTCTATAAATATAAAATTAAGTATGAATTAATCTTTGAGTACAAGTAATTTATTTATCCATTCGACACTAATGAACTATATATTAATTTTCAGTATCATTTCATTTACTTGTCTTGAATGAACTTAAAATATAATTAAAGTTAAAATTTACCAAAATTTATCGAACTATATTAGAATATAGCCATCAATACTTGTTGAACATTAAATTACAACTATTAAATAAAAATTTTTATAGAAAATTTTTTTATTTTACAAAAACATTTACATTCATTTATGAAAATTTCACATATGAATTTTAGGTATCAATCATGAAAAGTAATATTAGCAAAGACATCTATAGTGACAACAGATTATGTTATTAGAGTATAATATAAATGCCAATATCTTACATCTAAAAAAATGGTGTAAATATACCCATTTCAATAAAATTCTTTAAAATTTCATGCCAAATAATGTAAAAAAATGATCTCGTTGACGATATAAAATAAAAAAACTGAAATAGTTTAAAAATCTATTCAAACTTTGAATTCAAACTTTAATATAAGAAAATTAGAGTAAAATTTTAAAGCTTGACATTAATATTATTGATCGCATTATCCTTATCATAATAATAAGGTAGTTTCATAAAGTTTTAATAAACTTATTTCATGAAAGTGAAAAATTCAAAAAGAAATAAATTTTGAGATAATTTACAATCATTAGCAACGACGATAAAAAAAAGGTTAAATACAGTGATAAATTAAGAACTAGAGATGAATGAATACACATTTAAAGTCATGTTTGGCTTTAAGGGCTACATTTTATTTTTGATTTACATATCAATTGATTCGATGGATCTTTGGACAGTCTTTAGCTGCTCTGAATCAACTTGAGACCTTATACCCATTCAATAATAATCTTACCTGCATGGATTGTTCCACAGTTCCATAACAATTAGTCGACAAACTTCTCGGCGACTTGTTATGACTAGGAACAACTTTAGATTAATTTGTTATCGACTATTGTTCACTTCTCTTATTTCGCGGTCTCTTTCTTTCATAGCACACTGTATGTGCCACAAATAGACGTAAAATTTACGCTTAAAATTGTCCGTTTCCCTCTATATAACTTATTAAACACTTTATTTAAAAAATGTTTACTGCTTTTATCGAATTCACGAACTTATTTATAAAATCCAATTTGTTCAAGTGCGACTTAAAAAATTCTTTATAACGAATAATACTACCGTATTATTTTTGTATTGATAAAATTTAAAAATATTCAAAGTAAAGAATAATATAAAATTTATAAGTTTTCAAATAAGAATTATAATAATAAACAAACTAGAGTATAATAAAATAAGTATTATCTTATCCATTCGTTTTCAATGACAAATAAGAATTTCAAAGCCAAACGAATTTTACTGTTTCTACCCAAAACTGTAAATGACGTTATTCAATTAAAGTTCATCATTTATTAAAGTAAAAAATTAGAAAAAAATTATTCTAGTCTATGTTTCAATCAATACCACTCATTTTCTTTCATATCATAATAAAGCACAAAATTCCGTATCGATGTACGTGTACCATAATTGAAATATAGAAAGTATATCAGGTCAATTAATGTTATCCGATTTTCAATAAAGATATATATATATACAACGTAAATTATAGTAATAGAAAATCGTCTTAGTACATAAACGACCGCATAAGGGTTCGGACGCGTGATACATGTGGTTCTCTCTGTATTACGTTAGTAACGCGCGCTTTCTGCTCGTTAAAGTTTCAGAAGGATGCTTGTGCCATAGTGTCATTTTCTGGTGGTGTTATGTAGGTGAGCGTTGATCTAAAATGAAAAATAAATGAGACTGCACGGTATGCCAGTTTAGAAAGAGAAAAAGATGGAGGAAGAAGCTCGTGGGGTCGTGGCTTCCTGCTGCGATGCAGATCGATACGCTCGTAGATAATATGCGCACAACCGAGAGAATATTACATAATTATTGAATAAATATTTTTTTAAAAAATGCGGATAAAAACAATTAATAATCAAATAACTTCTGTGTAAATTATCGAATAACTTCTATATAATTTTTTAACTTTTTCTAATTTTAGAATTTGCAGAGCAACTATAATAAACAATTTCATGAAAAATTTTTACAGCATTTTCACGCTTAAAAGTATTTTTAAAAGATTCTTTTTTAGTATAATTTTACACAAATATGCGTGCAAACATTATAAAATCAAAAAATATATAACATGATCTCCACATAACTGCATTCCATATACAAACCATATCTAGTTTTATGTTCCATTTATTTCAAAATCCCAAAAGATACAGTATATATAATTCTAAGTTCTGTATGATTATTTACCTTTTTATTAATACTGAATACTGCGTACAATTATTAAAACTGCGTTATTTTGAAATAATAAAAAACCAATTATTAGTATACAAATAAAAAACAAATTTTAATATGTATCATTATTGAAAATATAAATTCTTTCAGTAATAAAGCATATTATAAAAACAAAAAAATTTGAACTTTAGATTTCATTAATCGTTTATCTAAAATTGAAAATAAATTTATTCGATAATTATTATAAATTTTTTCTTTTTTTTTATCGGCCATAAAGATAGTCGCTTTTAACGTTAAATTAAAATGATGAATGATACTTTGCCCACATATTTTGGAAAAATATTAGTTATTAATTTGCTAATTTAATAATATGAACTTAAGATATATGTTCGATTCGATTATGTATCTTGTCATTTACTTAATTTTGCTGTATCTGAGAATTATTTTATTTTTAAAGACAAAATTTTATTTTTATACATTCAAAGGTAGTAAAAATTTGTCTTCGGGTCGCAGTTTCAAAACTTTTTGCGAATGCTTAAAAGTAAATAATATCGTTCACTCAGTTTCATAAGGCCCTACTAAATTAAACATTTTACTTAATATTTCTTGTTAATGTAATATATATATATGCTTAAGTTTCATTAAATTCTTATTAGAGGTGAATTTACGGTCATTTACTGTCTTTCAATTCGTTTCTAATGAAATCTGATTCAAAGAAAAATTATTTTATACGATGTATACAATTTTTTTTCATTACTTTAAAAAATATATTACCGAAGTCTACATCTTATTTTAATAAAAACAATTATTAGTCAAATTAAAAAACTCATAATTCCTAACAGTAAAAGATAAAATTTAAATTGCGTACATTTTCTTTGTCCTGTTACTATTAATTCGTTGGTAATAAAATATATTTTAGGTTATGCAACGCTTTGTCACAAGGAAACTAATTATAATGTATGTATTTTGATAAAAATGAATTAAATTAATCTACTAAAAATATTTTTATAACATTTAAATCTTGTAATTCGCCGATACTTTTATTAATTAATAATAAAGCATTTTCTAGCTAAGAACGTCAATTACTCAATATTTTTTTAAATGAAAGATTTAAAAATGAATATATAAAACTTTAAAAAAATATGCACATTAGTAAAATATAGTAATCATTACATATTGGTATAATTTAAAAAAATAATCATAATTAGGTAAATTCTTCTCACTATACAATATTAAAACAGTTAGGTTAAATTAAATGAAACTCATTTAAAAGTAAACCAATGTAATAGAAAATATTTAGATGAATATATAAGAGTTATGGCTATTTAACGTAGCGTAAGAAACTTAAAATTTACAGTAGATAAAATTTGGAGAATAGAATAAATTTAAGATTTTATATCATTGTTGAAAAAAATGTTATTTCAGCTTACTGTGGGTTCTACATAATAAATTTGTTAAAAAATCAATAACAAACGCCATCGTGTAAAGCATGCCAATGTAAGCATAGACACGATGTACGATCAGCACTAAGGTCGTCTCTGGAAACTACCAATTCATTCCAAAATACATCATCCGTATTCCACCTCCGCATCTAGGCTACATCAATTTTCCAGTGCCCATGCCACCCCATCAAATACCTTAGTTCCTACATTAACAGCGGTCGTATCGTTTTGATTGCCTCTGATACAGACGTCTCTTCACACCACTGATTCTAAATATATCGTGTCAATCCTACTTTTCCTCGTAATTTAAAAATTTGCCGAGTTTCTTGCACTAGATGAGCGTTCAGCAATTAGTTATAAGTACCGCGACAAATTACCTCCGATCAACCTGGAGGGATGGAACATCCGCCGATGCTCATAAAGTATATGTATAAAGTTGATGTTCCTGCACATGACTCAAACTATTGCTGCAGTTCATACGATTATGAAGTTGTATGTGTCCTAGTTGATTCAGATTAATTTATGTCCACCTAATAAGATTGTATGAAAGAAAAAGCTTATCAACAATTTTAAGAAAAGTTATTGGAAAATCGTACAGCTAGAAACTCTTTTATACGTAAATTAAATTCTACCACTATAAATGTTTCGAATAAATTATTTCTCCTAGGATATTGATCTTAGTTTTTATAACACTTAAAACTTTTATTATGAAAATTTTTCCACTGTCATAAGTTGATTAACGATCACGATGTCGCATAATTTTCAACATAAATAAAATTTTGGTGTTCTCGTGTAAATTTATTTTTCTATCGCTGATTTGCAAATTGTGTATAAACGAAATTTACTACGTATGCATTGTTCGATTCAACATTTTAGGCAAGTATTCAATAATTTTTTTTTTCGTTTATAAGATTAACCGTAATCTTGAGTTAATTGCGAAAGCAAACCAAATATCAGCGTTTGAACTAAGAGGTATTTAACAACAATACATCTAGTAATTTATTCTCTTTACCCAATTATTCCTCGTTACATGCGTTAGTATTCATCTTCCAGCCAAGTCTCAGAGTATCCTCTAACCACCCATGACCTACAGCATAATCTGCATCAACATCGATCGAACGAGTGAAAATTATATACAGGCTTGCACCACAGACGCTTGTGTCAAAAACGAGCATCCTAGGTGCGATTATGCAGTACAATACTCCTGCACTGCTGAAAGATATTGGATTAACTCCGTTGATATTCCATCTCTTTTCAGTCTCCTTAGAAACAATACACTAATGAATACGATAAAGTACAATATCCGACGAAATTTGGATAGAATAATCATAACAATAAGAAGGAATAGTGTCCCAACCATTTTGACCAAAATTCAAGTTGCTGGGCTTTCTCTTTAATGAGATTAAACGAATTTAATTACCTAATAAACGGAAATTTCGAGAGATATATGTGATATCGGTATATTCAAAACACTGCATTATTCGTCCCGATAAGTAATAATAATAGTAATAATAAGAATTATAATAATAATTAATAATATTAATTATTATAATAACAATAAATTCTAATGATGGTGATAATGAGGTCTCTATCGAGCTCGTTAAGTTGTGTGGCCTAAGTCGATAGACGTGTACTTATTCGTGCCTGGAGGTATTCTCCAACATATCTAATTTCGCATCAAAATTCACGTCGAACGATCGCGAGATAGAATTAAAGGTAGGGAAGTCACATTTCACACACATACTTACGCATACTTAAACGCACCTCTGAAAGATGAAGACATGAAACGGGCGATCAAAGGAGCAAGACCTTACGCACGTGTGCTATATATGTGTGTTCCTTGCAATTTCCTGGTATACAATAGGGTCTGTGTATAATGAAATACTCGAGTTTAGATTCTAGAATAGCTTTGCAGCCAGAGCGAGAGCACAAATGAGACGCTTAATTACCTTGGCAAATTAAGTGGAAACGGCCAGATTAGTGGTATCTGCCCGCCCGCTGATGCTATTCGGCTATGCATCTGCACTCTCCCCTATTATCTACTCACGCATGCGCCGCGCTAGAGAAAGAAAGTGCAATACACGAAACCGAATCTCCAAGATTACGGAAAATTCAAGAAATTCCTTATTTTACTTCTATCAAAACTGCGTTTCGCTCGAGAGTGGCCCCATGAAGCTTCCGCGACGTCTATCGTCTCCAGAATTTCATGATTTGAAAGGAATAGGTCGGTTGAATAGCCCGAATTTTGTCGGAAAATCATTTGATTCAGATTTACGAGTAGACGTCGGCTTTATCTCTATCACTACTTTTTACTACCAATTTACTGCCCAATAATGAATGGCGATAAAAAACAGTTATACGTGCATGAAAAAACTGGTCCTTTGACGCGAACATTTTAACAACTATACTTAAATATTTTCGCGAGCTTCTGTTAAATTATAGAAGTTTTATGAAATATTTTACATTTGCTTCATGTACTCTTGAATTAAAAATTTTATAAAATTAGATTTTTCACGTCTATGAAATTTATAAATACACCCTTTTTCATTGATTCTTCATATTGAAAAGCACTTTTTCGTTTTTCTCCAAAGCACATTCTCAGAATGAGATAAAAAATTTTTTATAAAAATAAACGATATATAATTCCGTAGTAATCCGTTACGAATGCCGTCTGTATTTACAATTAAGCTATACTTTAAATTGAGAATCAAAGTCTTAATACGTATTGAACAGATATTTTAAAAATTTTATCTACGAAAAAATATCAACTTTTATAATATTTTTTCACTAAAAATTCTTAACAAAGTATTCATAAATTATACACGAAAAAACAAAATTTATTTAGTAAATTTATGGGAATTAATATTATTAAACACATCCTATAATATTATTATAAATGTATTAAACTTATAAATATATAAATTAATTCTAAAACAGTATAAAATTATCCAAGTTTTTTGTTTACACAGCTCCTTTATTAAAAGACTATTTTGAAATAATTGTACTTTTTTAAAGAAAATATGAAATTATGTAATTATAACGTGTACTATATATAGTTTATTTAACGATGTAAATAATGAAATAAAAGACCGAGCGAAATTAAACAAATTGTAATGAATACTATTCGTGTATCGAGTGAAATATTTTTATGAAAAAGGAAGAATCTATAAACTCGTTAAATATAAACACGCTATGTAAGTTACTCAAAGTATGCCTTGCAGTATGCAGTAAACCAAAATTACAAATGAACTACTCGAAAAAACGTATACCGATAAGATGTTGAGCTTATAATAAGATAGCGAGCGGCGGTGGCTATCTCTTACATCACTCTATAGCATGGCGATATCGGACTTGTATTTGCGGCAATTCGCTCTTCACTCAGACCTATGTACTTGGCATCTGCTTCAACTCACTGCATACTGCACCACTATTACAATGTACATTTGCACTATGCCCGCCGCCGTGCCATCGGATATGCGGTTTCAAGGTCGATAGCCCGTTAACTGTCACCGGTTAAACACCGAATATTATTCCCTTTGGGGCAGGGACGGGGCTTTGATGTGAATTTCAATGTCGGTAAGCTTCTTGTGACGCTGAATCCTGACCAAACCTTAATGGCGCACTTGTTAACATTGTTAATATTGGGGCTATGCGAAGTATTTATTGAATCAATGGCAACGTTATCAAATAAAAGCGCTTCCTAACTGACTCGTGGTTCGCTAATGCGGTATGTTCTGTCGGAAGTATAAAAAAATTGTTTCTTTACGTTATTTACTAGTAATTAGGGATGACAAGTAACGCGCAAAAATTATTGATCTTCACGCTACGTTCAGAAGCTTCAAATAGGCAATATGTTAAGCAAAATTTATATTAGTACTCGTAATCACATGTAATATTCTGTTGAAGAATAAAAATTATACTGTTTCTGTTTGAGAAGCTTTTATTATCCCGTATATTGAAAGCTTTATTATCTATTGTTATAAAAGTTTACGATATTTCAAACATAATTTCATACGTTATTTGTTTTATGCACTAATAATTTATTGCGTATAAATTATTTATGATCATTTATTATATTTTAAACACTTATTACTTACAATTAACTTATTTTATAGTAATTCATGAGACAACAAACAGGCAAGATGAACAAATTTTCTAAGATGTAAACAACGGCGAAGTAAAAACGTATTTTTAATTTTTATAAAAATGATTCTTATCAATGAAATATCAGCTGGTTATAGTGCTAAATAAGCTAATACATAAATATTAAACAAACAAACGAAAAACTACAAAAATAATATTATTAGAAAAATAAAGTCAATTTCGATTGAATATATCTAAGTTTAATAACGATTATTAAGTATAATTAGTTTACCGCAATTTCTGTAGATATTTTTATATACTTTAAACTGTTTCGTATTCGTTCAAATTCTATTGTTAACTTTATTTTTTTTTTATCCATACCAACGCATTCCTATTCAATAGATTTATACGTTCTTGTACCATCAAATACTACTGATAATCGTTATTTACCCTAATCGCTGATGCTCAGCAATTATTCACGTATATTGCACTTGTATTAGAATTCTTTGGAATCTATGCAATATTCTATATAAAATGTAAATTATCAATATACTTTACTATGATTATTTCCTACTGATAATTTAATAACTAATATTATTCAATTTACAAATAATTTTTGTGGAGCAGACAATTTAAACTCATGTATAATTTTTCAAATAGAAAATATAGTCGAAGAAAAATTCCTTATAAACATTGGTTATATTATTTTTCTACGATAAAATAAATCAAATTAATTTAGCAAACTTAAAGCTTGTTTTAATTTTACAAAAATTTTATCGATTAGAGTTTTTATTGTATTCGTAATTTATGGGTTAAAATTGATCATTCAACGTCTCATTAAGATGTTCACATCTACAAATGATATTGCAGATGTGCCATTATTCACGACTTCGATTTTACTGCATACAATATATCGATCAGCAGATTGTCCCGACTCGCATTACAAAATTACTAAAAGATATGAATCTGTTAGTTAGCAAAAATTCAGAAGTCTTAAGCCTAAATGAGGGAGAAGAGTGTAAAGGTAGCGAGGGAAAATTAGCTTAGATGGGGAGGGGCAAATTATGGAGAATGTCGATTGGCCAAAGCTCTGAATGCGCAGAAATTAGCGTCATAATCGTCGTGTAGCGCAAGGTAGCCTAAGATTAAAATCCGATTCGCAGATCGATTCACGCGCTCCCACAAACGCATTGAAACAGTGCCTTATATATATATATATGTAACGCGACGTACAATTATTATTCACGTACATTGATAAAAAGATTTTTTACCGGAGTAACATGCATCCAGCAATTATACATAACTTGTAATAATAGCTTTTATAATTCACTTAGTTTGACCTTATTTTTTCTTGAAATAAGACCTTCGCCAGACTTCCGCGTATTTTTTTATAGCCTTCACTGTAACACTTGTAAGGCATTATTAACATCGAGGTGGTGTAAATATTCATTATTCTATCGGTGTTCATTTGCTTGCTGACAAATTAATTAGCGATTTCAAAAATTCCATAGAGTGACAAACTTCGTCAGAGGCTTTTACGTCTAATTTTCGTAAATTCACATCAACTATCAATAGAACACGCCTTAACGGTAAACCCATTAACAGACGGGTAAGAAGCTGTCAGCTTGGGCTTCTCGGAACGCAATAATGGAACGATATGAAGTAAAGTCTGACATCTCATGGATATCGTAAATACACTCATATTCAAATAATTAATTTTTGAAATAATAACGAAACTTTATTTTATTAATACTTTTATTAGTAATTGCGCTTTAACATATACTTGCTCGTTATCATTACGAGTTTTTAAATAACATTTATATTAAAAGTACATACTTTTTTACGATAATCTCAAACTAATTTCAAGGAACTTTTAATATACATTATTTATAGAATTAAATATCTTGATAAAGTAAAATCTCATGTGAAAATAATAATCACTTTTAATAAAAAATTTTTAAGACTTTAATAAATAATTTTCTACTAGTATACGAGTATGTAGTTCCATGTAGAGACGTAATAAATTATAACGTACCAACTGAGATATTTCTGCTTAGAAAGCAGGAATTTTAGGACCGTAAATTATCTATTGTTCGAAAAAAATGTTATACTAATTTTATAATTTGCAGTTAAAAGCTGAAGATAAAATACAAAATCATTTTCAAATTCAAATGGACTGAAAATATTGTGAAAATCAAAACAATCTTTTATTTGATTCGAGTCAAAAATCAATCATATTAAAAAAAATCTTATTCGTTTATCAAAATGCAGGCGACGCAACTTATATAAATTTAGATACGTTCGATCATAATTCTACAAATACATAGAGACTAGTCCCGTTATGTATTGAAACGCTTAATATCAATTATGAATGGAATTGTATCCTTCAGAAAACATAAATATCACCACATTTAATCTATTTACTCTTTGCTCTCAATGGCAGTGTTTCAGAGACCCACTTTTCGTTATAATTAGGCCTAGATAAATTTGTCTTCAATGTAAGTGCAGTTACGACATACGCCAATATGCGTATCACAGCACAGGCATCGAGGCTGTGTGTCAAGGGAGATGTGGGCATCTGCGACATGAGACTTGTTCGCGATACATGTAATACTACATCTACATATAAATTAACGTTTCGCCATTGTTTACTTATTGTCCAACAAATACCTTATTTCGTGATCGTATTGAATACATTTCTGGATAATCTGGATCTTTGTATAAAGTTATTTCACACACTTATACGTATACTCCCTGTTACTTTTCTCGAAAAATAAAATAGGCGGTACTGTTTCAAAATTTAATATTTCAGTGTGTTGAATGATACATTAAATCACCGAGCTTACAAAAATAATTGTTCGATTTAGTTATAACTTTAAATCTTGCGTAACATTGCTAATATTACCTTGGTGACATTTTCACATCATTTAGGAGAAGTGAATATTTTACCGAAATAAGGTAATTTAAAGTCAACAACTACAACTAGTGTTGCTGCTTATTTAACGAATATATATACAGATTTATCATTTTGTGTAAATTCTGCGATAAAAATTAAAAAAATAAAAACTTTTGAATAATCACTTAAATATTAAATTACTTAATATAATGCTGAAGCGTAAAATTATTTAGTAACTTTTAAATATAAGAATTTTTATTTTATAATATGTTAAATATAATTTAGTCTAATTGCAATAATACTATCTTTAAAGCACGTAATATTTCATGTAAAAATACTAGCTGAAACACTGTACCGTGTAATGTTGAATTAATGAACAAATTAAGTTCGATGCGGATTATAATGATATCATAATCATATCTAAGGATTATCACACAGATTAGATTACGTAAAAAGGTATAAAAGACTTTGAGAATGACAATCAATGAACATGTTTGTCAAGCAGCTCTGGCTCCTCCCATTCACAGTAAATACACAACAACATCAAAGTCCATAATTAAGATAAAAAATTCAGCAGCGTTAGTGACAGCCACGTTATCTCAGAGTAGATCAGTTGTGTTTATCGGGAGATCTATCGACTGGCTTCGTCGAGTAAACAAAAGTGACGAGGGAATGCAGAAGAGCCTGTCTGAACATCGATCAGTTCCGCGACTAATTAGTTTAAGTAGAATCGACCGGTAATTATCATCGATGTACACGTTTGACATTAGCTAAGCGAGACCATAGGGACTTTTGCTAGAATCGGGCGATACGTGGTCTGTCGAAATGCTTTTTGGTTGGCTGCTTTTATGCGGCAGAACGATTTATCTTGATGTTTGGGCCCGATTCAATTGCGATTAATGTTCTTCTGTGTGTGACTGCTATTTATCTCCTATAATGCTTATTGCATAATTATAGTCTTTTTCAGGTAATATTTTCTAATTGGTTACAAGGAATGAATAATGAAAGAGTGAATTTTTATATTACAATAACCTAATTACTAATAAATAATTCATACTATACTACGCGATTACGATGTATATAGGGATAAATAAAAGTTATTCTTTCTATAGCGGAAAAATACCAATATGCCACTAAAAATGCAATTGAATTTGTTATTATAAAATAAAATAATGCGATATTAAAAATTAATAATGTTTTATTTGCTTAGTAATTATTCGAATATGAAGAAACATTATTAACAACAATTTATATATTTATTACTTATGGAAAATTCACTTCTGACCATATCTTTAGTTCTTATTTTTTTTTTTTTAAATTATGTGCTGCTATTTTTTAAGTAATACATCCTATCTATTCATAAACAAAATAATATTATCATAAAAATATTCTTCAAATATTAATAAAAGTGAGAGCAATTGATTAATTTTTTCATCATTTTCATCATGACTACTTGAGTGTGATGGCAAAATCACAATATTATATAATTTCAATTATTATATAACGCTGATTCACAAAAATTCATAAAATATAGTTACAAAAAATACGTGGAAAGTCGAAATTTTCCTTAATGATTTGTTTAACAAAGTTTAATAATTAAGTTAAACTCCACAAATCTCTATCAGTTGTCATTAATTACATTAATTTCACCTATTCATCGAGTACTGATCGTCTCTTAACCAACGCCTTTTAACGTTCATCCATTTCATTCGTGGCTAGAAACGAGCTAAATGTCGTACGTATAATAGCGGTTATTAATTAGCAATTCTAAATGGCTCGTCTAAAGGAATCTAAAATTTGCCTTCAGACTGGTCTCTTAGCGAGACTTTCATTACAGATTATGATGCGGATTGCAAAATTAGACTCGGAATGATAATTTTGCAGTGGAGAAAGTGATTTTACGAGTTCATCTTTTCTGAAAAATTAAAAATATTAACGAAATAGGGTACCATTCCATTAAAGCTTAGACAATTTACTTGCCGTACGTTCTTATTTCTTTTCGCTTTCTTTATTATTATTATAATTATTATTACAATTTCTTTATTTGATATTATTACTGGCATAAATATTTCTTGAAAACATCTAGTTTTGTGAGATTAATTAATACATTTTTTAGTTATTTTAACATTCGAGTTGTTAATTTTATACAACAGATAAAATTGTAATTGTAATAATCGTAAATGAAAATTTATAATGATACATAATTCATTATAAAATCATATCAAAATAATATATAATAGAAATATTAATTTCACACTTAATATTATAATACTTATATTGTCGTGCGCCGCCCGTCGGCGACAGTTAAACAAAATTAAACAATCACACGCGCAATAACAGATCGGGTAACATCTAACGGTTTTTTAAATTTCTGCGAATGTTAAAAAACCATTGGAGTTCTCGATCTATAAAAACGGGAGGAGGGACTCGCGAATTACCCATTATCCCCCCGGCCACGCTCACGTATCCTCCGTGCCTTAATTCCATATTCTTCTTTATTTTTTTTTCCTACCCCCTCTTCCTCCATCCCTTGACACTCATCTTCCAAAATGGTGAGAACTCTTCAATATATTATAATAATAAATTTTTTAAATATCATTACCATATCTGTAAACTTTAACTATACGTTAAAACTTAATGTATAGTTATTCCTAAATAATTTATACGTTAATATCAAATTATTTGCTGATTGTTTTATTGTACAAATACGGCAAAGCATCCATCTAACAAACGTACATGTAAGACAGTTATGCTAATATCTCTGAGTATTCCTCTATACTATCATATGTTCAATTGTGCTCATTAAAATCCAAATTTCATTTTGTGTATTCAATTTAAATATTGCATTGTAAGATGCGTACTTTTATGAATACATAATGTTATTATCGTAATAAGATTATTCAACATTATTTATTAAAAATTTAATAATTTTGTTGTTGATTTAATAAAATTTCGTTCTGATATTATTAAAGTAGTATAATAACTAGTAAATAAATTAAAAGCAAAATTTTAATGAAACAAAAGATTGAAAATTGAATAATAAAATTTGAGATAATCCACGTATACTATTGCATCAATATATTTTTATAATTTTGCATCATAATATAATTACGAGTGACAATGTATTAATGATATTAATCTAATTTGAATATTCGCAAACTAGTCGATATAAAATAGAACGTAACAACTACAAGTGTAAAAAATTGGTCATATGAGATTAATTAAGAATTTACAGTATTATAATTTGACGCGTGAATCAATTGATATTAACTTAAAACGAAGTCTCTCCTGTATTTCGAAAAATTAATCGCTTTTGAACACATATTTTTTAAAAGCAACAGATTTTTCAAAACTCTTTTTTATTATTGTTATTTAAGATGAGTTTCGAGAATAATATAAATACTGTTTTAAGTATTAAAATCTTTTTTAACTATAAAATAAAAAAAATTTAGAATGCCGAGGACCTTAGTAAATCGATCAAGTTTAACACTGAAAAATATGAAATTATGATAATACTCGTGAACACACTTTTAGCGGTAAAAAGTATGCCTTAAGACTTCAATTTATGTAGAATAATAATTTTTTTACTTTCTATGAGCGTTAGATACAGTGAGGTGCTATAGAAAAATTCTATAAGATAAATAGTATCAAACTGATGTTTCATACGTCGCAAACTACACAAGTAATAATGTGTCTCTGCTTCTTGTCTACTCTCTTCCATTCTCATTTTGTAAAACTTTTTCTTTGATCTCTGATCTTTGAAAATTTACAGAGTGAAAAATTTAGATAAAAGGAAGGATACAAAGAGTAATTTCTTTTAGTTCTGTATTTAATACATAGATGAACATCAATCAACGGTATAAGCGGGTACTCAATCATTGACTCGGTTTACCTTCAGCGTCCGTTAATTAGGAGCAATATGGATTCAGTTAATATTTACCGCTCTAACGTTCAGCCATTCCCATTTTGCTTTTTCCACAATCGTTGAATTCTTCCATTTCTCGACTTTTTATCTATTGGCAAACGAAATGGTTCACCTTTTCTTTTTGCCGACTACTGTAATTATATATGTACACTTCTCACTGAGTACTAGTTATTTTCCCTTCCTCGTCGCTTCTCGCACCTCCACTCTTTGTGATTTCTAAAAGACAAAAGCTCAATTCTTACTCTCTTTGATCAACGAGTGCTTATTTCGAAGACACGTTGGTGATACCATCATAGAGAGACAAGTATCCGAAAGACATGGGAATTGAGGGGGCGGTAGTCGTTGAAGCACGAACCGCGTAATGCGATTCCGCGAACGAGCGTTTGTAGGGTGGAGCTCCTCCTGGTATCGTCCATTCTGAACGCCTGCTGTTCCTCTAGGGGAATTATTTCATGAAAAGGATAAAAGAATTTATTGCGCATACAACTTTCCTTTTTACACACCCACACTTATCTACATTCCAAGTAAATTTATGTATAAGTATTTTTTATTGTACCTGAGAGTCTACGGATAAAACGGGAACATTTCAGTGATTATTATTCCGTCGTGATACCTACCACTTACGTATTTACAATTACTCTTTTTTAAATAACAGCTTTCTAGTTCGGTAACGTTTCAGTAAACGTTACATCAAATAACAGTGCTTTTACGGGCAGAAACAATTTTTCAGTCACTTCATAACAATTATAAAAAAAAGTATGTCAGTTTGTGTATGAGCATTTGCTTCGATAGAGAACTACGACAAATGTAAATTAATATAATCATTTTTTAGATCTAGAAGGAGAAACAAAATTATTATTTTTATTTACTAAATTTATCAAATATCTTCATTTGTGATTATATATCGAATGTAAACCTTGCATTCAAATTAATTAGCTTGTGAGACTAATTACAAGAATTAATCAATTAATTCTTGTTCAATATGTATTTCCATTTGATATGGATTTACATGCGCACATGTTTATGATCGGAACATTGTTTTTATTAGTGTACTAATTAATTTTAATTTATTTGACTGCATTTTATTACATACACTGTTTACATGCACAGTTAATATAACATAATTTATCAGTATTTCTTAAGTAACTATATATTTTTCTCTAAAAATTTATTATAAATTAAACCAGAATATTAAAAAACTGTGAAATATATTGTTATATATTCTTTTTAGTAAATTACAATAAATTTTTTATGTTTCATTAAAATAAATACACATACAAATTACGATTTTTCATCAAACAGTATAATATACTCGAATATAATTTTACGTATAAAACAATAATTTAAAAGTAAAATTTTCAAATATTTTAACGTATTTACTCGTAAAGTTTATCCATTGTTCGTTTAATATATTTTGCTTGAAGCAAAACAAAAAAATAAAAACTTATTAAATATATCAAAATTTTTATTTCCATGGTTTGTCGTGTTATTTATTATAATACACATTCAAATTGGCTTAATTATTTAAATTTGAATATCTGTTTTGAGTAATTTGAATATTTGAATATCATCATCTATTAATAATTGATAAACCAAAATTTTACAAGTTTATTTGAAGTGTAACTACATACACTTACATATAATAAGAATATCATTCGGATTTAAGGATGAAAGGTAATACTTAATAAACGAAAAATAAAACGATAGAGGCGTTCGCAATAAATGTGAGTCTGCAAATAATTTATAGAACATCTATACGACAAAATGAAAAAATTGAAGTCTCAGTAGAGGATAAAATGTGATATTTACCGAACGCAGGAAACGACTCGCCGATCTGCAAGCTTTTTTATTTGATAAGAGCCGTCGAGTACTCGACGAAGAGTCAATGATGAGCTTCGATTCTGTCGAAGCTCCCGGGAATATCTGTATACGCGACTCAGAAAAAAACGCGTTATAGGCGCCATGATAAATTGAATTGGAGATTTCCTAGCCATTGTGCGAATGGCGTGGAAATTGGCGGATTACCACGTCCAGCGACGCTCTCACGTGCATATTTACACGACGATCTGTCGAACAAATTAGCATGCCACCATATTTGCGTCACTCCAGATATTCTGGACACGTTGCGGTTCTTTCGCCGGGAAAATTACTGTTTTATTGGTTAGTGCTTTAGGGAATCATTGTTTTCGCTTCAAGCGCCCCGGTGCTAAAATGTCGCGGATACTGCTTCCGACTCTGTACGGCGATCTAAAAATTTTATTATTAACTTACGAGTATTTCCGAAGCTTTGGAAATCAAATGACCATTTCATATCGCTATCCAGTAAAATATTAAATAAAGTCATGCAATTCATTCAACATTGTTGAGGCAAAACATTCTAATTACAATAGGCTGGAATAATTTTACACCTTTTCATCAATATAAACATAGCGGATTCTGAATTGTATAAAAAGTTTCCATGGCAACGTCAATGGCTTAACGTGAGTTATAATTTATTTTAGTAACTATTAAGGTTTAAATGTCGATACTGCTTCTAGTGTAAGTTTTTTCCATGCAAAAGTTAATAATAATATTTCTTTAAAGTTTTTAATGACATCAAAATGAATTACTTTTTACCTTAATGAATAAAAATCCTGCCTTTTAGAGTTACAAGTATACCGAACCACTCCATCATAAATATACGATTTATGTCAAATAGAAAATACTAAATTTTGAATAAAAATAAAAGTAATTAAAACATATAACCCATTGAGAATCTCTCGTAAATATTTCAGCCTCTTCTTGAAATCTTTAAGGGATAAGCGGAAGAGAAAATCGAAAAAATGATTGATCTAAAAGTCAACCCAAAAGAGACGAAAGTACAGGGATTTAATAGAAAATCTGCTGTAGCATCAAGATACAAAATCTACTGTTAATAAAATTACACCGATTTTATAGTCTTTATTTCTCAAAAATATATAAATATATAATGTGTACAGTGAATGCACAATGTAGATGTAAATAAAATTTCTTTTATTATCCTTTCAATTCAATCCTATATTACACTATTAGCTTCTAAGCGTTGCTTTATTTATCAAAATTTTTTTACCATTTTATGAAGTCAATCCTTTTCAAAATTTATTATATATATAATATATAAGTAAGAGAAATTATTTTACCTCTTGAACTCTTGAATGGAATTCTATTTTAACATAAAATTTTAATGCTCTTCTTATCTGAATGCATCCAAATTATAAAAAAATATTTTTCTTAAACATTTCAATTTTTATTGTACCTTAAAGTGTACTTTAAAGTAATACGAGTTTTTATATAATTTACAATATAATTGAATATAGAATTTATAATAATAAGATTGGTTTTCAATTTTGTACATATATATGTATACATATTTATTTACTTATTTATGTATTAACTACGTAAGTAATTTAAGTCGTTTATAAATATTTCAATTTAATATGACATACTTTTCATGAAAATGTATGTTAATTACTTCAAATAATATATACTTTTATTTCATTATTTCGATGTTGATAAGAGTTTCATAAAAATTCATACAGTTAAAGTCAATTCAATGTATTGAACAATACTAGAAAAAGCATTCATTATTAGAAACCTATAATTTTTTTACGAGATCTTTCTTTACGTTTCTTCTTATTATCATCTGACATGGAAGCTTTGTTAAAAGACATTTTGTAAGTGATACAGTAATTTTACAGCTGTTTTTATAGATTATCATTTTTATAACACGACAAATTCCACAATTAATACGTGTTTGTTTAATTATAATATTACATTATGCATTATATAACTTTCTTTAGTTGTGATACATACTACTTTGTTAATTAAACATTAAATTCTTCGGTAATGGAATAGAATTTCCTATAATGAAAATTGGATATTATGTTACATTAAAATACAAGAGCTGAATATCTCATTATTAAATTATTAAAATCGATTTACGGTATTTCATCGTAAATAGTAATGTCACTGTATCAATATAAAATCCATTTTAGCCCATTTGTATATAGTTTCATCATAATAATCATTGTTCACGTGACTTTTCTATATTAGATCGTCTATTTAACGGATTGAAAAAAATAATTAGAAATTTTGAGCTGTTACATTGAAGCATGTAAGAGTCTAGTATATAGTCATATCACGATTTTCATTTATTGCGTATTTGCTAATTTTTCTACTTAAATTACATTGTATATATACATAATACTAATACTAATATATATGATATTGTTCAATAACAATATCTTTTTATATTTTATTTTTATATAATTAAATTAAATAAATTTATTAGAATTAGTAAGATGTAAATATTTATTGTTTTAGTGACATAGGTTTCTATGCAACGTATGCATGACTCTGTATTTTTATGTTGCATACATTTACGAAGTAAATCCAAAAGATATAAATTAATCTAACAACCGGTTATTATATGTATGACTAATTATATGTACCACAAAATGAAGTGAACAGTCGGGATAAATATTATTTAATTACAAAATATAATATATAATTTTATTTTCATTTCTGACTTAATTATGACGCTCAAAAAAATATGAGCAAATAACGATGAACGTAAATTATTAACTTCAAAAGCTGAATTAATTAAAGCTTATTTTTAATTTCATCTTTTAGATTTCAATTATTTTAATTAATTGTTAGTATACAGCTCTACTCATTTTATAAAAATAAGAAGCAATGCTATTTAATAAGTAATGCTATAAAAATAAGAGAATCAAAAGATTGAAAAGAAGATGACAAGAAAATGAAATAGCAGGTGCATAACGTGAAAGATGAAGCTCGTAATGATCAGACCATCTATTTACATGAGCATTCGCAAAGACAAATGCGATTTATCGTGAAATAGGCCGTCATAACTCTCTTGACTTTAGTGTCATTTGAGGTAAAAAAAGTTTCGATTTGTTTATTTTAGATAAGATAAAACTCTCCAAATTATGGTAATAGCAGATTTAGTAGTGCACTTGTGATATTTTATCTTATTTTAATCACTATTGTGAAAAATTAATCATAATTCATAACAAGTAAATATACATTAAATTTTTATATAAAATCAATATTTTTATTTTTTATTTCATAATACTCCGATTAACAAAATATTATTATAAATTTTAATATGAATTGACATTAACCGATTCAATTTCCATTATAATTATAATAAAATACATATTATAATCTCGTGTACATTTTATTTTTCAATATCTTTCTTATCTTTATTTTATTCTTTTTTTATTTGACTTAATCGTATGTTCAGTTAAATCTATCAAATTTAATTGCATTACAATTAATCGTAGCAAATACATTTAGTTCTCTTTTATCAGATTTTACAAAAAATTAATTTGTTAATATGAATATTATAGAATACAAATAGGTAACTAAATACATCAATTTATTCCATTTTTTTAACCGAATTTTCATCCTATTAATTTACTCTGATAAGAAATCCAATAATAATAAATCCATAAATCCATATATATGTAAATATTTAGTAACAATCAGAATAAGATATCCAGTCTTTCTGTGAAAAAACTATTTTCAACTTTGTGAAATTTGCTTGCGTGATGTAATCGGTCTGACCCGAACGTTGACCCCCACTACTGCCACGCGACTTGCTGTTGCTTAATGTGAACGCCTGTTTACCCCGTAATGCAGTAAAATGTGTGCACGTTCTTTTTCTCTTTCTCTCCCTTTTACTTTTCTTCACTCCCTTTTTCCTTCTCTTCGTTATAAAGTTTGTGAAATATAGCGCGAGTAGTGGAGCTTTACAAGAGAACGAAAACGATTGCCATCGCAAGGCCTCCGACGAAACGACACTAACCCCTTAACCTTTTCCTTGTGATTATGTTGATTTTTTTTGCTTTTTCATTCCAAATTATTTATTCTTTTTTTTATGTCATATCGCCTAATTTATTAGGTAACGTGCTACTATTTGGCGAATTAATGTAATGCTACTCGATTCTTTATAATCATAAAGAAAAATGAGCTAACACGTAATCTCATTAGTTTTATATATCAATAACTATTATAAGCAAACATAACTTTGCTAGTATACTTAAGATTGAGTCATGTGATAAGCCTTTTAGTTTACTAATTTTATTATTACCGATTAGTTTTTATTTTAGAAGTAATTTTTAATTTTTTGAAATACTCGTTAGCGTCTCGCATAAATATAAATTAAAATAAAGTAGAAGAGTAAAATATAGTTTCATAAAATTAATGTAACGAAAACTAGACAACTTATTTAATTATTAATCAAGAAATTTACAATTAAACTTTATATAATATTCCATGAGTCTGAAAATAATTTTAGATCATTGATATTTTATTTTCATTTATAATGTCAGCTTAGTCTTCTCGTTACGTTAAGGTATATTTTGTATTCATATTTTCAAGTTATTAATATTTTTCTTTATTAAACAAAATTAAATTTGATTTTACATTTTCTATTATAGCAATGATGTTTAATCAATACGGATGATGCTGATATAAACATTGATTGTACTAATAAAAATATAAATTCTTATATTAATACACTGACTAAATTAGTTATTGCAATATAATAGGAGGAACAAAAGGAATTAGTATTTATTTTAAACGTTGATAGTCACACTTATATTATTTCAAAAGCTTTAAGACGAAAATTAAAAAAGAAATGGGAATCATTGACTCTTTACAAAAGTCAATTTGTTCCGGAGCATTAAAATTACTTTAAAAAGATGTAAACTAACTTTCTTAGTATCTCACATACAACTTTATAATATGCAAATTTTCTCTTAAACTTGCATGTAAAATAGTGTTATGTGAGCTATAATACTACATACTTTACGTGTCAATGTTTTTAACCGTCTATATATTGCCGTACTTCCACAATTCTGGAAGAAAAATATAAAAAGTCCCGTGAAATAAACAAAAGCTTTTGTTCGGCAATGAAGAAAGCTTTCTTTAATTCAGCAACTCAGCTGAAAGAAATAACATTTTTGTAAAAGGGTAAAAGGAGTTGTTCTCTTGAAAAATTCAATAGACGTAAGTATCTGTAATAGAATTGGAGAAATAAAAAAAAAAATGTTTAGTACGTTTATTTACCGGTCCTAGAGCAAGGCTATTTTAATTATTGTGTAATTTAAAAAAATTAAAGCGTTTATATCGAAAAAGGCAATGTTTTGTCTATTTATACAGTCCATTATCGATTATTTAGATTCTTCTCTTCCTATTCGCTAAGATTACTACGGATATAAGTTAATTTCGAATAATCTTCTTATTTATTAGTAAATGTTAAACGAATAAGAATATAATAATTTTTAAAAATTCAAAAGTTTGCTTAAAAAATTTTTAAATCTACGTGCGGATCCAATTTGCTATCTCTTAAAGTAAATATTTAATATCTATGGCTGAATTTTTTAAATTTCTAAATTATATATCTTTTCTTAAGTTTAAAAATAATTATCAGCAGTTCAATTTATATTTTAATTCCGGAAAATTGTTTTTCATATTCAAATAATTTATTTTTAATAAATATGTCAAATTAATATTTTAATTTTTTATTTTTCTGTATAACGGAATTATTGATTTCTTTTTTTATATGCAAATAATATAAAAGACTTTTTATTCAATGCATATTATAAAGATATACGTCTTTATACTTCAAAAAGCTGTTTTACATAAGAAATAAGCACGAACTAGTAAAGCTGACACTTATTAATATATTCTAAAGATTTTTTTCAAAACTATATTACGCCTGCACAATAAAAATTTTACTGGAAAATGTAAAACATTACATCAAATTTGTAGCTTTACAGTATTTTTGAATATAACTCAACTATCCATAAAACTACAAATCTATGAAAACTATAGAAGCGCAATATTATGTATTACGCAATATTATATTACTACGATTCGAAATCATCCAAAAATAACACTATGTATACATGAAACATAAATAGACAAGTCAGTTTATCTTTATCCGCAAGATCCATCAGAATTTCATATTGTCATAGAAGAAAAACTTCATGATTTTCAGATACTTCGATAAAATACGCATATACACGTATTTACGCGAGAAGCTCAACGCACACATAAACAGTCATTCAATGTCTCGACATGTATGCCTCCTAAAGAGGAAGACTTCTTATATGGAGGTATTTTGAACCGGAGTATTATTGCTTTGGAGTAATATCAGGTCGGAATAAGATTATATAGATCCATGTTTTATAGGTTATCGGTGACGCATTTCCAGAAAATTTCTGACAACAATTGTGACTGGATCGAATAAAAATGTCTTTAAAAATTAAAATTAAAATCTATTTTTATATAATATATTGTAATTTCCAAAAAATTTTAAATGATTTTGAAATATTTGCATTAAAGATTTCATGGATGTTAATTATAAATACAACCTAATAATATGAATTTGACAGCATACCCACACACGTACATAATTTTGCAACGATGTAATATGAATAAAAGTATTACGATCAAAATATTAAAGCCATTATATTTCATATTTCATAAATGGGTTAAAAAGATGATATATAGAAATAATTAATTTACTCGATAATTTATTAATACGTGTTAACTCAAATGTCCATTGTAAAATTTACATGTTTCAAAGGAAATTTTATTAAAATTGTTTAAATACTAACTTTTCGAATACATTTATTATTTGCAGTGTAGTAAATAATCTATTTGAATTTTTTTTACATCGTACAACGTAATAAATTAGCGATAATTATGTGAAATATTGAATAATTTTTATTAACTCAATAATATGTATATGTATGGAATAGAAAAAAGTCACAATTAAAATTCACTTTATTTTTAATGACTACTTATTATTATTATTATTATTATTGTGTTTTATATTTACATTTTTACCAAGGTAATATAATTTAATGAATGAGATATCACACATAGATAATATAAGGGTGGAGGTGTATATTTTCCATATAGTCAAAAGATAAATTGCATCCAATATTCTTTATTCGATTTTAACAATTAATAGTTTCTACAAATACATAGAAACTTATTTATCCATACTGAAAAATCGAAAATGCTATTGAATTTTTTAAGGATATACGAAAAAAGCGCGATTTAGAAAGCTGACCAGACTAAATATTATTTATTCCAGCGTTAATTGTGAATAAAATTTTATTCGATATAACTTGAAAATATTAAATGGAATTTATTATATTTATTAAAGCATCGTTGAAATAGCGCAGAACTACATATTCATCGGATTAATGTTTTTGACCAGGAAGCAACTGTGAAATCTCAGTTTGATTTCATCATTCATCAGAAAGTTACACTCGTAAGCTTTGTCCACCGCAGTTTTCTTATCCGCTAGAAAACTTGGTCTAATGTCTCGGTAATCCTTCACTGAGAAATCCCCGTTAAGGATTCCCCCTCCCCAGACTCCAAGAGATGAAGAAGAAGGAAAGAAGAAAGTATGAGCGAAAGAAAAGAAGAAAGCCATCGCATAGGCTTCCTGAATCCAACGATTTTTTCGACAACCTTCGGGATCAAGCTATATTAATGATCTGGAGCACGTGCACTGATTATCCGAAGGTAACGGAGGCGCACTCCAACCTATTCTGGAAAGCCGAGAAGAGTCGCGACGTGGTAGCTTCGCCCGAATCGACTTTCAGAGGAAAGGAGGAGGAAATTGATTGCATCCACGTTGAGCTCACTTCCAGGCGAGACATCTTGAAAAGAAAAGGGACGTCGAATTTTTCTTTTTCTTCCTAGCTATTTTTTCTTCGCAAAAAGAAAAAAAGAAGAAGAAAATGGACGCTGAGAAGTACGAAATGAGGAAGAAAATGCTGTCGCAGAAACGGAGAAGTTTGTTTGTATAGGATTATAAAATACGAAAACGAACTGTATTTCATCCGTATTAAATAAATTCTCAATTATATTGTAAACTGATTATACTTTATTCGCCAAAGGCTTGCTTTCTTTAATTTTTACTCTATTTAACCTTACTCTTCCTTTTTTATTATGCATAATTATCTCAACGATTATAGTTAAATTTAAATATTACAATCGAGATGTCCAACGACATGCGCAGCGAAATCAAATTATTATTACAAGAGATAATTTAAGCCTCCTATACTATTACTAACGTTCGTTCATTTTTAGTTAAATCAATACCGAAGATTTTTTTCTATGAAATTTGCAGTAAGTGTAAGAGTATTGTAAATATATGTGCATATTGTAATGTATGTTTCTTGTTTAATACTATATCTAAATATTTTTTTACAATAACAAAAATATATCTATCTATTGTAGAATTAACAATCATTTACTATACGTAGTATCTATACTTGTGTCATGCACAAAAAATGCTAACTTTTACAATCAAGTTATAGACTGATTTATAAGTATTACTAAAAAATAGAAGTTTATATATAAAGATTAGTTCTACATTAAATAATAATAACATAATACTTGATTCAAATTAATATACTTCTCTAAAATAACAATTTATTAGTGTGTAAAATAATATATAATATTGGATATAAATAGTTGTGTGCTACTATTTTTACTGCACTAAAATAAGATTTTTTGCTTGTGACTAAAATAATTTTTCTCTTGTATGTCTAATCAAAGTGAAAGGTAGTCTATGAGTAATAATTGGAGAATAAATATACCTGTGATTTCGTGAAAATTATTTCACTTAATTTTCAATATATCTTTTTCGTAATTTCAGTTTATAGAGTAAAAAATAAGTGAATTATGCAAAATTCGACTAAGTAATAAAAATGCCATAAAAATATTCCTCATAAAATATTCTCTTTACCCCGATACTTTTGTTAGATATTATAAATACGGATAAATTTAAAATTTTAGTCTCATACGGTAAACTTTAACGAATATTTGAACGTGTAAAAGAATACTAATAACTAAAGTGTGTGAATGAAATATTTTGCACGTGACAAGTTTCTTTTAAAAATCTAGGCAAACGTTAAACGATTTTTAACCTCATCTGCAAGAGAACAAAAAAATTTAAATTCTCCAAGACTACCACGGTATTAAGCAATTTTCCTCAAATAAATGTCGCGGAAATATTTGGAAATTACTGCTCGTCGACGTTGTCGGTATTAACGGCATCTGCAACTAATGTGGCACATTTCTTCGTGTTCGCAACGGCATGCCAAAGTGCAGAACTCGAGAAACAAGTAACGAAATGCTATTTAAAAAAGTCGAAAGGTTCTCACTCATAGACTACCGAATAACTAAGAGAGCCGAGAAATCGAGCAGAAGCGAAATAACATTTCGGCCGTCAAATTTCAGAGCCCTGCGAGAAGACTTTCTGTGCGCTGGGCATGAGCTGCGTCGTCTCGGAAAGTGGGCAAGCGATGTGCCAGTGTCCGGCCGCGTGCCCCGAGAGCTACTCTCCCGTTTGTGGCCAGGACGGCGTTACGTACGCAAACCACTGCCAGCTGCGACGGACTAGCTGCCAGAAGCGCAAGGATACGCGGATGAAGCACCAGGGCCCTTGTGGTAAGTTGACGTTATACCGCTCTAGTGATCGTTGGCCGACTGTCGCCGTCATACCCGCCCCCCCCCCCGCGGTTGTACGTCAATCGAGCCTCTGATGAAACGCGGCGAGGCTACGAGTGAGATTTCGACCTCCAATCCTCGTTTTTTATTTTCTCCATCACTTTCGTGGATAGAGGATAATCCAGTTTTGTCAGTTAGGATAAGTACCTTAATTTTCATTTAAAAGCGTTCGTTTAATTTTGTAAAACATTTTATACGGTCTGCTTAGCTCGAATTACGACATTTTCACATATAATAGCAGCAGGCCAGTTATAAACGAAAAGAGCTATTACATTATACACATATAAGTATAATTGTAGATGAAAATTTCTTCAAAATTCACAGAGAAAGGATTTTTTATAAACAAATAATTATAGTGACACGAGAAGCCATTAAATGCTGGATCTTTCTGCCTTATAATAGTTACAGATATTACATACAGTGTTTTAAAGTAATTGTATCATCTAGATCCGTAATATTATGTTACAATGTATATATTCCACAAGTGCAAAATTTTTAATATTTTTCTGACAAATTATAGGTTTGTATTATTATTAATAAATATAACGAAAATAAATGCTAATGAATAAAATAAATGAAAATTTATATACGCATATATTTTTTGTATACATTGATATGTATACTAAATTTAAATGTATTAAAATCGTTTTCATTTTATTCTTTTTTGGCTTTAAGATCAAATTATATTAATTACTAGATATTTTTGTAGATATACGAAAAAACAAAAATATAAAAAGAAGATATATAGAAAATATCATTATTATTAAAGAAAAAATGATCTAAATATTAATTTTTTACCAACATTCATAATTTTCAGACATAAAATAGTGTAAATATTATTATTTTTAAATTTGAAACGAATAAAATTATTAATTGAGTGTAGTTTTCTTACAAATCTTTGGAAGATAGAAGTTTACTCTTACTTACCTTTAAAATAATCACACGATTTATTTTATTCTCCGATAAAAGTTTTTGGTTCTGGTCGTAATTTAGTTGCAATTGCATTTATTTCCACTATAGCTAATATCATCTAAAGATAAGATATTATTTTCTTTTATAGATCGTTGCAAAAAATTTTGAAATTAAAATTCTCTTTAATAATACACTAATAAAATGAATTGTATACTTTCTCTCATAGTTTTTAGTCTGTATTTTTATCATTTTATATCACTACTTGTATAACCAATTTTTTAACTGGAATGCCAATTTAGTAGGACGTTCAAAATGATCCGTAAGCGTCTGCTCGTTCCGTAACAGTCAAAGTATTATATTTCATAAAATACTCTTAAAAACTATTTGAATACAAATAGCAGTAATAATTTGTTTATTGAAAAACTCTTTATGCATTTCTTGGATTCAAAAAACTGTAATTTAAAACTACATTTATTATTCTTAATGCAATTTATTAATGCTACGAACAATAATGAATATCGCGTTAATCTAGTTGATTTTTTCTCATCATTTTAATTAACAAAGCAATAGTAAAAATTAAAATTTTTAATTCTGAATAATATTTTTAACTTTATAACTCTTTCGGTTACGAAATCATTGAATAACTTTCTTATTATTTTACATTTTAGTTTATTCTATAAAATTTATTTGAATGATAGTACAAGGAAATAATTAATAAAAAATAAATAGTACATACAATAATAACAATAATATATGAATAACATAAAATTTTTCGCATTAAAGAATAGTACATACTAGGATAGTTATTGAATTTAAGCAAAAAAAAAACATTCATGGATAATGTAAATTTAGGCATTAAAAATATAGTATCGTATTACTTTAAATAGAGGTCGATATTACAAAGAATCATTATAAACTAATGATATTAATAAATCTATCTGAGCGTTAAGGATAACGTTTAAAATACTACTTTTTCATTATATTTTTATCGAATACTCTTTTATAACAATATGTTATTTGATAGACCTAAATTACCGCAATACGTAATTTCTAGATTCTAATTCTAAAATATCTCAATCTATTTTTTACTGACTGATATTAGAAGCAATAGATTTGTCTGTCATATATCTAGATTATCTTATCTTGTTAGGAATTAAAAATTATTTTTTACTATTTCATTAGTACTGTGATATATTTTTTCTAATATATTGGCCTTAACTTAATTAAATATCATTTCACACGATCCTAATTATTTAATAAAAGTCAATAAAATTTAATTGACTTGTTATCCATCAAAACATTGAGTATATAAAATAAATACATCGCAAAATAAAATAATTAATTTAATTTAGAATTTTAAAACAAAGAATGTAGTGATAAAATAATCGTGTCCGTAAAAAAATTTTTATATTCTAATTAATTTATTTAGTCACTTACAATACATTGGTCAAATGACAAAACATAAGATAAATTTAAGAGAAAATAAGATAAGTTTGTGTAATAAAAGAGAAATAATAAAGTTTAAGAAATATCAGCAAAATATAGAAAAGAAAAACTAGAGAAAAAATAATAGAATGAAGAACGCAAGGTAAAAGAAGAGGTTGTGATAATCTGATGCATAAGCGATAACGGTAGAGAAGGAAGAGAGAGAGAGAGAGAGAAGAGACAAGCATAGGGTGTGCAAAAAAACTTTACGACCGACTCAACGGAATCCTGGTGCTCGGTTTGCGCTTGTTCTTCGAATTACTCTACATTTTTATAAACCGAAAAATATCGCTTTTACTTGCGTGCTGCTGGAAAACTTTGCTTTTTTATGGGAATACCAGGATAATTTATCGTTTTGCTCGGTTTTACGGTGCACAACGTTGCAAGCCGAGCGAGTAGAGCGAAGCACGATCCGACGTGAATTTGACATTGTAAAAGAAATTAATTGGATTTTCCACTGTCCACCAATGTTATTCAATTTAACGTACACATTTTTTAAATCTTATTTTCTGAATTGGAAACTTCTTTTAATTGTATAATGAATCTCATGTAGAAAATGAGAGATATATGAAAATTTGTGTCAAAAATATTGCCGCACACATTATAATCGGAGTAAACGTAGATAAATTTTTTCAAACGCTATAACACAATTTTCAGACTATAATTCGTAATATATTACTTTAATAAATTGTCGTCTAAACTTAGCAGTTCTGAAAACTACTATTTTTTTATACTGCTTTATTGCAGCTAATATGAGTATGTAAATTTTAGATGCTCTGTTTTGTTATTTAAATTATTTCGGATAAGATCTTCTCTAGCAGATTTTTTAAATTCTAAATCGATGAACTTTACTATATATAAAAAGAATATATTATTGCTTTTCAGACTAATTCAATATAATTACGGTAATATTTAAAAAAATTTTACTTTAATTCTCTAAACTTATGAGCTTAAAATGTAACTTTGAAATAATAATGTCGATAACGCGTATATAATAAAGCTCGTATGATTAAAAATGAAGAACTAAAAATTTTGTATTTAATGTAAATTTGAACGCGATCTCTAATTAATCGGTAATTTAAATTGTAAATAAACAAAATTCTAGTGTATAAACGACTAAATAACAAAAGAAAAGAACAACGACAAAAACTGGGTCAAATATTATAAAAACGCAAAGTAGCAAATTGTGTGGTATATTACAATGGAAGAAAATAAAACGAAATATAAAAGAAATAAAAAGACAAAGAGTGGCCTGGAATGTAAACTCTCATGGAAGGTTTTGTCGCCTTTGCCTTTACAGGACACGTCGTGCAATATTTGAATTCTTTGAGATAAGGTTAGGTAAGGAAAAGAGAGTCATTTAAAAAATGAAAGGACATGCGTGTCTTCTTTCGTGCTGCCAAATACCTTAATAGATAATCGCAGTTAAAAGAAAAAGTACTACAACCTATATAAAAAATAAAATGTAAATACTGTATGAGTGTGCACCCTCGTATATATGCTTGAATTGTGTAAAATAAATTCCATTATGATCAAAATATTTTTTACTTATATTAAATACATAAATCGTCCATTTATTATGATAAAAACTTTGATTATTTATTTATAGTTTATTCTGATTCAATTTTTAAAATAATTAATGAAATAGAACGTAAGGTGAAAGCTCATATGTGGGTGTACACGCATACACCATTGAATAAATTTTCAGTGTTCTTAAAATTTGAAAGTTAGATTGTAGTTTATGTTATACCTAGCAAAACTTTGAATAGAATTGTAAAATAAATTCCCAATAATTCGTAGTAGCAATTTTTCTTATGCATAATCCTTTAACGATTATATATTACAATTTTCTGTTTAAATGACTTAGTAAAATAGATTCACTTTTTCTTTGCACATCGACGAAAAGGCGATGCTACGAGATTTTCTTTTAGAAATATAAAATAACTAGTCTCCATTATTATTAAAATAAATCGCTCTTTTTTATACTCGCAAACTGGATAATATTTACTCTTCCTTTTACACTATTTACTATTAGCTTTGTTTTAAGAATTGCATGTCTGTAATATCAGTAAATAATGATATTTGTAAAGTTGGTTTTTCTCGGATTACGTAAACAATATATTTGCATTTAAATAATAAAGTGAATTGTTTGGTACGTTCTGCTAAAATTAAAGAGTAAACAAAATATTCAATATTTATTTATAAAAAATGAATTCTTTTAAATTTTTTCTTATTTTTCTATAAATTATATATATATTATTTTTCTATAAAACACCCATCATTATTTATATCGAATTAAATAAAGACTATCAGAGAAAAAGAATATATAATTACTTAAATATTATTTTAGCTGTGTATACATTTGCTTACCTATCTTTAAGATCATTAATATATTAAGAAATTTAAAGTAATATATAAATATGATTTATTTTTATCTAGCATTATTTATCTCATCTTAATTTATCACAAACTACTTCGCTGCAAAGCATTTCACATTTTTATTTGCCCTTTCATAATGAGAGTATCATTTTCTCTCCTCGGGTCTTTTATTTTTCTCCTTTAGTAACTAAACTACGTGCAATATGTATGTATAAAAAATGAATTTATGCACACGTGTGCAAACCCACTTAAGTGAACATGTCGTTAAAGTACATATGCATGAATATGGAGTTGTTGTTTCCGTATGTACCTTCGATGAATTAGGCGAATAAGTGACCAACATAATAGCGAGTGCCATCTTTTATTCAGACGAGCTTTACCCGTACGCCGGGATTGCTCTCGCGGAGACACATTCTCGTCTTTTTTACACAAAAATTGATTTTCTTTTCCCCGGCGCTTGATTTTTATTTTTCCCTATTCCATTCCTTTGATTCTTAGTACAGCTCGTTTCATAGGTCACTTGAGTGTAGTTCATTTATTATTGATGCTTGAATGCACGTACTCGAGGACTGATGTTTAAGATTCTTCAGGATATAAATGCGAAAAACGGTAAGAAAAGCAGTAGAAAATTGTGAAATTGTTGGTATGATCTATTAATCGATGCAGAATTATTTATATATATTTTTTTTATTGCACCGGTAGAATAATAAATGTGTCTTTCCCTTTCACGGTTATAAAAAAATTATTTGCTCGAATTGACGATTTAAATAATTTAAATTTTTATATTTATAGTGAATAAATGAATCGTATCATACAGAATTAGATGATTGATTTACGTCGTAATAATATAAGTTACTGTTTTTGTAGAATATAATAATAGCTAAAGCTTAAAAATAGGCTTTTAAATGCAGTGCTTTTATATTGCTTGACAATAATCAGTATTAGAGTATTAAGTATATTATTGTTATTCATAATAGTGTTGAATAAAAACGTAGGTAACTGGGGTTTTTCAATTTTTCCTCCCAGTTTCTAAAACGCCCCTTTATAAAATTAAACGTCATAGCGAATATCGCTTACGACGATCATTGGAGCTTCAAATGCAATCTTGTGCTTCAAAGTAAGTGCTGGAAAAAGGAAAGAAAAGCGGTAAAAAAGACGCCAGAAGAGAACCGTCGACATAAACAAAAGCTCTCCTTCTTTGAAGCCGCAAAAATCGCTCAAAACTGCCAGGTTAACGTCCTGCATAATGCAGTTCTCGCAAAGTACACACGCATATATTCTCACATATAAAATAGAAAGCAGTTTTTACGACTGCAAAATATGCATCGTGTATAATCAACGTTTTGTGAATTTGCTGGTTTAGATTGTGTTTGTATGTCGACAAGAGATCATCATCTTCCTCCTTGATAAGTAGTTTTTCCTTTCTTTGCTGCGAGAAACAAAGCAAATCCTATAAAGATTCGTCAAGTAGAAGGTGAAGAAGAGGCGCGCGCCTGGGCGGGTCAAAAAGGAAAAAGAAAAGGGAATAAAAGACAGAAATAGACGAACGAACCAAAATCCGTACAATCAAGCGCTTCGAGTATTCTAGAGTGCATTCAAGCACTTTCCTTGCCCTTTCCGTATTTTCTTTTTCTTTTCTTTTTCAATCCTTACTTATTCTACACATCCTTTTATATTTTATATAAATTCTTTTTACATCTTTATTTCCTTACTTTCCCTGTTTTTACGTCTTTATCTGCTTACTTAACCTATTAAAATACTGATAAATTTCTGCTTAGCAAAAACCAATCGTCGAAAACAATTAACTTACAATCCTTATCTCGCAACCCTTTATTGTTATATTTGAGGAATAAAAGTTATACATTGACAAAAATTATATAAAATATAGTATGCCAATACATTTTTTACCATTCATAATAGTATTATATTGAAGATAGTTCAATGGTTCATACATGTAGTTCATTTTGAACAATTATTTTTAAATATAAATATTATAAATATAAATAACACCTAATAATATATTTGTTTCCAAGCACAAATCTAACGTGAATTTAAGCAACTTGCGTTTAACCAATTTCGAGAATGAGTTTAGATTTTTTTCCTTTGCACCAGTATTAGTTTTTATAAAAGTCACGCATACCAATATTATTTTCAATAAAGTGCCGTCGGATTTTTCGCACTTTGTTCCTATGTATGTTCTTTTACCTTATTTGTACGCTACATTTTTTTTTAAATATATTTCTACGTACATCGCGAGAGTGATAGCTTATAGTTTTTTTTCCACGTTATCCATTACACTGTATTGATGATACGTAAATTATTGTGCTCTCATATACGAAGTCAGTGTCGATGGATATATAACATACACGCGTATTTCAACTTTCACGCATTTTTGATGGAAATAATAACAAAACGAAAAAAAATAAAAAAAAAAAATTACGGAAACAGAAACGAGAGAGAACTTATATCGTATGATAGATACAATTTCGACAAATAAACAAAATACTCATTTATATCAGAATAATTTTTATCGTTTCTTTATTCGAAAGTATTGTGAATGAGATTATTTAGTACAAATTCTTTTAATCTAATCTTGAAAATTTTATTAAAAAAAAAATTATTTATGTAAAATATTATATATTTACGTTTTACGGATTTGTTAGCTTAAAAAATGTCATAAAAATAAATTCGTTTATTTTCATTATACCATTAATTTATTTATCGTATTTAGATTGGACTAAAACAGAAAGTATTTGAATGCATCAAGTTTTTATCCATTCAAGAAGTTATGCTCGATATTATACACTATCAATAACATTATTTCTTCTGAAAATGTATTCTTTGATCGATTACGCTATGTAATGTCATGAAAATATAAATAAAAAAATTGTCAATTATTTGACTCTTCGGGTTCTGTCCCAGTATTCATCTATAGTAAGCTTCTCGCATCTGTGGAATGATTCACCACAGTACAGTAATAGTGATAAGTGTTAGTTTAGTTGAAAAATGTTGATTAGTTACGATGCGAAAATGGCAGATCTGACTTATGCGCTCAGTGACGGTCTGAAAGCTCGTGCATTTCGAGAAGAAAAGGCAAAGCTCTCAGTAAGTTGAGCTCCCAAAGCTTAACTTCAGTAAGAAAGGGGAGTCGCGTCAAATGTGAACTACGTGGCGCTGCAATGGCAGTAACGGCGCGCGAAACATAATTAAGTTCATCAAGGATTATCGCGCAGGCTACACTTCATTACATCTAATGGGGAACTTGCGACTTGCAGAACCATTGCAACCGTGACGCAAGCACTCGTTTGTTGGACTGGAGTAGAAGTGAAACTTATCCGACGCTCGCACTCGGCAGTAATAAATCTCGGGACAAATTTCGATTCGCTAGGGAACGAGCAGAGGGAGGGAAAAAAGAGGAAAGAAAGGGGCAGATAGCGCGCAGCTTTCGTTGACTGTGAGCCCAAGTTTCACCAGCAGCTCTTTTACTGACATGATCGACTCCGACGCAAATTCCGCAGGACTTCTCAACTAAAGATAAAAATATATTCAGAAGGTGTCGGATCACTGACTAAGTAAATGTGAATACTTTTATGTGAGGGTAGAATAGATAAAAAAATTAATGCACATTTTCGTGAAAGAATGTCGGGTTGTTAGGTGCCAGAATAACATTTAAGGCCTTTCAAGTTTTCCCTCTATTAAACAAATATTGAGTTCACGATATTCTTTCGAGTAGAAAGAATTCATCGCCTGAAAAATTAAATGTCGATACGCATTCGAAGACACTTGTTTGAAAATTAATAAAATTAATGAAAAAATACTAAAATACGTATACCGTTAATTTCACAAATAGAATGTAGTTAAAGAAACAATTATACATACTTTTTGATAAGGCTTTGTGTTTTATCGTGTAATTTATAATACGAGTGCATTGTTAGTGTTGTCTTTCAAGCGATATTGTTATATCGAGTAAATTTTTCTACACAGTTGATGTTTTATGACGACTTTTATTCTTATTGTATCATATTTATTTAAAATTTGTATGAAATTATATGTGATGAGGAATTTCTGAACAACATTTTAGAAAATAATATCTTGAGTTCTTAATACTTTTCAATGAAAATTAAAATTTGTCATACAATGATATTATATTGTTAAAGTAAATGGAAATTTTAATTATTTAAACACTACTTATGTATCAAAAACTGCATTACATCAATTTTTTCCTTTATATATTAAATTCAAATGAATCTCATGAAATTATTAGGTATACACAATTTTATTTTAAATTGCTTTTTTAATATTAATATTTGGTTATAAATATTAATGCATATTTCAGCACTAAAAACTTTTTTTCTTTCTATTTTATTAATTAAAATTTATCAGCATGTATGTGTTTAATGGTGCTGTTTGATATACCTTTTCAAGGTATTTTAGATAACATTAAAAATTTCCGTTACGTGATGATTTATTTATTCAGAGTATTTTTATATAAAATTGCAACGTCGCTATCTCCACACGTTTGCTAGATGTTTGCTCTAATTGCAATTGTTAAAATTAATAAGGGCATGTGTACATTTATTTTTAATAGTAATCCTTTATTAAATGGAATTTATTTAGAGGCTTTATGATATGTATTCATTATGTAATTCTGATAAAAATCAATGTTAACTTTTAATTATAGTATATCTTAAATTCCCGCATAAATCATCTTAAAGTTCTACGCGTAGGATAATAATTTTAATAAAACAAGCTGATAAAGTTTTAACAATCTGTCACTATTTTTAATTATAACCTATACAAACTTAATGACTAATTGAAAAATAATATAACGTATATGTATATATAACTGTAATGAACAAACTTCTGTGCATAATTTTAGAGGGTGAGGTAAAAGTTAGTGAAGTCTCATTAGTAGAATTTATTTTTGAACGTCAAACCATACCAACTCCGTTTATTGCTTCACATAAATAGTCGCGCAGTATTGTGTAAATGTGGTATTGTGTAAACGTAGTATTATGTAAACCTGTAAAATTATGTAAATCTGTGAATTATGACAACCTGTAAATTTTCAAACCTGTAAAACTGTATTATTCTGCAAACTTACATTCACTTATAATTCACATGAGTTTGTTAAAATTATAGATTATATGAATCTATACGATTGTGTGAGATAATGCAATGATATAAAAGCTTAAAGAGTAGCACTAAAGAACGATATTAACTTAAGTTATAATCTTAATTATACTTTAATTAACTGCGTATAAGCATAGGTTTAAGAACACATTTCAATATCTGGTACTTCTCACATTAGAATTTAAATTCTATTTACAAAAAATTATTGTGTACATAAAATTTGAACTAATACTGATTAAACTATCTACAGTATTATTATCGACACTAATTTATTTAAATTATTTATGTTATTTATATATGATTTCACTTAAATCTTCACAAATAATTTTGTTGTTCAATTTCTAAATATTATACGTTAATAGTATGAAAATTATTTTGATACTTTTTAAAGAATTAAAGAGAAACAACTATGTGCATTTTTTAACAATTTTAGTTTTCAGATAATATTAAAAGAAGATATGCATAGTTGAAAATTTACAGTAACGTGATTTTTTGTACCAATTTTTGAGAAGATTTTATTTTAAAATTTTTTTATTAATTTGAAAATTCGTATAATTGAATTTAAGATTAGAGCTCTTTATTAAATATATACGTACGTGTATGCATATACTTAAATATTATAATATCAGATGCAAGTTGAGATATCATACAACTAAATTTTATTTATTGTAAAAAAAACGTTTCAAAATGATTTTTTTTAAATGATACTTATTATTAATAATAAATTTTAAGTTTAAGTTAAATAAATTTTTTAATTATAGAAAATTTATAAATTTTGTACAATAATAATTACGTTAGTTAAAAAGTAAGTTTAGACTATATTTTTTAATAATGTGTTTTTACGAGAAATAAGAAAAAGTATACAATTTGCTTATTCATAAATATATCGTATTTGTAAAAATTGTAAATATATAAATGAGTTTTTTATGTACAGGTTTTCCAATTCAAGCAAATTAATTATTAAATATAGAAACTAGAATAAATATTGCAAAATGATTATTTTTAAAATAGAAAAAATATTTTTGTTTGAAAGCTTCTTCATAGTCTTTAGCACAATAGTTAAAAAAGAATACAAAATGGTATCGAATATTTCTTCTTTCATTATTTTAATATTCTTATTATTAAATATATTTATATAAAATTATGTATATTTATTATTTCTATTATTATTTTTATTATTATTAATTCGGAATATCTAATTTAATACTTTATTTATAATATGTGAAATCTACTAAAAGTTTATGTAGGTGATAAGTCACGAACATCACGTTAGTTATTATCTCTCTGTAACCCAATCAATCAAGGAATTACAAGTCAAATAGATTAACCTGCAAGAGTCTATTCAAAACACTGATAGAGAGATGATGGTTACTGGAGTCTTTGATATCAAAACTTTCAAATGGGGAAAACGTCTAGCGTATTCCAGAGAGCAACGAGCTATCGTAAAGACTAGCTTGGGTGACTGTAGTCATCGATTCCTCTTACATCCTTAGAAAATTGACTATGTGTAAGGCTTCGAAAACTACTGTAATATTTGGTTAAAAATTACTATATTTATAATGAAAATTAATATTTTTTATTAATAAAAGACAAAATTGCATACATTAGAATTGATTTCACTTTAAACAAATTTTAATAATGATGACGATGATAATGATGATGTTATAATAATAATAATAATAATGGTAATTTGGACCACGCAAAATAAGCTAGATGACACAATACAAAATAACAAACAGCGACTTCAACGATGATAATATAAACCGATAATTGCAATACTAATCTATAAGATATTTAATACTCGACTCCTACCTGAATAACCAAGATAAAATACTTAGTAATCGGTTCATGGTCATGAACAGAAAATAGAGATAAATTTCAAATTAGATTTAATTGATCATAATTACGTAGTATCAATACTAGAGTCACGAATTCGGGATCTACTACACAGCCATTATGATTACAAATAAAATTATCTTAAAGAATGCTGAAAGATGATATGAACATAAAAGCGTAAAACTGCAGATCATATTTCGTAAATCAACAGGTTTTTTTCTAAAAAGATACAGATGTATGATATAGATGAAGAATGTCAATATCAATTTCATCGTATATCATAAATTACCGGAAGTTGTGCAAAATCCAGTAATCTTGAGCTTTTTTTGTTTGTAAAGATAGAACTGACTATCGACATCCAATATACGAAGCAAGAGAGTTTTTATTAACGACTTTCAGTAAAATTAAAATCCTTAATCGTAAAATTACCGATACTTATGCATTAATTTATTTACCGCTATATAAAGATGCTGTATTCAAAAACTATCAACTAGAACAAGGATTAAATACAAAATATATAGGCACCAAATTTTTTTCATTTGCTGAACACTATGAATAGTTGAGCTGCTGTATACAATAGAAAATAGACGAACAAAAGAAAAAAATTCATTAAAAAAAAAAATTAAATTTAAGAGGATTAAAGTCAAATTTTTAAATAAACAATATCATCAAAATAAAATAAAAATGTCAGCTAACGTAAAAAAAGTTAATAAAATATAAGATATAACCTGCACTTTACTTATAAACTTAAAGCTAAGAAAATCATGTAAAAGATTATCAAACAGCTATAGCAGTTAAAGTAGAAAACTTTAAAGCAGTAAACAAACTTTTTTTAGAAAATGAAAGAAATCAAATCCTTCCGCATTGCATAGGCAATATTTTGAAAATAATACATCATAATTATAGAACATAATATCTGATGCCTTATATTTTATCGACTTTAAAAACAAATAGTATTTTCAATAGATAACCGCAAAGTTAATGCTCTATTTCTATTTGTTTGTATTATCCGAATAACAAAATCAAATTTTGAGTGCGTTTTGACACCAAAATTCGCTTTAATTCATCGTAAATAATTTAAAATATTACTCAATATCTCGTAGCCACTAAAACAATGTAATTTACAAGTGCATAAGAACACAAAATCGATTTATCCGAGATTCTATTCTTGAAAATTTGAATATTTTACGATTACGTAGTAAAGGAAATGTTTCGCAAGATGAACAATTCTATGTGGAAATATAATCAATATCAGTAATATAAATTTTTCTAAAAAAAATTTTATTTTCATTCTTGAACTTCTCAAATTTTTAGTACATTAGAAACTAAAAAAATAGTGGTTTGATTGCATGCATATTTTTATGTAATATTCGTGTATGTACAAAAAAGCACGTCGCAAAAACCAACTGCTTCCTTGACAAAATTTTTGAAATTGGAAGAATATAGCATATATAGATGTATATATCTCACACACGAGTACCTCGAACATATTTCTGGCCATTGAATATGTATTGTACTGCATGTCCGAGTTATATATTATAAAGATAAAACGAAAATCTCGAGGAAATTTACAAAGATCTCTAGAGTCTAGTAAAAGACATAGTGACTGCCATCCGTAGAAAATTCTTATTATTTATGTACTCAAGAGCAAGTCGAACTGAGGACTGGTATCGTCTTCAGAAGTGGAAAATGAAACCCTCAAGAGCTCATAATACAGTCTAATGAATACCTTATAAATAACATTTCAGGTTTGCGATGATTTTATTTTATTTAATTTAATTAAACACCGTTCAACCGACGATAATTTGAGAAAATTGGAATATTTATTTTATTACTACTCTACCCAAAGTAAAGATGCATAAAAATAAAAGCGGCACGTAATTTTCCATAATTTATAATTATCAATTGAAAAAATATATATTCGTACAACTAAAGGTTAATTACATTTTTATTTTCAATTTAATACAATTTTAATAATTATACTTTTAAAACATGTAGTCTCCCGTCTAAGATGTAATTTACAAAATTACAGCAATTGGCTCTTGTAGTTATCAAATATTCAGAAACAAAAACCAAGACAAAATCTGGTAATAATCCATATCGCTTAAAATTTCATAATTGAAAAATACAGCCTAATAAAAATTTTAAATATGTCACCAGAACACAATAATATTCGCTAAAAATATTCTTTATTTCGCTTCGTACGTCTACTGCAAATATCCACATGAATAACAAGCAATGGGAAACAAAATTTTTTTAATGTCTAGGTAGGAGGCACGTAAAAGAAAGAAAGCATTTCTTTTTCCAATATGCAGAGTAATTCCGTTTAACGCTTGTAGTTAGCATGAAGCGCGTCCGCTATTGCTCGCACCCGAGACACAGTATATTTCCGAATCACTCAATGCCTAAGCTTTTACTGGCTTGTGTGTTTATCATTCGAATGATATATTCGAGAATCGATTACCATTGTTTATGCAGTTTTATATCTGATTTTCATCAACCGCGTGTATGCGTATCGAGCGCAGTATTCGAACAGCCACAAAAATCAAAACGTACCTTGGATAACAGATCAGTTCATGGGATTTGTGTAAACAATTGCCAGCAGTGACAATAAAACATGGATGCTCTTTATTTGGATTGGATAATTACGCAAAACACGCGTGTGCATTGTGTTGATAACCAAACGCAAAAGAACACTTTTAGCGAAGAAATTCTTATATCATGTTACTAGAATGAACATTCGTGTAACGATTTAAGTTTATATAAGCTTGATTATTTTATTATCGGTTTTAACGGATAAAAAATAATTGTTTAAGTAAACACTGCTTATTATTTATTCTATTGTAATGCGATTTAATATATTTTACAGTTAAATAAGAAATTTATATACTTTCTTTGATTCATTTTATTTTGAATTGCATATCAATACTAATTAGCATTAATTTCTCATGCTTAAACATGACTGGATATATTACATTATATTAAATAATGCAATTTTCAAAACCTTTAGTTTTGGAACTTACTGCTTTTATAAAATGTTATTGAACTTCCGCGTATATAATTTTTTAAAGTAAAATTATACCTAGAAACCTATAATCCCTTTGATTCTCCTTTTATTATTAACGAAGCATATTTTACATTATCCGATAATTTAAAAAGTATAGCGTGAAACGTTTTTAGCTGTAAAATTTAGGTAATATGGTGCTAATCTTAATCTACCGTTTTATGTTGTAAATTGATAATTACACCTATAAATTTATAATAATCTGCTAAAACAATAATTAAAAGCGTAAAAATCTTGAGGTAGCAATGAAACATCGATAAGTAGGTATAATATCGATGGAAATAATACTTTTTAAACTTATGTGACAGATTTGTAAGATTTGTAACGGAGGACGAAATAAACTTTGTGTTATAAAATTCGAAAAATTGATGCTTCGAAGGGCTAAGGCAGCAGCTGTAGCAACATCTATTCTATCATCGAAACTTGGTCTCGCTCTTTTGCTTTTTATGCTCTTTCGTCCTCGCGAGAAGACGTCGCATTCTTCCTTGCAGTCGCAGGAGCAAATCGAATGGAGGACTGACTAATCCTGAAAAATGGCACAGAACATTTTTCACCGGATTCGAAGTTGCGTAATCTGTATCCGACGATTCTTTGGGGAATCGTGCTAACTTTTTTTTTAAACTGCGCACTTGAAGACATACCGTGGTTAGCTTGTGGTCGTTGTACTTTGGAATTTGTATTCTATAAATAACAGAGAGAAATCTACGTACACATCCGCCATTTACTTACGAGAAAACACAGAAAAAAAGTTACAATTAATTCAAGATTTTTTTTCAAACGAAAGATCTCATTTTTTCAGTCGATTAAACAATATTCAGTGTAATTACACTGAATCATCGCCAAATCAATAATAAATATTTTTACTAGTTTTTTAATGTACACACAAATTTTGATTGAAGAATTCGAAACTCATTACCGTCAGTGATCTACTTAAAATGAGTTTAACTGCAAGTTTTGAATGATTTGCGCAGAAAATTTATAAAAATGGCGAAAACACTTAAATTTATAGAAAAAATTACAATCGTTTTAGCTTTCAAATTTTCGGAAAGTTTTATTAAATAAATAATCAGAAAGAATATTAGAAGAGGACTGCAGCAACTATGTAACAAATAATTATTTCTCCTATTGTAGAAGAGAACTGTGTTTACCCGTGAATAATTTCACAGACATCTTCAAATAACTGCTAAATCAAAACACTTCCGAATATATTTAAAAAGCAAATATATTTCCTCGAATATCTCATCTAGTTTTGCAAGAGGTTTACATAACTCTTCGATGAGACTCGCAGAAGCAGAATTTTGCACTCGCACTGACGCGCCGCGGCGCGAAAACAACTCGGAAATTTTCCGGAGATTCCTGCAAGCGGACTCGTGCATCTTACGGCATCAAGTTTTAACCGAAAACTTGTCGGACTTTGCCTTTCAAGAAGACGCGCGAGGAAGAAGGGAAGGGAAGAAGAGAGAGGGCGAGGAAAAGGGAGAGAGAGAGAGAGAGAGAATGAGAGAGAGTATAAAGGAGATATCTAGGCAAAATTTATTATTCCGGCTGTCTAGCTCGACATATCACCAAGATTATGCGCCGCGAAGAAGATCCGGAATAATGGTTATGTACGGGAAAATAGAAGCGGGCGCGCATTTGTTTATGGAAATTCGCTCGTCGTAGACTTTTACATTATACTCCGTATATGGTTTCACTTGGATATCCTTCTATCGCAAGAGCTACGTCCGTTATAAGGTGTGCAACTTAACAAAGCTTATTTAAGAACTGTTATTGCATTTATCTTAATAATCATCAGTTCATACTGTACAAAAATACCATAGCTGTTATAAAATCGTAATCCCTTATAATATTTGACGTATTGTAATCATATGCCTTTAATGTGCGAAAGTCAATATTGCACAATACTCGTGCGAATAATTTGCTTTGCTACTAAATGAACCCGTGACGAAAACTCTAGGATTATCAAAAAATATAAATGTAGAGAAAAATTAATTGAGTAACTCTACACTATGTAAAAGCTATTAAATCAGCTATTCGAAATTTTCAGAACAAAGATTGAATGAAAAGTATTTAGATAAAAAGTTTAGTCGAAATAACTAATACTACTTTTAAAAAATGTACAGAAAATATAAATGTACACGTAGACCAACGGAATAAGCAATGATAGAAATAAGAAGAAAAAGAAAAATTTCTTTTTACAAACTACATTTTGGTGTGGTAATGCTAGTGGTTAGGGTAAATAGCAATTAGGCTCCCTGATTCTTTGATCCTCGGCCAAATGCACAACTCCATCTCTCTTTGTCTGTCTCTCTTTTAACTCTCTTTCTCTGAATCTTGGTCTCTTTTTCTTTTTACACTTCTTCTGTCTCATTTTCCCTTTACCTTAGCTTTCAAGTTTTACTAATGAAAAATTGTTCGTCCATAAATATCGAAAGGAGTCTAATACAACTTAATACTGTCGTTTATCTCCAATAATATCCACCAATTTACTAATTAAAATATAAATTATAATTAAATAAATTTTAATCATTAATTGCTGTTCCTATTATAAGCTCTTGCTACATAGAAATTATATTAACTTAAAAAAGGAAGGAGGAATCATAAATAGAATTGTATTTTAAATTAAGATGATTGAATTGACTTTAGAATTTTTACAGAATTAATTTATTTTTAAATGATATAATGAATATAAAAATCAAAATTGAATATTCTTATATTTATGCGCTCTCTTTTTTAGAATTATGTTATCTTTAAAATAATTTAACAAGTCCAGTGCAAGCAGTAAAATGTAAAATTTATTACTTACATAACATGAAAAATACATATGTCGGTCAACAAGAGCTGATTATTAATTAATAATTAATAATTAACTAATATATTTACAAAAAATAATTAACAACTTAAAAATTAGTAATTGTAATATTTAAATAAATGTTACCACACTTTCTGGATTAAAATTCTTTTTTAGAAAATGTTTTTCCTATTTCTTCGTGTCTAATTTAATTCAAGATTGGAAATATATGAACACCAAACTTGACTATTATATTAGTACATATCCCAGAAACTGAATGCTATAACAAAAACGTTACGATAAAATAGGAGTTCATAAGTATAGGCAAGTTGTTGCATTATTCGACTCGCACGTGCGCGCATGTGCGCGTGTGTACGCCTATGCTCACTTAAGCTTCCGCTAGCGTTGACCCCTGAATTTTCCAACCGTTGGATTCCTGCGTTCGTTACAGGTCAAGTTATTCAACTCACAAGCTCATAAGTAGCTGGCCATGTGCCATTTATAAAATCATTCATGAATAAATCTATGTACTCGCCCTTTTTATATACACAGTTTATAACCAAATATTTAGTAGAAGATTAGCTTACATACTTAAACAATACTTGAGTTTAGATACGTAATCTTACAAAAGAAGAGGAATACATTATTACTTAAATTAACATAGTCATAAATTGAAAAATATGATATATTATGCTTATTAGAACCAATGGTTCTATTTAAAAATGTTAAACTGAATAATATTTAAATATAATTACAAACTTTACAAATTCAAAAATAAATTACAGGAATTTTTAATCAGTATGTGTATATAGGAGATATATAGGAGACATAAAAATAAAATTCCGTCTTATTTTAAATCTAAACTGCAAGATTAAATATAATAAGATTTATGTATAATGCATTATAAAATAATTTACTATTATTCTTGAAATTTTGATGTATTAAAACTTTAAACGTGCAATTATTTATAAGATAATATCATCATTATTTGTGACCCATAATTAAGTTCTGAATTTAATATAATGTTATACGAGTTTGAGGGAGCAAACTTCTCACCGGCCTACTAACCCGGCCAAATCATTGAAAATACTCAGGTTCCATCATTATTTTTTCCTTTATACTCGTAATGATCGAGTTTATAAATACGTTTTCAAATCAGTTTTAAAATACGAAAGACGTCCATAGCCGCAAAGTCACCGCTTAAATTTCGAAAAGCAGCCTATCCAAATCCTACATAAAGTTTATGCAGAAGGAGATAGAGAGAGAGAGAGAGAGAGAGAGGGTGAACGAGACGGAGAAAAATTCAAATAAAATTATGGTGGCGAAAAAACGCTCGAAAACAGTCTCTCGTCACCTTTGCTCCCTTTGCCTTTCCGTTTTCCGTCGAACATTATACGGGCTCGTGAACTCTCGTTTAAGCTCAGGCGTAATTTCCGACTGGAGGCTCGAAATTGCACAACTCACATATCACCCATCCGGATTTTTCCCAGCACCCGTAAACTTCTCTGCGTTGCTCTCTAGCTCAGTCTTTGTGTTTTCCATGACGCTTTGGCCGTTTTTTCATTCGTTGCTGCGCGCAAATAGCAACCGTATGTGACGCCATGTTGTCCGCTTCGATTTTTCTAGGAAATGCGCCCGGCCCGTTGGCAATACAGTTCCATTTTGATCTTTTCAGCGATTTTCCAAAACTCTTTACAATGGCTTCTTTTTTATGCCGCGGGAAGTCGATTCTATTTTTTTATTTCTCAACTATTATCATCGACTTTTCTCGTTTTCCTGTCGATAGAGTACAACGTTGTACGATACTCGTAACAGTATTTTAAGTATGTTTCTGTGAATGTTATTTTACCATGTTTCAAGAAATCAGCATTTTGTATTAAAATAAATGTAACACTGATTGATATTTTCACATATGAAAATAAAAGCTTCTTTTATTAAAAGTTATTAATAAATTTATTAATAATTGAACGCTTTTTTTAATTTTATTTGAATATCGCGGATTAAATATACAAATTATAATTAGTTAATTATGCCCTAATTTCATATTAATTTGTTCGTAAATATCGAAAAATCATTATTTACTAAACTTAGTGAATAAGAAAACTTATCAAAACTCATTTCTTAGTCATTATTGGCATAGATGAGCATTATAAAGGTAAAAACTGAAACTTTCATAAGACTGAACGCAACACCGTCGAAACCTACATCCATTAATGATATAACTTTGATTTTTCCATCATAGACTCGGCGACTCCTAAAACTTTGGTATATTACAAACCACACACGCGTACAGCTCCATTTTGGTTGTACCTATAATAATGCTAAACAAAAACTTCTGATCTTATTTGATCCCATTTTTTCATCTATTGTGGACTTTCATTCAACTATTTTCTGGAATCTACCACAGCCAAAATATGTTGCATAAATACAGATAAGAGAAAAAATTCAAAATAGAATAACAGAAGATCAAGAGTGTTCCGAAAAATAGAATGTATACTTGTGCATAAATATATGCACGCTGAGATAGATACATACATGTATGCACACACACATAAAATAGACGCAAGTTTATGTGACAAAAATAATGTTAAAAAATAAAATATGTGCAGAAAAATAACATACGTTTTAAGACATTAATTTCCCATAGTTTAAAACTTATAAAAATATTTTTATTCTCTTATATACTTTAATCTTTTCTAAAATTAAAATTGCAATTGAAGGTAATTGAAAACCATTGTTCTATCAGAAATTAATAGTTTTAAATGGTGATCAACTTTTATATGTTCAATATTAAATAATAAATTAAAATATTAAAATTTGAAATTAGTAATGTTTTAAATAATAGTCAACATCTATAAGTTTTATTATTCAGTCGCCTAATCTATTCGTTTTGCATAGATAGTTAGATATCGTACAATAGTGTTACATAATATTACATGAATTAATCATTAAAAAAAGAATTAAGCAATTCGTATAATGAGCATTGAAATTCCTAAAATGAGCAAAAGGAATAAAAACGAAGAAGGGTATAGATAAAAAGTAAAAAAGAAGAAAATAAAGTTTCTGTAGACGTTGCAAGCGTACCATTTTAACTCGAAAACTAATTACACAGGCAAAGCGTGAGAGGATTTTTACTTCCCACTCCAGAAAAAGAAGAAGTCAATGCTAGATATAGGAAACCAACCAATTTTGTCATTCAATCTGTTTTTTAAAGATAGTTTATTCATCCATAGCTTACCTTTCCGAATGATTTTCATCGTCTTTCACGGATTATTCAGTAGCTCACTCTCAATATAAATATTTTAGTGATCTATTGACGCTACCGTACGATGTGCAGATTTGTAAATCATATAACATTCGAATAAGACTAGTATTTCAATGTTTTCACTTCAAGCATTCCAAACAGTTCACATAAATTTAATGTTAATGACCCAAATAAATACATAAAATTAAAAAATTCCAGTGTAGTATAATATTTGTTTCCGAATTTCTGTGATCGCAACATAAACACAGATATTTTACTCGTATAGAAATATGGAAGAATTTAATATAAAAGTTTTTATGTAATTCGTATGTAATTTAATGTAATAATTATCCTCAAAAAACATAATTAAAATTATGAAAAATGACTTTTTATAAGTTTATACTTGCATCGCTCTAATTTAAACTTATATAAATACTAATAATTTTTGTATAAATGCAGTTAAATAGTCCTTAAGAAATAACAAATAAGCTCGTTTCAAACAAAAAGAGGTATTATAATAAATATTATTTAAATTGTCAGCATAATATGATGCCTCAAAAATTACGTAAATTACATAATTACCAATATATATATAATCTTAGATTAAAACGAAATAGTATTAAAAGAATATTGTGATAGAATGTATCTAAAATCAGATATACGTATAAGAACGCTCGATAAAACATTTCAATTCACAGCTAAGATAGTTTAAAACATTTTTTAAAATAATCGTCCTTTCATTAACCATTAAAAATTATTTTCGCGTTCGAAACATCACTTTACGTAGAATATCGAAAAATTTTGTGCACAAGATTAGCATGCTTTCTTGAATGAAAAAAAAAGAAGAGCCAGCTACAAAGAAGCTGTCGTATCAAAAAGTAAGACAAAATGAAATAAAACAAAGTCTTTAAAAAAGGAAACGATCGGTTTCAACGTGACGAAGTGGCGCTCGCTACTGGCCAAGAGGGAGAAAAGGTGCGTTATTTATTAAAGTCTGGGAAACTTATCTCGCACGGGTGCACTCTTTAAAAGTCACTCAGAGATAATGAAGGAAAATGGACGGCGTTTTTTTACCAGAGTGAGAGAGAAACAGAGAAAGAGAGAAAGTGAGATAGGGATATGAAGCGCAAACAATGAATTTCTGTCGTTTAATTTCGCTAATAACAGATAAAGCCGCAAAATTGTAGCCTCTGTGGCAACGGGCGTGAAATCCTCTGAGTTTAGTATAAAGGCCAAAATAAATATAAATGGGGAAAAGGTTTGTATAGTCTGGAACGAGAAATAAATAATGGCGAGAACGACGTGTATTTCGTCAAACTACTAACTCCACTATAAAACGTTTATTTTGAATACTAAATGTCTTTATATATAAAAGTTTATGAACAAATGGAATAAACACTCTAACTGACTAAATAATATTAAATAAGCAATAGCAATTAAGCAAAATAAATTCAGCCCATAACATAGCATTCCATGTTTGTATTATAGTATTTCAATGCTTCTAAAATTTTTATTTGATAGTGTAGCAAATATTTCATAGGCAAAAGCTTAAGATTGTAGGTAAAAGATTAAAAATTATCGCGCTTCTCCTGAAACTCACGTAGATTGCCTTATTAAAAAATAATAATTGGATAAGAATATTATTTAAAAATAACTAATTGGTCTGACGTTAAATACTATACATTGTACATATAAATATTTATTTTATGTGGATTATATAACTCTGCACGTAACAGAAAATGTTTAATGATGCGATAGTTATTATTCACTTTACATTTCTCTCCTTTCGTATATATATCCCCAAAAAATAATTATAAATAGATAAAGTATAATAAAAGCAATAGCTTATCTATCGTTCGGATACACATACATACGTATTTGTATACAAGTACAGATATTGTCTATTAAAGTATTCTCCTTTTTAACGAAATTGCTTCAATTTTATAAGTTTGTTTAAAATTTGTTATAAATTTTGAAACAGTGAAATGACTCCTTTCCATCCTCTCCTATGTCTAAGTACCCAAATGGAAAATTGGTTCGAAGAGTATAGAAGAACATAAAAAGCTTCTTCCGAAAGCTCGATGAGTAAAAAGTAGGGCGAGTCTCGTTATATCAGTCGATAAAAGTAGCGTAGAAAATTCGAATCTGCTATTTTCTGATGTCGCGCCCAAGGAAACGTCCACCGCAAATGAAGGCGCGTAGACTGAACCGAGTATCTGATAGACATTGGGAAGTAAGGACTACTTCAAGCCACGAGCACGTACTCACCGACTGCAGAAAGTACTCGTAAGTCCAGTTACCACTTGCCAGCTTGTTCCACAAGACGTGCGTCGATTTCTACCAGTCTAATTTCTAGATATCTCCCTTCCGAGTTTCCTTTTTCACCCTTTCGTCCTACAGTCATCATAATTCGTCACATTTTCTTCCCCACAACTCCTTTTTTATTCTTGTAATCTCCCGCTCGCGTTGCACATTTTCATTCTTATTTTCTTATCTTTTTGAATAATATTACCGACGACAGGATTTTTCCGGGCTTATATTTCCTTCAGATTTGCATTTAGATAATAGCACAAAAAATTATTCAGTATTAAATCGTGAAGCTCGTTTATTAATAATGTTAACAGCGAAGCGTAATAGTTCGTTGGGCAACTTCTGTTCTGAGCTTGCAAATATTAATTGAGTGGTTTAGATTCTCAACAAATATTATACATACGGGATGGTAAATAATTTAAAGATAACGATCGACCGATCGAACGATATAGAAAAATAAGTCATATTATTCTAATATTGCAGATTTACGTTAACTCGTATCTTCATAGATATTTTTGTTTGCCTAGTTTGAAAAAGTAAGAAAGTATATCAAGATAATATTGCTTGCATAAGGATAGTTTACCTTTACTTTGGATATTTCGCATTAAATTTTAAAATTCACCGTAGGGACAACGTAAACATGAAATTTCAAGAAATCGAGGTACTTCCAGTATCCGCTGCACAAAGTAACATATTGCATAATAACTAATGTGTTTGTAAATACATGCAAAGCAAATACTAAGTAAACGAGCAGCTTAAATCTATCACGAAGAAGCATTTTTAACGCAAGCTATAATAAATGCACGAAGCGACTTGACTTATTCTAATTTTAATTCTAACTTTACAACCTACGAATATTTTACGTTAAATGTTATTTCGCGTAAAAAATTTTAACTCTTAATCAATGGTAAATTTTAAATCCGGTGACCGTATAAAATACACGTTTTCAACATACGTCACTTGCTAATTTCGTAAAAAGCCTGAGCCCAACTGACTTGAGCATTAACTTTCTATTTAATCTCCCCCGAGCGGGAAAGTAGCTTATTTTCTCTAAAACATCACTCGATCACTAATTTTTCTCCAAGCTCTTCGACTTTATCTTTCTTTCTTTCTTCCACGATTTGCCCGCCTTTCGCTTGAAGCCGGGCCGTGTTCTCTCATTCTACGACGTCTACCCCAGTTATACTCGAACAAGCTCCTTCGAAACGTCGTCTGATCTCAAAGCTCCGGGAACGTGGTAGAAGCGAGTAAAAAGATCTTCGACCACTTTGACGTTGAGCGGGAATCTACATAAAAATTTGTCGAGAGAGAGGGAGAGTTGCACGGCTCGGCCCTGAATTTTATCTGTTGTGAACTCTTGGCTAAGTTTCTGCATTGGACTAAGTGGGCTATTATACACTTTTTAAAGAATTTACATCCCAGTAAAGCGTGCATGGATTCAGCCGAGGGTGGCAAGAGTTACACCAAGAGTTAATAGCCTTGGCGACACGTGCGACCTTCGTTCTCATGGCTTTATAAATTAAACGACCGGTTCGTTTTATTTCTTCACTTTCTACAAAGATTTGTCCTTTAAAGTTCTATTAACATTCTCGGAAGTACATAAACATATATGCGTGTGCGCATTTTTATGGCAATTGCAAGAAATTTAATCGCAATATTTTGAAGTTCCTAGGTAAAATTCTCTGTAACTAAATTATTAATTTCAAATTACGAAATGTTTGAGGAATACTGCTTATGTCGGTGCTATGCTTCGTTTAGCCTCTGTTATTAATAGAGAAGCAAATTTCACTCCTATCATAATTACATGAAATTACTGCTGGTTTATAATTAATTGACCGTTTTCAAACATATTATTAATTTTATGTGTAATTACCATATCATTTTTTATATTTTATGGGAAGGTGGAAAATTCTTTGTAGTACTCAAATAACCAGAAACTTTTCACTTACTGTTATTATTATTATTATTATTATTATTATTATTATTATTATTATTATTATTATTATTATTGTTGTTGTTGTTGTTGTTGTTGTTGTTGTTGTTGTTGTTTACCATATTATTTTTTATATTTTATGGTGGAAAATTCTTTGTAGTACTCAAATAAACAGAAACTTTTCACTTACTGTTATTATTATTATTATTATTTGACGTATAATTCATGTTAACTGGCTAAATGATTCACATATTACACTTTTGTCTTTGGAAAATTTTTTAAAATAGATTTTAATTAATAAGACCATATTCTATACGCTTAATAATTTATACGATTAATATTAAAATCTTCTCTTTTAATTTCCACAGGATTATTAATATTAAAATATTCAGTTTTAAATATGATAATTTATTTTATTTATACATGCTCTTTTGATTTTATAAAATATCTAAAACATCGTTATGAACTTATATTTTTCAATTCTTTGCAAACACAAAGTTTTAGCGGAAATATTTCAATTAAACTGATGATAGATGAAAATAATTCAATAAAATATGTTATAATTTTGAAAAATATATTGATTTTATAATTAAAAATTTAATATAAAAAATATGTTATAAGTAACTTTTTAAAAAACTTCATTTTTCAAATAAAAGAAATGCACATAGTCAAATTATATATCTTTTAATCGCATAATTTATTGCATTTCTCTTTTTTGAGATTTATGTATTTTACTACTGAAATTCATAATATCCATAGTTTCGTATACAATATGAAATTATTGTTATAATATTTCGAAAAAATTTTTAAAAATTACAAGTTTTATGAATAAATAAGGTCTCAGTGATTTATTTCTAGTCAAACTTTCATATACTATATATAGCTGCTATATACATAAGCTGCTGAAATACTTAATCCAGACGAAAGCTTGAGGTGTATTTGTCTTGACCTACTGTCCCATTCCATTTGAATCATTAGTCATACTTATGACTATAAAATTTTTATCTTTACGAATTTATTCGTGAAATTTTACAATATACTTTTGAAATATTTTAGTACAAGTTTCATCTCCAACCTAACCTTAAGAAAAGTAGAATAAACAAAAAGTAATATTGTTATTGTAACGTATTTTACATTATAATAGAATTCCCATAATCAATAATTGTTTTAAATATTATTGTTATGATCATATAAAATTTTAAATATTTATCCCATACAAGTCATAAATATAGAGCATTCGGCAAACTATTTGAAAATTAGTTCTGTAAATAACACTAGAAAATGCCCCTTGCTTAACAAAATTTTATTACAAATATATAATTTTATTTGTAACGAGCCAAAAATCGAGAATCCAGAAAATGTTTTTGAATGCTCGATGAACTTGTTTGATGTTGAATAAGGACTCGACTCATTAGTCAATCGAAAATAAATTAAGTTTAATATCGACCAGTAGCAGTACAATCGTCTCTCGCCAGTAGGATATTTAAAAATTGAATATAAATTAATAAGGATGCACAGAAGCATAGCGCATGTATTAATCAAATGAATAATTTAGTAAAATTGTTGAAACGGTGTATTAGTTATCCTCTTTAAAAGTGCGAAATCAGTGGAATGGACAGCAGCAGCTGGCATCTCGCTTTCGATTCCTACGACCCGTAGTTCGGCATTTCTATTACCGTGGCTACGAAATCCGACGTCGGTCTGACACGGGGCAACGGGACGGGTGGAAGAGAAGAGAGAGGGTCTTCAATTATTGCGGAGCGCGTTACGGACACGAGTGATCGCTTCGAATTGATGAGGTCGAATGATGAATTTAGAGAAAAGCGTTCATTCCTCTTGCTTCGAAATTACTTTAACCAAGTGTTAATACTCAACTTTGCCCTTTTCCATCTTTTTGTAAATCTTTCAGTCTTCCTCATCTTTGGGAACATTTTCATTCGCTAACGCTTATACGTTTCTTTTTTTATCATTGTATACACGATAATATCTTCATTTTCGCGAATAACGTATTTCTGTATATATATATCGAAAATACTACGAAATTAATAATTAGCATTCATCACTCAGTGTACGTGCGTTATTTATTTCATTTTTAAACAGCTGCGTATTATTATAATATTAATTAGTACATTTCCGTTAATTATAGCTAGAAAATATATACGAGTATAATTAAATTACGCAAAGTGACAAAAATGAAAATAACATTATTTTGGTTGATCACAAAAAAAAATTAATGTCGTAACGCGAACCGATTTTATTTGATTTAAATTAGCAATATATAATTTAACATTTTTCAAGTATATTTACAAAGAAACTAATATATTCTACGTATTTCATTCGAGGTTATTTCCATTTTTTCATTATTGTGCACCTCTTGGAATCATAGTGGAGGTATTAAAGATCGTCCATTCTTTTAATATAAATTTAGAGATTCTATTATTAAAAGTAATCAATACTTGTGAACGTGACTTGAAAATAAAGATCAACAATTTTAAATAAAAAATTCAATATAAACTTAAAATGCAGCCTTTCAGTTACAAAAAGCTGAACAGAAAATAAGAATTGCAGAAAAAACCAATAATAGAATTTGATAAAGCCACAACGTTAGATTAAAAATGAAGTCAGTATCGTCTATCAAGCGGAGCGTCGGTGAACTTTCATTTAGCGCATCGTGCGTCTGGCATTTAATGCGGCATCGAAACAAAATGTAAAATCGCTACAAGGCTGTTGTCGCCAGCTGTCGCAGCTCGCAGTAGAGTTACATCGCCAATGTGCCAACTGCTCAGCGTATCAGTCGCCATTCTAATACGAACTTATATCTGCATCCCCGTGCGCGTGGATTTTACAAATATATATGCAAAGATGTGAGAATAATAGGTGGAGGAACTCCTGTGCGTCAGAACTCGCTTACGCTGCTTCAAGTTATTTTAATATATTTGCACGTGAAAATTATAAATAATTTAAAATGACTTTATTGAGACCCCTCGCTGCTGCTTACCATTTGAAAATTTTAAATGAAAATGCGATTTTCAAATACACGAGAATAAATGTTTATGAAGGTCTTGGCGAGTAATTATTATGAAGAAATTTTGCTTTGAATAATCCCGAAAAATATAATCCGATCTATTTTAGAGTAAATTTGCGGGTATTTGAACTTCGGAAATAGAATTTTACATTTTAAAGTGGAATATTACTTTTAAATAATTACAATTGCTGTATAAGAGATTCGTAAATCTTAAGATGCGCATAAGTTTTCTTATACGAGGTTCTATAAATATTTAGTATACATGCCTGAATACTATGTGTGCTTTGATATCCGTTAATGAGCCAACTATGTATGTTAATATTTGTAAACTTGTTAATATGTATGTAAATGCACCCGTGTACAGATTCTCAGCTTTCTCACGTTTATTATAATGATATCGTCAAACGAATATACCAACCAATATATGCTCTTTGATATTTATTTGGTTGGTTAATGAAAGGCTTTAATTAATATTTAAAATTCTTATACATAAATTATTCTCCGTCATTTTTACTAATGGTATATTAGTGCAAGTAGTTATGTCACAAAGCTTATTAATTCGGTTTTAGTTTACATTTAAATCATTTTTCATCGGCAAATTTTATTTTTTGGACTTTAATTTTCCTCCAAGAAAAGAAGGTTTAAAGATGCAAATTATCTCAGGATATGTATCTCATATCAAGTTTACATAAAAATGTAATCATTATAATTTAATTTTAATAAGTCAATTTTTTCTTCCAATGTAGTAAATTGAATCTTACGTAGTAACAAATTTTATGACTGATATAATTTACGTAGATGATAAAAAATTTCAATCTAAATCCTCGTGTCTCTCCATACATATAATACTTATCACGAGAATCATACCGTATCAAATCTTGTAAAATGTATTATTCTCAATATTTATTAAACAACATACATATATATATATAAATAATGGCTATAGATAATCGCTTTATTTTTACTTGTTAAATCGAAGAGAAAAAATTTTAAATTTACATCATTAAAGCTATATGTATAAGAAGTTGTGATAACTCCATAACAATAAACAAAAACTGTAATTTCAAACATTATAAATATATTCTATTTGAATTGACTAAAGTTTAAAGTTTATTTATTTTTACATTTGGTTGCAGAAAAAATAATTTTAATTAATTTTATTCTTTGAATTTCATATGTAGGCAACAAATTATTAATATTCAATAACTAAAAAATATATATTTTCAGATGTTATTCAAATAATAACTGGAATATATTAAAATAATAGTTAATTATAAATATAAAAATAAATAAAGCATCAGTCATCAATATCAAATATTCTATGATTTATATCGTTAAATCATAATAAACTGGTTAATAAATATTATCTTTAATTTATATCTAAATACTTCTTCATAAATATATATTTTATAGTTATATTTTTATATTTGTTATCATTTGCCTATAAAATAGTAGATGACCAAATAGATCAAATCTATTCCATGATTTTTACCTTATTCAAGAGCTTTTTATCCATCTGCGCAAATTTGCACATTTACTTGTGAGTGGGCAACAGGTGGTACTATTCAATTATTTTTAAATACAACGAAGCCATTTTGTAACAACAATTGAAAATTTACTTGATTGAACAACTGGTAAATATATCTATATTACAAACACAAGTACCGTCAACCGTCATTTTAAATTTTTAATTTTTTGCACATTCAATTGTACAACAGAAAGAATGTGATGAAAAAAAGATGATAATATATATAAGCAACCCCGATTTTTAACTGTACACTTGTAAGGGATCTGCTTGAACTTTAGTATCTTACTGCTAATATGTAACATATAAGTATAATGGAATTTTTTTTATATAAATTAATTAAAGAAATTTAGGACATACATATTATTTGAAAAATGAGAATTAGAGTAATTCTTAATTATTCTTATATTATAGTTCAAATTGAAGTTATGTTAAACAAAAATGTTATATATTGATCAAAAAGATAAATATATATTTCATATAGTTGAATTATAAATGAGTTTACTTAATTTTGGGGGAAAAATTATTTGTAATTCTGTAAGAGATTAATTAAACAATTTTTAATAAGAAGCAGAGGATTCAATGATTTTAAATTTGTCATTTAATTTTCTTTTATATTGCAATTCCAATAATTGTATAACCAATTTTTCTCTATTATTTTTTATATAATGTTTTTGTTTTAAAATAATTTTGTCGTTAAATTTAAATTTGTCAAATTGAAATTACTTGATAATACTTTAAAATTTTTTTCAGTATGTTTAAGAAAATATAAACTTTTTAAAGCTATTTAATAATTCAACAACAGACAATTCACTAGATTTCATAGAATATCAAGATTTTTTTATACAAAATATCATGTATCTGAGTAAATTAATATACTATTCGTGTAAAGTTACTAAGAAAATATTGCGATTCATATTACAAAAAGTTCGAATAGTGAAAAACTACGGACCAGAATACGAATATATTTACCATAATTTTATTTTCTATTTATTTAATGTTAAAGTATTAGGAAATTAAATTTCAAAAAAATTTTTCTCAAGTTAAAAAAGAGAATAATAAATATAAAAAGTAGGAAATAAAGAAGAAACGCAAAAAAGCACAAATAACAAATTCAGTACAATACTGAAATTTTCTAAAGAAAAGTGTAGTTTTATATATATTTTGTAGCATAAAAAATTATATGTAGAATGCGTAAATGAAGCTTTGTAATGTTGTATGAGTAAATATTTAAAACACGTATCTCAGAAAGGATTTCTTTTGCTTGAATAAAAAAATAAAAAAAGCAAAAGTCGGAAAACAACAGCAAAATCTCTACATATGTAAAAGTGAGAATAAATGCAGGAGAGCGTGAGACCGCTTTCCTGAGGCCCGCTGCTGCCCTTCTACTTTCTTACCAAAGAAATTTAAAGTTTTACGTCCCTCAGAACTTTGAAATGCTTTGCATTCGTCTACTGAAATAATTAACTAGCTTAGACTTTTTGGTTTTTTCTCTTGCTTTCGCGTTCGTTTGCTTTTGGAGCTTTAATCAAAAACTTTCTTGTCCTTGCGCCTTGCGTATTTTCTTTAAGTTTATTTGCTGCTTTACCTCATTAAACGCTTGTTATTATGCTTATCTTCGAAAAGAGAAATATTACGCTCACAACTTGATTAATTACACAGATAGACAAAAACTTATTTTGGAACTTAAGTGAGGTTTCTAATTATCCGTTTTGGTACACTTAAAATTGAAGCTTCATTTTGGACAAACTGCTGTTTTAATTGATTCCAATTCGTAAAAAAAAGTTAGAATTTGGTTAGTTGATAATTAAGTGAAGTCAAAAATAAGTGAAGGTATATAAATTGGTGAAAATTATCATCCAGTCAAGTACTTTCTAAATGGTAATTAGAAATTGTTTCAAACTACCTTTAGAATATTTACATTCTAAAATCACGAAATGCTTCAGAGTTCATTAAAAACTTTTATCTTATTATGTAAGTTCACATTGTAATATATTTAAAGAGATTGATGTTTTTTATTCAGACATGTATAATATAAACTTTTCTTTTGGCAATTATAACAGAGAAAAATTTTAAACTCACAGCTGCTCCCTAACAAACTCGGTTAAAAGCGAAAAGAAATAGATTTAATAAGAAATATTCTATTTACATTTGAAAAAAGTACATAAATATTAAAAAAAAGATTTACTTTACAACTTACAAGGGGTTTCAAGCAAATAGATTTCTGTGGAATAAAAAATTGATTCGAAAACATTGAAACGTAGAATAGCAATAAATGTTGAAGAAAATAATATAAAATAATCGTAGCATTTGCATTACGATTACCACTAAATGTGAAAAAATCAATTTATTCATGAAATTAGTAATTAGCTCATAATATTATTCATTATATTATTAGTCATTAGCTCAAAATATTATCAAATTTACGTTGTAGTCATTATCTTGTATGACAAAATCATTCATGTATTTGAAAATTTCATATGGTAAAAAGAGCTCTACTATTTTAACTCGATTGTTCGTTTTTATTTTAATTAATACGTGAAGAAATCAAAACTAATATACGAAAGAAAATCTAATCCACTAAATCCACTTAGTCTTGTACACAGGTAATTTACCTTGAGTAATCCAATTTAAGTATATGGAAGCTTTAAAATGAATTAATCTATGTTGTTTCTGAAAGTAAAAACAAAAATAAATATTATAATTGAATAAACGTTTAGTCATTTAAAGCAGTTGTATTGGTAGTCCGGACTAGAAAGCTATTCAACCCACGAGGACTATCAGGGCTTTTTCGATTTTCTGCTTAGGCAACTAGTTTTGTGAACGAAAACCACGACTGAGCCGTAGTTACGTGAGAATAGAAAAAGCGAGGAAAAAAACACTGAAACGAGCGCTGACTCGGGTAAATCTACGGCATCAGCCGAGACTTGCTTTCGCCATCATTGCTTCGACGTCGAGTCGTGTTACGACGTTTATTTCAATTATTTAAATTCCGACCACGAGATCAATTTAATGCGATTCGACCGAAGAGATTCTTGTGGTGCCTTCGCTTTTGTCTAGACTGCCAAACCTTGAGCAGTTTTTTACTGTTTATATATTTTTTGACTTTTTAATGCTTCTTTCATCTACTTAGCTGGAACCAACTTGCGTTACCTTCTCTAATTATCCTATTTTCGTTATTTTCTATTTTATAAATTTAATAAATTTATGGTTTTTAATTGCATTAGAAAGTAATTATCATTGTTGCTAAATCGACTATTTTATTAATATTAAACAACGATCCCTCACGCTGAAATATGAAATGCGAAAATTACAACTGAAATCATTTTTCGAAAAATTGTGATTATATATGTATTTAAGTTTACGCATATCCATACACAAATATTTGTAAAATATGATAAAAACGTCCATACATAATTTTACAATACAAAATATACTATACAAAAATATTTTTAATTTATATTTTAATTTAATATATATTTATTACTTTTGTTTCAGGTACGTAAATTCATCATTGAAAAGTAAAGTTTAACGTTAGTACGTCTTTGCGTAAGTATTTGTTAATTCTAAATAATGTATGAATAAGTAAATAAACAAAATAAGATAAAGTTGTCGCAGGAGGAAACGAAGTTTGTTTGCTTTGGCGAAATAATTTTGCTTAATTTTTGTCACGATAATGTACACGTTTAAGCTAAACAATACGTATAAATCCTTCTTTTCGAAAAATAGAAGATTGTAAAAGGAAAAAAGCCACTATAATTAATATTATAAATAAGGTAGTTAGCACTTGGAGATATAAAAATGTAGTAATCTCATGCTTCCATTATCCATCGATGCGGAAAGTACATCCAATCGTGTCCATTCGCAGCCTCAACACAGATTACGAGTGCATGCATGAGGCGAGGAGTAGGCTATAGTTGCCAAACGATGGTCTCCAGAGAGGTTCCACTCATCCGGAAAGGTGGCGTTGGATTGGTGGACAGGTTCTTGATCCTTCTAAATTGCACGCGTACAAGGGTATTGCGTTGATCTTTTCCATGATGAAAAATCGTGAATTTCTTTAACGCATGCATATATTTTCCGGTCTATCTTTCGACCGAATATAAGTTTTGCAACCAACGTCCGAAAAACGATTGACCTCAGCCGTCCGTCCATCTTGTCGCAAAGAACCTTCTGTCCATTTTCCGTTACCACTATTCGTAACTTTTTGTTACGTCGATACCTCTCTAATACACCTAAGACTTGAAGGCATTCGCCGTTTCACATTTTAGTACCGAAATAGTAAATTCGTACATGTAACTTTTAAGTTTGTATTGATGGACACAAATAAAATATTTTATATTATTTTATTCTTCATTTTTTGCGCGCAAAGGACAACGACTATACTAATAATAATAATAATAATAATAATAATAATACGCTAATTGATGTATAAGCAAGGTATTACTTTTATGAAAAACGATATGTATATATTGATTTTCATTTATTATAATTAACTCTCATAAATAAAATTTAAGAGGAAGAAGCCGTATAAGTGTTTCTGAATATCATATTAAACGAATTAATTACAACTATCCTACGTACACTCGACATCCTCGCGTGTATTAGGCATTTCTGCTCGACCGCGACTCCATAGATGAGCAATGCCGTGGGACAACGTTCTGGGCTCCTGATACAGAGACTGAACTCAATATATGCGCTCGAGAAAATGCCCAAGTTTTCCAATAAAAGCTATTGATAAATACGCACGAAATATTTTTTCATCCAACCATAGAAGATTCACAGGCTCTTATAAACCTTCACCCTTTCGACCTTTCACATATTGTCTAATATATGTATGCTACTGCGCTCACTCGATAATAATCTAGCCGAAGCTCAGTGTAGCAAATAACAAATATAAACTAAATTGAAATCTACTAAAATAAAAAATAAATAAATTGAATAATTTAAATAATTTAGTACTTATTTTATTTATTATAAAAGTGTGAGTAATTTGAAATAGACAACTTTAATTAATTCAAATTCCATACTGATTTACAAAACAATAATTAAGTAGAGCTTAAGTAAATATATATACATATATATATATATATATGTGTGTGTGTGTGTGTGTGTGTATTTATATACACGATAATCAAAATCTTACTGGAGATTGTATTAGAAGTAATGTTGATTTGAAATAAATTCGCTTAAAACTAATTTAAGGTGGTAAACAAACTAAGTAGAACAAATAAACTTGTTTCGTGTCTCACTCAAACCAAGTTTAAATTAAACTCAAGTCACCGAGGCTGAATAAAGGTAGGAGACATCGAAAATAAGTAAATTGTCGATGACAGCATATTTTTTATAGTTATATGCTTAACTTATTTATGTTTACTTGATACTCATTTATTTTTTTTCTCAGGCGTCAATTTTACTATTATTTGTTTTTTTCTCTTCCTATTATTTTTATAATTGTATTTATAATTCTATAGTTTGCATCTTGCTTTCTGTGATTATTGCAACTGAAAACATTTACCAAGACATTTACTTACCGGAACATGAATTGCTTTATTAAATCAGTCAAGTATTCCAAAATATTGTAAGTACTTCTTCTAAGGGCGCTTCACTTACTACCACTAAGATCGTAACGAAGTTTTTGTGAGTTTCGGAACTATGGTGGCAAACAGATGCTATCATTTAAAAACCCTTGTCGATGTATACACTACTGATTAATGTATAAGAGATGAATAAAAGACTGTTAATGTAAAGGATCCAACAAGATCGATAATTTAAGAACTAAAAAATTAAGAAAATAGTACACTCTATTAATTTTATGAAAATAATAAATTATTATCTTCAGAATATAGATGAATGTAGAACAGAAAATAATAGACTATTAGAAATAATGATATCAAAATCAATAATATGTTTTAAATATTGAAATCATTAATTAGTCGTGGACGTATAAAAAAAAATCGTTTATTATATTTTATGTAGCATCTTATAATTATTAAAAAATTATAATTAATATTATACTGATAAAAATGTTTAACTAATAGTTACAATTAACTATTAACAAGGCCTTAAAGATGATCGATTACTCTTGTCATACACTCGAACAAGTATTTTCAAATTCAATAGTTAAATATACGTATATATTATAAAAAGTATGTACAAATTATGTGATTACAATCTATTAATTGTGTGAGTAATTGGAAGAAAAAAAATCTATTTAAATCAAAATAAACATATTTGCTTATATCTCTTTCTACACATATCTATGTAGATATTTTATAAGGATTAGACACTATATACTGCGCATATAGATCACGATTTAAATAAAATTACTATTCTGCTTAGAGACGACGAGTTTCAATGTGCTCATAATATTATATTGTTATGTATAAATCGGATAAAATGAATTTAAATTTTTCGCAAGTATATAAATAACGATTCATATTATAGTAAGTACTGAGAATAATTGAAGTAATTATCCATGTATTAGTCATTAATTATATACATATTTTTATATAATTTATAATAAAATATAAGTAATAAATATCAAGCAGCTTAAAGTATATAATATTTTTAAATGTAGCATTTTTAATGAACGAGTATTAATCTACGGTAAATTTTAAGAATTTTCTAAATAACATTTAGCTCTAAAATATATTTAAATATATTAAATTAGATTCAGAAAAATAAAAAATATATTAGGATCCAAGAAGATTATCTGCTATATCTTCAGAAATAAATTTTAGAAAATATTAGACGTTTAATATGCTACAAAGTATTATTATAATACTTATTATTATTATTATTATTATTATTATTATTATATTATTATTATTATATGTACTATTATTATTATTATTATTATTATTATTATTATTATTATTATTATTATACGTATGTCACGCTCTATCCAAAGCAATTACGTTTATTCTAATTTCCATTAATACGGATATAATAAAAAACAAACTTCTTTTAACACATAAGAATGTTTTTCTAAAAAAAATATGTGAAACAACGCTCGAACACTGTACTTTTCTGGGACCGAAGCGTGTTAAATAATATAAAATAAAAATAACCACGTTTTCTTCAATTATATACGTAGAGTACATAAAACTTTTTATAAATATTAAGGTTGTTTCTGTTGTATTTGCTTCAAGAATAATGAGTGTCTAATGATTTTTAAATAAAAATATTTCTATTGTTAGATGGTTAGAAAGTGTTCATGGGGGTAAGAATTGATCGCTTATTAGTTATAAAATCGTTCAAATACAAACTTTTAAACTATAGCACATGTATTCATCAATTTACAAGCATGTAAGTGTATACGTGTTTGAGTATCAGAAATACGCTGATTACAAATGTATTTCGGTAAAAAATCTCATCCGTATTGATGTATGACATAAAATATTTGAGAATTTTCTTAGAAATTTTATTATTAATTACGTCATTATTTATGTTTTAACAGATTTTAAATCATAGTATAAGGAAAAGTTTAATTTTTATAATTGTATACTTTTATAAGTATATTCAAAGTTATATTGTGTTTTTTTATCAATCTTACATATGTATCTACAGGAATTAAAAAAAACATAAAAATGAATTATTTCATACAAAATTGTAATAACATGAATTTTCTAATAGAAATCTTGTTTATTAATTTTGTGTTAAATAAAAAAGAAATTACAGGGCATTGTTTAAAACGTGTGTTTCAACGTGACTTGATGCATAGCAATTACAATTCTATTAACTACAATTAAATAATAAATAAATGTATGAAAGTATGATATATTTTACATAGTAAACATAAATAATGAATTCATTGATTTAACTTAAATATTTATACCAGCGATTTATGACAACTCAAGTTTTTAACGGTAATAATGTTTAAATATTACAAACACATAAGTTTCAAACTTCAATATATAACCAAAAAAATCAAAAAAGTTAGTGAACACATTGAGTAGTTATCTTAACTTACCAATTTATGTCCATTTAGTAAAAGAAGACATACGAACTTTCGTTGAATACTCGACTAATTACAAAAAACTAATATTTACAGTTCCGCACAGAAAACGTTGAATAACTAATTTCTAACAAGTTTACTCATTTTTCTTAGCACATATTGCATTCATGCATCAATTTCTATAAATAATTTATGAACAATAATTGGCAATTTTTAGTTTATCCAAACCTCAATCTTTTTTATTTTGTATCCAAAACTAATAAATAAAATGTAATGAAACAAAGAAATTTTTCATATAATATATTTTTTAATTTTGAAAGTAAATATAAATTACTGCAGATTAATAATTATTATTGATGTTTCATGAAATAGGATGTGTTTATGCATACACGCAAACTTTTTAGCGTGTGTTAAAATAAAATGTTTAAAATATAAACTATTAGATTTTTAGAAAAAACTTTTTACCTATATTTTTTATGAAACAATGCTTTTAGTAAAAACTAAAAACAATCTTAAAATGTATTTAGTATTTAGATTTAAATATCTAAAATATTTCACAAGATATATCACATCGATAAGTAATAATTTTACTAGTAGTAGTTCTATATTTGGTAAATATTTTTGTACTTTTCATATAGAACATAATCATAACTATTTTTAATCTTAAGTTTCAATAAAAAACTATTAATTACTGTTGAAATATTTAAATAATATATAATACAGAGTTCTTTGTAAGACGATTTATTTATATTTTAAATATATGAAAGTATTACACAAATCACAAACTAAGCTTTAGTTGTATGACCTTCCGGGTTTGTGTCGAATAAAAGACTGCAAGTCTCTGGCACTTTTCACTTATTTGTACATTGCCCAAATAAAGGGTCATATCGGCTAGAAGTAACGTGAAACCATCATAAATACCCAATTTTCCTTTGCTTTGGTCAATCAAATGTTTGGTTATTTATGATGGACAAAATATAAATAAACCTTTAAAATTAAAACATCTGTAATTCTGCGGAATTCCAACACTTACAATGAAAAAATATTTAAATATATTTAAAAAATAAATATAAATGTTCGAATTCATGATACAGTAAATATATATTTAGCAAATTTTCAAACATAATTTTAATTATGTTAAGCTATGATCTTTAATAAAATCCGTATTTCTTTGAGTCGTATATGAAGGAACGGACTGAGCTATCAAACAAGTAATTTATTAATTATGTATGCCTTATTTTCTGAAATACATAAAATATATAAAAATACTTATATAATGAACTTGTTTTAAATTTTGAAATAATATTTAATTGTATTCCAAAATGATACCAACGTTATATAAAATAGTGAATCTATTAAATTTATTGAATACTAATGAACGTGGAAAGTTGACCCTAAAATATTTCTATTGTATACCTATATATATCTATCTTCCTCGTTTAGTTTATTGTCTTCTTTGTTACTCGCTCGCTCTTTTGTCTTCTCTTACTCCATCTCTGTCAACAACAATATTTATTGCGATTTCATAATGGCGACCAATTCAGATCATGTGTTTCTTTCATATGACTTTACGAGTTAAAATTAAACAATGTTTCCTTACGATAGTAGGAAAAACTCCTTTTAATCTAACAGTACATTTTCCGAATTATTGACTCTATTTTATCAAATATAGAATGTTGATTTACATTTGATTTTATAAAATCCTATCATATTTGACAAACTTACATTTGTCTCTGATTTTTATCACACTATTTTATACATAAATAAGTTATACCATAATAATATATATATATATAAATACGTAATTAAGTGCCTATTTTCTTGCTATCTAAAATATTCCGTAATACTAGTGTACTCAAACAGAATACAAGTTATATATATATCTACTCTGCTTGTAAACCAAAAGCAACAGAAACTCTCACAATGATTTTCAGTACCACTGCTTTGGACAAATATTTTGCAAAAAATTTTTAAATTATTCATTTATGCGTGGTTAAATGAAACAAAACCATAAGCGAGTTTATCACAAACTTCATTGACGAACATTAAAAAAATCTTTTTATCCCGATTTTTCTTTATTATTTAACATTTCGATAAAATCGAAAGTGAATAAATCACGTGAAATATAATACTACTAAACTAACGTACATGGTGGCAAAACATTGTCTGAAAGCTACGTAAATATAGAAGGATATGAAACACACATAAAACAGAACGGTCTCAAACACATATAATGATAAAGCGTCCGGAAATATACATAAAGGTAAAACTGCCTCAAATATACGTCAAGGAGTAACTGCTTGAAACATAGATATAAAGGTACTGAAGATTATACGAATAACCGTCTCGATATAAAGAAAATATTCTTTTTCATCAAAAATCTCTGTTCGTCAATTTGCAGTGCAATCAATAAAGCGAAAGAATATAACAAGGTGTGCATGTACTCTTTTTTATAAATATTGACGTATTGTTTACGACCAATATGTTTTTTAAAAATAAATATCGTTACTGCTTAAAAAGTGATACTTCATAGAAAACTAAATATTCTTTGCATAAGAAATATTTAAATAATCCGTGTTTATTGATGTAAAGCTTATTAATTTTTCCTCTTTAGATCTAATAAGTAATATAATAATATATCCATAACAATGAACGAAAAAATCTCTTATTATACAGGCAAGTACTTTTACATATTATGGTAAAACTATTGACGATATTATTCCACCATCCGATGTCAACTGTTTTATTTAATTTATAATAGAAGAAGTGCTTTATACTTATTTCATAATCGTCTTATATTTTGTAATAGCCATTTCTTGCATTGATTATCATATTTTTAGCATATAATTAAAAAAGGAAAATGATATTAGAAAATTAGCATAATCTGAAACGGAAATAATGACATGACTAAATTAAAATTCGTAATAAGCGTGTACATTTTAATATTAACATTACATTGTATAATTTTAACCAAAGTAGCTGATAAACGCAATTTCCAAGAATAATTCAATTGGTAGAAGTTGAAAGCACACCATGGCAATACAGAATTGGTAAATTACAGAACTTTACTAGGAAACTGTATCTTTGGTGTATCCCAAAGGACGCATCATCCCAAATGAGTAGTAATCAACATGAATGTGCGTGTAGCAAATGTTTCACTCCATCGCTTGAAACACTGACACTGTACTTGGGTCGATCATTATTTTCCATTTCAAACCAGTAGTGGCTTATTTTCATGTGTACTGTAGCACAAGCACTTTTGATTAGTTACAAAAAGAAAATATTTTAATAATAATAATAATTTTAAATTTTTCATTGAAATCTCTTCTTATTTATTACGAAAGTACAAAAACTTTCTTGATTATCATTAACTTTCGAATTTTATTAAATTTTGTAATAACTGTTTATATAATTCAGTGTACTTGTCAGTTATCATTACAATAATGCAATATTCAAGTCTTATATTTCAGCTAAAAGCTTTAATTCATATTTTTTTACAATAACTGAAGGCTGATAAAATAACTGAAAGTTGGTTATAGCTTGTGTAAACTAAAAGTTTAAAAAAATCAAGGCAATTGTAATAATTATTTTAAACAAGAATTCGATTTCTATTAAAGTCGCGCAAAACGACGTACTGATTAAAATTTTACACTGAAAATACTGTAAAATTATAAATAGAATATTTAATTATAAGATTTAGTTAATATATGTGATAATAATATTATTATAAAAATAATATATATAAATTTTTAATATTTTGAAATAAATTATTCGTTCTTAATGAATTTGTATAATTTTCTTATATAAATTTATACGCATTTGTATAAATAATGTTCAAATTTTTAAATATCGATAAATACTATTTTAATTTTTTTTTAATTATTATTTATAAACTTTTATCAACATGGCACTATTTAAAAAGACTTTCCGTTTCATTTTTCTTCAATTTCACGAAATATTCACATGAGTTTCGATTTTATATTTTTACATTTTTTAAAATTGAAATTAATTTTTCGTGACACTTGTATTATTTATCTTCCTTGCAAAAAATTTATGAAAAATAAAGCAAAAATTTTCTAATTAAATTAGTCTTATTTAAGTTGAAAAATAATTTTACTTAGCGAAATATTTTCTATTGTCTTTTTATGTTTTTTTAACAAATTTCAAAATTATTAATAATTTTTCACATAATTACTTTAGATATAAACAAAATTGTATTCATTATTACGGGAAGGAATTTTGTAATAAAAATAGGTGCATCTAGATCTTAGTGCATATATAGAAACATCAACTGAAAGTAAAGGTGTAAAATATTGGAGCTCGTTAACTAAACCAAAATTAGAAACAAGCTGCGTGACATGTAATTATAACCAAGTTTCTCTATGTAATAGCGTTGTCTACTATTTGACATTAAATTATACGAGTTACCATGTAAAAATTAGGCAAAGGGATTCATAAATGAGTACAACTACATATGTGAGTACATATATACTTATTATATTTTAATTAGTTCCAAAAAATTAAGAAATGCATAAGAATTTTAATTACCAGTTAAAATTTAATATTTTTAATTATGCAAAGATAATTTAGCTATCTCAAATTTGGAAATTGGTAAAATTTAAAAAACAATTTTAAAATATAATTTCATGTAAAACTTTCATGTATTGATATTAATAATTTTACTGAAAATATTTAATTCAATAATATTTATTGAATATACATATGAATATGAAATATGAGAAATATGAGAATATCTGAATGGAAGTACTTTAAATTTTGTATTCTAAAAATTTTATTATAGTTCCATAGAAATCTATAGATTGTATGTTATTACTGGGATTTCAACAACAGCATTGTTATTTTTTAAATATTATAATGAGAAGATTGATTTCATCATTCAATTTTTATATTGTAAATTGAAAAATCATTTATATTGCACAGAATATCTGTAAAAACAATCAAGTGTTAATTAAATTTTAAAATAGAGTACATATAAAAAGTAAAAACTGACTGAAAACTTTCGTTTTTAAAATTATTAAATTGAATAAAAAAATTATTGATTAAATATCAAATTAAATTATTAAATTAAAAAAAAATTTTTTGAAAAAATATCTTAACACTGTAGTTTCTTTATTAATGAAAAATTTTATATCTACGCATACATGTGTATGCCTGCGCGCGTGTTAAGTATGCATGTATGTGAGTTCAGGCATTTGCAATTATTAAACACTTTTCGATGAATTCATCTTACTAGGATAAATTATTTTTTTCATTGTTTACAATTCATTAGATTCTACTCATTTCTTAAACAAATTTAGTACTTGATTAAGGAAAAATAATGTAACTTTCCTTAATAAAAATTATAATATGTACAGTACAGTTCAATATAATTAAAATACACAATTAAAGAATGTAATGATAATTAAAATCGATTGAATCATATTAAGATATCGAAGTACTTATATTTTTTTAATATATGTATAATAATTTAATATAGGGAAATCAATTAAACATAATTAAAGTTCTTTTTAATTTCGTATGAATTATTGTTTTGAAAATTATCGATACGAGGCATAGCAGAGATACTGGATAGAAATTTTATGCTTAATTTTAATGTTTTATAACAAGGTAGTGTGCCTTCAGACATGTGTGCATTTATTAAATTATGCAAAGTACTTGTCTGAACTTTTACAGAAATTAAAAAAAAATTTTAATACACATTGCTTTTTGAAAAATTTCTTAATATCGTATGTAATTTATCTCAAAATGTAACATTTGAAAAAAACTTTTCTTCGAAGAATTACACACAAAATTGCAAAATATGTTTATTTGTAAATATTTTGGAAGTTAATGAAACGTACGATTTTGAATGTCTTACACATAGAAATTCTTATATCCACGTCGATTCATATAAAATGAAAGTCAAATAAATTTTCTGAAAAAAAACATATATTCATAAATTAATTGAAAAGATCTTAAGGATTTAAAGTCAAAGCTTTTGTAACCTAGTTTATAAATACTGTTGAAAAAGTACAAATAATCATAGATTAAGTTTTTAATTTATTGCGAATGAACGTTAATTAACTGATTTTCAATAACTAATTTACTATTATTTAATAATTACCATGTAGTAGAAGTCACTTCATAGAATCATAATGAATTAATCGCTCATAAATTCAAATAAATATCTCCTGTTAAAAATGCAGGATTTTTTAAAATAAAATATGTTCGTTATTAATGGATTGTAATAAATTACTTATGGTCGACAATGTACTTACGATATTCGTTGTCTTAATAAATAATACAGCATCGAAGTATATAAAATGAAATACTCGAAAAATATTCAAAAAATCCAATGGAAATTCATGATTTATTGGGACGGAAGCTTGATGGACTATGGTGCTTCATTTCACATGTACGTGTACGTAATTAAATAAAACATACCAACGCCACGGGACTGTTTCGAATGCCCATCGATGAATTCACTCGCAAACAATCAATGAACAATTAACGGCCGCACTGCTACATGTATTAATATTCTCTACCTGTAATGAAAACTAAAATTTATCTGACGATGAAATGAAGGGAGTACATTCCGTAAACTCACATACGTTTAATATAAAATACAAAATATTTTTTATCGCTTTATCGATGCTTTTTATGGAGCATCAACTCTGGCACAATTTTAATGATTCAAAATTTGAATATGATTATAAATCCATCAAATAAAGTACTTTTGAGTACTTGGTGAATATTTCGACAAAATTCTTTTTATAAATTAGTAGAACAGAAATTTTAAGTTCTTCTGTAAGGGGTTAATTTTATATTTCCTTGTTGTACTATATTATAAAGCTAAGATTAAAACGAATAGAAAAAATATAATGAAGCAATTTTCATTTAAATCTAATTAAGATTGGCATCGGTTTACATAAAGATGTGTTGAATAGTATCCAAATAAATTTTATTTAATTGCTTGACTATATTGGTCACTTCGTTTAAAAATTATAAAATAAAGTCGAATAAATTAAAAGAAAGTTTTTCATACTATAATATATATTTATATTTATATTTAAGTATTAGATAATTTTAATGCTTTTCTTCTCATATCAAGAACTTCGTATAATTTATACTTGTAAACAAACTTATTTCTGCTGTTAATAATTAAGTTAAAACATCCAATATTTAACATGACGTTGAACTACTTTTACAAATTTAAATAACATACTTTTTATTATTTATCTATTATGAGGTTCTGTGCGTAACGCGAATGTAATTACTGATTTTTATTTATAAATATTTTTGCAAACTTACTCGTGCATAAATCTACACATACTTATTTTTAAAAAATTCATGTAGGAAATGTCAAGTTCAATGTTAATTTTTAATTTTTCTTATAATACTTTATTAAACAAAGCCCAATTACGATTAAAAATGCGATATCTAAAAACAACTATATTAAGGCGAGTCAATATGACAATTATTTTTATTTCTTAGTAATTAGCTTCCAGATCACATTTTTTTTATTGACTATAATAGTCTATAAAAATAATATGTTTATTCACTAGACGTACATTTATGTTATTATTCTTAGGTATACTTCATGTTAAAATCCTCAAATTAGTTATAAATAATACAAAATTTTATGTTTTCTTTCTTAATTAATAAATATGCCGTGATTAGATTATAATTTACTTAACGTCTTTCATTTAAGTTTTATTAGACTGCAATATTTTACATTCTCGTTAACTGATATTTATATCATTTATAATTTTAACTCATTTATTTTACAGTAAATGCTATCTTTTATTTTCGTAATGATTTTCATAACATCAGTTTTACTAAATTTCTACGTTTTCATCCTTGTGAAGTTAAATACTAGAGTTATTGTAAAGTTACGTAATAGATTGTCATGGTTGAATTCACTGACGTATGCATTTTTTTTTTATATAAAGGAATAGAATAGAAATAGAAATATAATTTATAAATACAAAAATTATCAGTATTATTGTAATGAAACCTTTGCGTGTCCACCTATCATACAATCATTAATAAATATTTTTTCGCATCTTGAAGCAATTATAAAACAGGGAATTTTTTTAAATTGGATGATAAGTTTAAATTACCAGTATTTAAAAATTTTTATTTTCTTTATCCAAAAATATTTACTTCACTAATTTAGATGATGATACTAGTGGAGCTCTTCGATTTTTCATCATCTTTTGTAGAAAATATTTGTGACCCCGGTCTCCATCTTACGAAAAGAAAGCCGAATATTAGAAAGGGACATAGATGAATATAAGTTTTGCAGCCTGCACAGTTTGGTAAGCCCTAAGGCAAACAGAGCGAAAAAGAACAAGTGAGCGAAAGAGAAACGAAAGAGACAGAGAGAGAAAGAGAGAGAAAATTATAGGAAAAGACTAAAAGTTCACATTTGCTATCTAATGAGCGTCTTTTCCTTTAGAATTCCAAAGATTTCTATTCCATATATATATATATTTGCAAAGAAAATTTTAATTCTAGCACGAATACCCGGGATCGATAAACAATCTCGTTTAGATTAATGGAATTTTCGTATATTACTCGTGTAATACATTTAGTAATAATTAGTGATTTTCAGGAAGTTTAGATTATGTTGTATCTAGTTTAATTACACTTTGAAATAAATAATTCCTTAGATAATTGCACGAACAGCTTACTGTCTTGATCATAACAAGTATACGTTTCCCATTAGTAATTCACGGAGACAAATCTAACGAGGAAGGAAATTAATTCTAAAATAAAACGATAAAAATGTGGCACTTATCAAAGTCAGTCTTTCACTACCAAGTTAAAACAGCGAGGTGTTCCCTAACAGAACAAAGTTTTTGAATTACAACTCCTCGCTAAACTTAACTTTGTCCACTTCCTACTCTTAATTCCTCTGTCAATTTCGAAACTATAATTCATTTAATCCATTGACACTATAAAAGAGTGAAAGAATAATCATTTAGAAAGTCGACAAAAAACATTTGCTCATAAGGGCAAGTGACTTGAAGTCGTGAGGTGTGTATAATATTCATGGTAACAAGGTTAATGAGGACACCTGAGTTTAAGTTAGATGAAATGAGATACGTCCTACGACTAATAATTTACAAAATACATTATCTTCGCCGACAATGTAATTTTTCTTGCAATTCTGATTTCCTTAATCAATGAAGTAAATAATGAATAATTGATTAAATTTTGATTAAATGAACAAAATTCCTTATAAAAAGTGAATCACGACATCTTTTTTAATTTTACGCAGAATATTTTATATTTCTACAAAGTTGGAAGATCAATATTAAACTTACTTTATACTAAATCATATCTCACTATTAAAAGCGTAAATAGTATTCGACGTAAAATAAATTTTATTTATAAATTAAGCTAAATGAAAAAATAAATATTATTACTTATAATATTTATTCACATTTTTTCCTAAAGTTAAAATATTATTTAATAGATATTTTTGATGAAACAAGTGCAACTTATATTTTTTTTTAAATTTAATTAAATAAAATAAATTGGCTTCAGGCGATATTGAAATGTAAAACGTGAAATAAAGTTTGTCAGACTTTAGTAGTATTCAGTTCTTTATAAGGCACGTTTGTACAAACTACTTAAAACGACAACTTTATCGCATATTAGTAACTAGCTGATGAATAACAGGGTATTTTAATATCTTATTATGAATATATTGCTAATTAATTATCAATATGAATTCGATTTTACTATTTGAAGATATTTACTGTAGTCTTGTAATTTCAATAAAAGCTAAAAAGTACGTATAATTAAATGCTTAATCTATGTAAAGAAGCGAAATGAAAATTATCTTTGAGCAACTTGTCCTTAATATTTTTTTACATTCTTGTTTAATTGAAAAAAATATTTTATAACAAAAATTTTTTTATTCGTTCGTTCATTCTTAATTAATTACAATCAGTCGTTTTATAGAATAGTTAATATACCTTTTTAATATACGTATTTCAGGTACCCTTTAGTCTGAACGTTTCAGTTAATTGCGATCGCTTTTTTATTTTTGAGATCTGTGTACTTTCTTAATGCATGCCTTAGATTTACTGATTATGACTGAACTTATCTTTGACATTTTAACAACTTCTTTTTTTGCAATATATTTTACGCGAACTGCAATCAGGCATCTCATCTTTGTTCTATTTCTTCTTTGTGATATTCTTGTACTTTAACTTTCTGGCCAATTTTACAACCTTACGTTGAATTATATACTGATTGCTGGGCAACTCTAAGGTACTTTTTCCTAACTCGTTCTACACTTCTAGGATGTTATACATATATGTACAAGCGCAGGTACGCACACTCATACGCGTATATGCGCGCGTGTCAGTGTATGTGTGTGTTTATTTACAAAGAGTAGTATATCTTTTTCCTTTCCTTCCCCATCTGCCTTGGCTCGAAATTAGAAAAGTCGTTTGCGGGTGAATTGCCTTTTTGATTGAATGTTTCGCTCGCACAGTGAATGCCAATTCCCACGTGATCAGGATAAATTGCAGAAATTGGTATTTATACAAAAGCCAGTCGTTTATTGACGATCTTTTAATGTTTGAAGGTACATCGATTGATCGAAACACAACTTTTTATATACAACCATTCTTGTGAAATAATAAAGAAATTCAGCAAATCTTAGGCTACAAATATTATCAATTGCTTTAATTTTTGGAGGCATTTCAAATTTTGTGGTTTATACAAGGTGAATAGAATGTTATATGCACACATGTACATTTGGTAGAAATATAAATCAAATGAAATCAGAGATATTTTCTACGCATAACTATAATTGTAAAAACTTTTTAGAAAATGCAATACATATAAATTCTGCAATAGGTATAAAATTAGTCTTGCATATTTTTAATTAAATTTTAACACAAAAAATTTATTAATAACACAGATGCACTTCATTATTAAACGCATTACTAATAAATATTCTAACTTAGGAATATCAAATAAAATTATGTTCTTAAAATACAATATTCTGTTCAAAAAATACGTTTAATATAAAAATATTTTTATTATAATTTTTATTTTCAAAATATTTAACATTCTTGTTTGTATTTAACATATTGAAAATATAAAAGACTGTTATTAAAAAAAAAAAAAAAGAAAGATTATCGTTTTAATAATAGTGATGATATTACATTTCAGAACTCTATTTAAATGTCTTGAATATTCAAGAATGATAATATTGTGTAAAAGTACTCTGTAAATGAAATTTAAATTTATTCACGTATTCAATACATCAAATATCTATAAAAAGTCAACTTTTAATTATTATAATATTAAGTGATATTTAGACGATATTTTCGTGAAATTAAAAAATTGGCATCTCATACAACATCCGAAAATCTCATGATTAGAAAATTATCTTTTTACAAAACACTTGAATTTATTATCACTTGTAAAAAATTAATAGTCCAGTATCTCGATAGGCAGGCAATATTTAATAAAAATAAATTTTTGCGCATTAATGTACACACTCGATGTAATTGTTTGTCAATAAACCAAAATTATACAATACGGAAGCAAACTCTGTTCATGAACTTGTAAACTACAATGAATACGTGGTTCGGTAATTAAAATTAGTTTGACGGCATGAGTTAAATTGGCAGACAGTTGATCCGATATGATAGGTACCAACTTAATGTATATGTTTCTGCCTACTCGTACTTACATTTCGTTCACTGCTTATCTCTCTGTACATCTCATTTCCCAGTTCGCATACATATCTTTTTTCCTCCGCTCTCTCGTTCGATTGCACACTCTCTTTTTTCTTTTTCCTCTCGATATATTTTTCATGTTTCATTCAAATTCGTCCGAGCAAGAAGATAATAGTGACTCAAAATCTGAGATTTTCAAGCAAATCACGAGATTTATGTTACGTTAATTCTCTCTGTTTGATTTATAAATCAAAACGAGCGCATTGGTTATTGATAAGATTTTTTAGCCAAATTCTACTGGACTATTATTAAGAATATAATATTTAATTAGAACAAAAAACTAGTTAACTCCAATTAAGTAAGCTTCTTAATCTGCTTGTTCTGACTTGCTGCAGTATCTAGCGAAATCTGAGTTGCCCGATGTACTTAGAGCAGATATTCGGAAGAGACTCAATTTATCTGCACCTATATGTATATTCAGCTATTCCGTTCGATTTGCCCTTCAATCGTGAGTTAATTTCAGTGATGGACAGCAATAGGGACAGATATAGAGAAGGAAGAAGAGGCGTCGGAAGAGCAAATACACGCCGTACTTCCCCGGGGCACTGCACTGAATTCGTAATGAACGTCACTCGTCCCGTCTCTTCTTGCCTTGTGTACGCGTATGTGTACTATTGCATGGAGCCGTGAAAATCAAACTCCTCGATTACGAATTCGATGAATCTAGTTTTAAAATATGTTACAACTGCGACGATAAGCCGATGATCAATTTTACGACACGTATATTTTCGGTCACTTTTAATTTCTAACACGTGCTTCAGTCGAGTAATCTTAAAAATAAACTACTTTGAATGTTTTTTATTATTTTATAAAAAACGTTTTACATTGCTATGATGTGATTGTATTATATTATACTTCGGGAGAAAAGTTGTATAACAAATGAAAATAATATTCAAATCGCATTTTCTTATAATATTGTGTAATTAATGGAAGTAATTATTTTTATTTCTATATATTTTACGATTTTAACAGTCTAATATACGTATTTTATCCAATCGAAGAAAGTTTCGAACGTAATGTTCTTCAATCTTGCTTATGGCGACCATGTTCAATGGATTTCAGACGTTTCCGTGAAATGTATTCGTATTCGATTGCAAGAACATCTATATATGCATGGATGTACGCTTATATTATGCATACATATGTACATCTTCGTGTATGAAACGTAATCCCACATACAATAGTCAATGTACTGGAAAGCTGTTTGTCTTGCTATCTTCAATATGCTGTTTCTCCAATGGCTCTGTAAGCGTCAGGAAAGTTCACTTGGGCTTAAATCATGTTAGTATTTTTACAGTAACATAGTTTAGTTCACTTGTAGATTAATCACTAATTTTAAATAAATACATTTTTTATTTTCGTGTCGAAACTTTCATATTATAAAATTAATATGCCTTATGATAAACAGTGAAAATTACGTTATAAGAGAATTTAAGTTTTTTCGACTTATTTTGAAAAATATTCTGCGAGGAATAGGAATAATTAACAGATTTTGAAAGTTTAAGAGGGAAATTTCGATCGTTTTCAACTTACAATCCTTATTGTTTAGTTTAAATTGCATCATACAACCTTTAGTATAGTAAAAAAAATCTCAAAATTGAAATATTTTTGTCTACTAGTCAGCATGACAACAAGAATACGGTCGAAATCATTTTAACCTATGATCCTCGAAACAAAGTCCATCGGATAGTAAGCCGGATTCTACCATTTATCTCTCTCCCTGTCTTGTGCTTTTTTAGCCTCGCAATGTTCATTTCATGGAGCTCAACTAAAATTCCTGCAAGCTTCCTGGCTCTTTTTTACACACTCACACGAATGTGCATACACCCATACCAACCAGTCCACCTAATATCAGTAGGTGAATAATTTTAAATCCTCCTAACTTTGTGAACTTCAACTATTACGTTAAAAAATATGTATGAATATTATTAAACCGCTACATTTATAAGATAGGATTACTTTTCGATGTTAAAATATGCACGAGAAGGAAAAGGAAACTTTGAAAGAAACTTTTCGTTAATCGTGCTAAAAAATATACTTAAAATAAATTATTTAATAAACCAGAAGCCGTAGTCATTTTAAGATAAAAATTCCAATACTTCCATTGACGTCTAGCAGAAGATAATTTTTACGTGTCAATTTTTATACAAGCAATTATTTTTTCAATCGTCAAGAGTGTATAAAATACTTTTATATAAATTATTGGCTCGAATACACATACCTTTAATAATTCAGAATACGTTATGAAGCAAACAAAATATTAAATTAGGATATATCAAAAATCCTTATGGAAGTTCCTTAGGTATTCAAAGTTCATAAGCATAAAACTTATGATTTCCTAATTTCACGTGGAATAATTTGTATATATAGAGGATTCGATACTTTCGGGCAGACCAATTTTGGATGATGCTTTTTCGTGAATCCTCTAAACTTCAGCTGATATAGAAGAGATGAAATGCCCGTATACCAATAGATAATTCTAGCTGTACTTGCACGGAAATACGAAATCTGTATAGCTCGGTGCCATATGGTATGGGTTCTATAGTTCTAAATTTTACCACATAAATCCAATATTTTGATTATTTCTCCGTTTTCGTATTCTTTTTGATATTAATATTTTCCTTCTCGTTTTTCAAATATTAGTTTTGTGTTAGAATATGATTTTGATAAGCCGACAAAGACTTTTATCGATATGTACTTAGAAAACTGTCCATTTTTTCATAAAAGTTCATAAAAATTTTTAACTTTTCAATTCAATTGTAAAATTAAAATTTTCTTTGATAGCATGCATGATTAGAAAGGAACACAAAAATGAAATATGAAAATGAAAAATCGAAGTAACTGTACTTGGTTAAAAAAAATGTAAATAAAAATTCCCATTACAGAACATAAAAAATAATCATACATTCGTATATATAATAAACGACATATTCTTACGGTACCAAATTGATAATAGATAATAAATATAATGTATATATATATAAATTAAATGTATACATTTAAATTATATGTATAAATTAAGGATGAGAGAAAATACATAAATTTTTGACTTTTTTTAACTTAATTCCAACTATGATCTCTATAAATATTAATATAGAGATCTTAAACGGTGCCTACCAAATAATAAATTCTGCTTTATTTTCTTCTATAATAAATATCAGTATGTAAAAAATAATTTCTTTCGATCAAAATCCTAACGGTTAAATGAATTAATTAGAATCTTTAACCTTTATAAAGTTTGTACATTTTGGAGTAAAAATATAACAAAAGTATTAAAGTTTTATTAAATTTATTAATTTTGAACGAGTTTTTACACGAATAATACAATTGAAACATTTTAAAAATCAACTCATCAATATTTAAAATAAAACTCCTGTCGAGCAATCACTAAATGCACACATAATCGCCACATTGTTATAATCTTTATCTCTTTTGTTTATACTATATCTCTCTTGTTGTTACTACTGTAATCTACTCTAATCATAACGTTCATTCATTACAGCCAGTATTCTATGGGTAAAACTTAGACCGCTGACAAAGTAGTAATTTTGAAACTGTTTTCCACAAACATGACACGAGAAGCTTCAAATCAATTGAATATTGATGGTTTGGTCGGCAGTCGAATCTAATTTATTTTTTCGAAAGACTGTTATCTGAAGGGATATCTGAAGGAATAAGCCTTTCGAAAGGCTTATCTGTTTGGCTTTAAAATCTCAACGCCTCTTACTTCTTTATAGACGAAAATTTTACACTTTTTTCAGCACAGATTCTTAAGTGTTTATTTGTTAATAATTCATTAAGCTTTTTAAACACTTTTAATAGGTTGTAGATGTTTGAATTTAGGTTTAGATCCTAATTTGGCTAGTTTATCTGCTATATGGCTTTTATACGACTCAATTCATCTTAAGCTTGACACGATTGTAATGACATTACCACAGCTGCTAGGATACGAAGGATTTGCTCGTATTTGAGGAGCATTCATATCCTGCCCACTTAAGAATATTAAACTATCACGTTACCTAGACAAATACCATTATTTCCATTTTCTCTTTATATGTTGTAGTTTTCGAAGAATGCAAGAGGGGATAGTAAATTTAATGTTATTAAATAAATTGTAATTAAAGCCGATTAAATACAGATCCATAAACAAACACCAATGTATAATATAGGCTTAAATCTTGTCGATGTTTTATGCGAAAATTTTATTTAGTTCTTAAATTTACAATAAAAGTAATTTGAGCTCTCGTGTAGTCTATCTTGATTCCCTTCTCGAATAGCCTTTAATTATCCTATATGAGTTTTTTCCCATTTGAAAAGGTTTTTAACTCCAACCACCTGTTCATAATCTATATATTACTCGTTCTTAAGTATTTTAGCAGTTTTTTTCTTGGCGTGGAGACGTAAAATATAATTTTTGAGTAGATCATGCACAGAATTATCATTGTACCCTGGGGAAACCTTTGGAAACTAAGGATTCTGTTAGTCATTTTAGCTTCTCTAATAGATGCATCCCTCGTGTGAAACGGTAAATATAGTCAACCAACAAGAAGCTTGGTTATATCATCTACACCGAATATAATTCCTATTTGATCCTGTATGCTTGGTCACCTCAGGTCTAGTAAGAACGACGTTCGTACCACACTACCCATTAAGTAATCGCTGTGCTTCAAGACATTTCAGACGTCCAGGACAATATTCTTCTTTTCTTGAAATACATTTCGTTCAACATTTGCCACTGATTAAGATAAATTTATTAAATTTATTAAAAGTTTCAAAATTACTAATGCATCGAATTTAATGCTGATTTAGAAAAAATTAAATATAAAATTATATGTTTAGTGATTATTATACAGAATATCAATTCTATACACTATCACGCACGCACATAACAAAATAGACTGCCTAGATTTGTGCATATTTCAGTTATTTGCAAAATCAATATTTGGGTACCACTATATTCAAAAGTAGAAAAATATTCTTTACATTTAATAATAAATATAACGATGACAATTATCAATGATCGAATTTGGCTATATTGAGAACAATAACATTGTTAGTAGAAATTGATCGCTGAATATTGAAAGGCCTTAGAATCATAATAACCTCAACGTAATATTTAGGTTAATTAATGAGTATTGATAGCATATATCCGATTTCCGTTATTACATGTACTCTTGATAAGGAGTAATTAAGTATCATCCGGTAGATATCGAGTGTAATATCGCTAAAGCAGACGATCTTAATGTAATTAATCTAGTTTATGAATATAAATTTTACACATAGCGTTTCAAACTATAAGCTAATTTTTTTTTAGTACATTTTTAATAAATTAAACTTTTATTTCATACAAATAAAAGAGTTTCAGATTTTTAAATGCTTAATATACACTTGTGTAAATAAGAATTTTTTAAAAAATTAAACAATAAATATTGTGATATCATAGATAAAATAAATAAAATAATTTCATAACTACTACTTCTAAAATAAATCAAATTTTATATTGATATTAATTTATTTTAATTTAATTATATTCGATTTTATCTACCAACAGTACCCAAATGTTTTTAAATTAAAAGAAAAATAATAATGCCCTATACTACATTATATTTTATTTAAAATAATATATTAAACGCTTTAACCTTTCAATTGAATGTATTAAACTCAATATATTTGTTCAAGAACAATTTTTTTTAAAACTCTTTGTAAAAGAAAGGAAGAACGTAAGAAATTTTAAAACATTTTTCGTGACCAGTGGATTTATACATTAATTAAAAGGTTAAGTTACACTTTGATCGTGAAAGCAAGCGCTTGTAAATTAATGATAAAATGAGACACCCGATTAAAGCGAGCGACAGCAGCGTGGAATATCCGCAGACTCCCTTGGTAGATCAGAGCCTAGTCTGAGCTACGTAATAGATAATCTTGTAAATCGAGATTTGAGATCTTTTTTCATGACTATAATCTCGTCCAATGATTTTCTACCGTAAAGTTCTTTTCTCAGTTATAACGAACACGGCAACGTGAAATCTGAAACTTTTCTTTTCATTAAAGAAGGGATTGAACATCTTACGTGATTTAAAATTTTACGTTATTTTCACAGTCGCACAGAATTCTGATTCCGAGAAGTAAGTAAAAGAGTCAAGTAAAATAATGTTAGTCATTTAAGCATACAAGTACTTGTGGACTATTATTATCTACTTGTGTTTATAATAATCACGAAATTATAAACAATAATTTACTAAACACTTTGTTAACTATGAAATTAAAAATATACATAACCTTTTAACTTTTTTTTTATATCTAATGAATCTATATCGGAATAATTTAAAAAAATTTTATTTATTTGTAAACTAAAGGAAATGTTGTTTTATTTCAATATCAATATTGATTTTAATGAAATAATAAGATATATCAAATATATGAGTGCATAGTTATGAAAAGGTAAGGGATGAAAGGTTCTAATTAGTTCTTGTCTCAATTACAACTTTTATATTCTCAAAAATATTCGCAATAATATCAATTAACATTAAATTATAACGTTATTTTCCCCTTATAAGGCAGTCATATAATAGAAATAAATAAGTTAAATTAATTTCCAGTTTTATTTCATATGTTCAGCATTTAAATATTGCAAGATTCAAACTGTCATTCTAATTGTAATTGTATTGTCAGTATTGGCTCGAATACATTTTTTATTCCAGTATCTTTACACCGAAATATATAAGTCATGAGTCACGACAATAAAACGTTTGCTTTGTAAAATTAACACAAAACCATCGGCGGAGTAAGAAAACAAAAATTTTAAATATATTCAGAATTTTCACCTCTTATTTTTCTAATAAACGGCCCAATAAATTCAGAAATCAGCACAATAGAAATTTAAAATTGCGCTACTCCGAGTTCCAAATAAGTTTAATAAGAGCTAACGAGAAGCGACGCTTACATGCTGAAGTCTCGTTCGGAGGCGGATTATACAAGCTCGAAAAAAGGATTCCATCACGAAGGAATGAATAACTGGTTGAAAAAGAACACAGCGCAGAACAAAAACGAAACCACCGTCGAGAAGACGGTTAATAAAACGAGAAGAAAGAAGAAAACAGTTATTGGACAAAGAGAGGCGAAGAGCGAAAACGCACGCGAGTGCAGTATTACTATGTGCTGGGAACGGGTCAGATAACCACCTCGGCCGAACACGCGCCACGACTGGAGGCTTTTAAAGCTGGGATTTAATCGACGGTGTAAACGGTCACGACGCGGGATTAAGAGGCTTCGAGCTGCC